>VDFB02348693.1:0-24557 GCA_007258455.2 Sequoia sempervirens
TCTTATTGTACTTCTTCTATTACATTAACTTCTAGATTTGACATATCATTTGTTTCTTCTTCACTATTCAAAGTTGGTCCTAATCTCTATGTCAAATAAACAACCTTCTCCATATTTTTTATTTGGAGCCTTTCAAGCTCATTCTAATCTCTGAGCATAAGGGTAATTACCCTTTTCTTTGTTTAGAACTCTTTATCATACAATTGAGATAATGTGGCTTTATTTTCATCTAAGAGGGGTTCACTAACCTTCTCCAAAGAAAAAGGTCTCAATTTTACTTCTTCATCAATGGCTTCATGTATTCTATCATATAGCACATTTCTCAACTCCTCAAGAAATTGTTTTTCAATATTCTTAATATTCACTTCAAAAGTAACAATGTATTTTACAAGCGCCTCTTTTATAGTTGTCTTATCAACATCATCTACTATAGTATACAATGCAATTGTTTGCTCAAACATCTCATGCTCTATAATTCCATTAAATAAAGCATCTAATCATGGGACTATGTTGTCTTACCAGAGGGGAAAACTTACCATTCTTCTTCTTCTTTGCTTTCGGTGACATCTTTACTTTACTAGATTCTAGTTTCTTCTCCCTCATTTGTATCTTATATCCTTCCTTCTCCCTTTTAACTTTGACCTTGCTATATGTGTCCACAATGTCAATCTTTTGTTTCTTTCCACTTCATTATCATTGTGACACTTCTATTTTACTTTTCCAAACCAACTGTGGTCCTCCTTCTTCCTCCTGATCTTCTACATTCACACCCATATTTTTTTCTCTAGTTGCTTTTGATTTTAATCTTCTCCTAAAGCCTTATTTTCTATTTTTTTGGAGTGGACTTTTCTTTCTCAGACACCTTTTATTGCTTATTTGGAGATGTTTCCTCCTTCATTAGAGCACTTGTATAATCTTTCATTTTTTGTCCTATAGCATGTTGAGCTTAGTTTCAAAGGACTTGGAGGCAATCAAAGGGGTGGTAGCTATTCTACCATACCTTCTTCTACTAGATGTTTCTTCTAGTGAGCTAAACATGTATTTATCCTTCTCTACTTGTTCCTTTGTAAGTCCCATTACCTCCACAAACTATGCAGTCATCTTCTCAACAATATTTTTTATTTTCTTTTGTCTTTGATCCATGTGAACCTTCATGGATTTCTCCTCATAAGTATCATACCTCTACTTAGAGGTGTCTCTTTCTTTGCTCTCAACATTAATTCTACTAAGCTAGTGATTTCTTCCTCTATAATTTCATATCCCATTTCTAGGATCCAAACTGTCCTATGCTCAACGACCTCCATTATGTAATAGTCTTTAGTTACCACAAAAATAATATCATTTTTGTATTTTTCTACCACATTCTTTGGTATTCTCTCTCTTTCCTACATCTTTTCTTGAAAATTCTTAAAGAATCCCCAAAGAGCATTACTTTGTGCATCAAAATCTCCCAATCTCAACAAGTGGTCTTTGATTTGATGCACTATAGGTCTATCTTTTAACCAAACTATGTTTCTTGTACCAAGAAATTAATTTAGAAAATAAAACAAGAAGATAATCAAGGTACCATACTTGAATGGGTACTTGGATTCTTATTCTTTTGCAAGTTTTCCAAAATTTGTAATCTCAATAGCTCACATAAATCATAGTTTGATCCCCTCTTTACCATCTCAAAATATAGTGTTAATTATTGTTGTAGAGACTGGATTTTCTTTATTAGTGAAGTAAATCTTTTATCCAATCATCATGGAAAGACTGTTGGACCTACAATATCTTTGACTGTCAAAGCCCCCTTGTCATACTTTGCACTAGTTAACTCTATTATCACTTCATTTTTCATAGATTTTAGTGTCAAAATTGGTCTAGTTGAGCACAAGCTGATAACAAACCTAATTTCCTCCTTGTTTATCAAATGTGGCATATCCAACTAGAGGGATTTATCATTAATTTGACTCAAAGTATATCTCACCTATTCATCAACATAGTAGAAATTTGGAAAATTAGTCCAAACATCTAGGTTTTTCTCTACCAAGCTCGTGAACTTAGGTTTTAGTTCAAATTCATATCCAATGAGTTCATTAAACCATACTTCACCTAGATTTGATCGATTGTATTCTTCTAATTTGACATGTATATAAACTCTTACATTCTCAGTATGGAGTAAACCATATGGAATGTGTGAAAATGCTTAGTTCAGATCCCTTTTAATCAATTTATCAGGGTATTTTTTGAAATTAGGATGGGGATGATCCACAACCTCTACAAATTTTGGTGTATACATTTTGCAACAAATTCAAACCACTTTTGAAACATAGGGTGGACGTAAATTGTAAATACCTCTTAATCACCTTTTAATTAGGGTTTCGTTCATAAGAAATTTGATCTCCTTCAATCACTTCACTCCTTGTTGTCTCTTTTCTCCTTGAATGCTTGTTTTAAATTGAATTTTTGGTTAAGTGAAATCACTTATAAACCCTTTTACAAATTGACCTAATTTGTATTGAATGATTTAGTCAAAAAAGTTGATGAACTCTAATTGTAACACATAGTCATCCTCAACTGCTTCACAAATTCCATATCTTGATATTTTCCATTAGTATTCTCTCTAATAGGTAAAGTATATTAAACCACACTCATATTGAAACATACTGAAGCATCATCACCATTTCTTTGGTAGAGGATAAATTATTTTATGTTAATGCTCCCCTTGAGCCAAAGCTCTCAACTTATTTTTCAGAGGAAACATTTGTACACCAGATGCTAGCATAGAATCATCCTTAGCCTTTGTCTCTTCCTTCTTTTTCTAGATCTTTTTAATATCATTCTTTTATTTCTACCAAAGGGTATGTGCAAGATCATGATGGGCCAAAAAGTGGTGATATGATGGGTATGTGTAGGATATGTGGCTGATGACTTTTTCTTTACTCAAAATTGATTAAACGAAAAGGGTTTTTAAAGGAGATTCTCAGATTTCCACCAATATAAATTATGCTTTACTTTGAATTTAATAAATAATTATTATTCATTTTCTATTTGAATTATGACTAAATTCTTGATTGATAGGCTAATTGAAAAACATATATAGCTTTCAAATGGTATCACATTTTTTTAATCTGAAACATGTGTCACATTCTATGCTTTACATACTATAGTATTAAAAAAAAATGAATTTCATGAAGTTTTGACCAAGTTAAGGTGGTTAGACATACGAGTTTTTGTATTTTTTAAAAGTTGTAATAAGAAATTCATAATTAATTATTTACTTGGAAAAAAATTATAAAAAAATATGCATCACATTGGGACATGAGTCATCTACTTATATCTAAAATCTTATAAAAATATATTATCATTTTATTGTGGTTAGGGTGGTCAGACAGGACCTACTTCTTATTTTTCCCCTAAAATTTAAGTGCTACTACATTGAAATTTCAAATTTTCACCAAATAGATTTTTATTTTAAATAAACCTAGTAGTTTAGAAACTACATTCAATTTGCTATAGATTCTATTCTTACATATTTTTGAAATAAAATAGATAACTTATTAAAAATTTTACATCAAGTTGCCTAACTCTGATTTTTTTGAATTTTTTGCCACTTAAGGGCCTATTTTTTCCATGATGATCCTGCAAATACCACGAATACACCTTTTTTACTAGATCATTCTTCTTTACTAGATTATCCTTCTTTACCAAATCAACATATTGTAGTTGTAACATATGGCATTCTTTTAAACAAGCTTACTTCCATTCATTCTAGATCTACATTTATTAGCTTTATTCCTAAATCCATTACATGTTTAACAATATCCATTGAAATATTGAAACATCATACCATTATTATAGCAATTCATCATTTGATTTCTACATTCACTAGCTTTATGACCAAATCTTTTGCATGTAAAATACTAACTAGGAAAATATGGAGCATTTTGAATCATTATTCTTCTATATTCTATAGCCTTATGTCCAAATTTATTACAAGAATAACATAAACCATTCAAATATGGGTACCTTTATGTATTTTTTTGTCTAATTCCAGTTGTCTTTTGACTTCATTTTTCTAATTTTGTTCACCTACTTGGCATTGCTCTTCTTGCCGTCAATGTTCTTTTGTTCATTTTTCTTCTTTTCAATGTTTAGTTTTTGATCTACTCTTGAACTTTCTCCTTTTTCAAACCATAAGCCACCTTTGTCTTTAGATCCTTTCTAATTTTCAATCATTTTATCAAGCATGGTAGAGCTCTTCTTGAATTTTTCTTCATGACACTTTTCTTTTCCCAAATTTGATCTTAGATTCATAACTTCTTGTTCAAGTTTTGAGAATTCTTCAAATTTGATTCCTACTTTATCATTCACGCATTCTTCAACTCTTTTTCCTTCTCCAATTTGTACTTTTAGACTAGTAATTATTTCATTTTCTTGCTTCAACTACTCACTGACCTCTTTGTGTCTGTCTCTGAATTTATTGATTTGCTCTCTCAACTTTCTAATGCATTTATCTACTTCCTTGACATTTTCTTTTAGATCTCTATTTTCACCTTCAGTCCTTTCCAGATCTTCAAGAGCTATTTTGAGTTCTCCATTTGTATCAACCATGCAATCTTCTTATGTGAATCCAACTATAGGAATTTCTTCCAATGGGATAGGATATCTTCTAATAGCCATGCACATTCAACCTCCAAGATCTTCCCCAAGTAGTTAAGCTCCTTCCAAGGAGCCAAGCTCTGATACTAATTGATGAACACCTAAAATACTAAGGGGGTGAATCAGTATTCTATGAAACCACTTAAACATTTAGACATTCATTCCACATAGACTATTAAATTTTTAGTAAGAAAGGAGAGCAACCATAAAAATCACATATCACATGAACACTAGATTTTTATGTGGAAAACCTAAAAAGGGAAAAACCATAGTGAGGATTAGCTCACAATATATTATAACTGGTTATAAGATATTACATAAATGCTCACTGTAGATGTACTCACTATCCTAGTGGAATCACTACCCACATAATGAAGAAAATATAGAAGAGAGGGGTGGCACATAGCCAAAGTGAACTATTACATTTGCATCTTCAGTATGCATGAATTACAACTCTATTGAAGATCAATACACAAGCGTTACACACTTCATACTGCTCTACACTAACACTCTACTCTACTCTGCACTCACATCACATTCACACAATTCACATCATCGATACTTGTGTATTTTCTAACCACTACCTCCAACATGTAAATGAACTCATAGTTATACCCATTACATTTGTAAACCTTTGCAACATCAATTAGGTTAGCCTAACATAAATTTTTGGCTCATCATTCAACAAAACACACCCCGTGCCTTAATTAATAAACATGTAACACCTCAAATAGTTTGGGGTGGACCTATAATAGTTACCTTATAATGGATCAACACTTAAACTTTGCAATACCCAAAATATACTAGGTCGGAACTAGTGAAGACCTAACATCAAAATTCACCAACTGATCAATCACAAATGGACACATATACCTCCAAACTTCATTCCACTTGGATCATAGACTCTATTGACACCTATAAACACTCACACAAATCCACAAGACCAAATACCATTTTGTAGTGAAGTGCAGACTAATAAAAGCATACATTCTACATAGGAAATACTATTACTGGAAAACCAAATATTTTTTCATTCATAACTTCTTCACCAATTGACAAAATAATGTGAAAAATATAGATTTAGACTCCTCTAATATCCAAAAAATATTGAATTAGAACCATAGAGTAGAATTCTTCAAGGTGGACCAATGCAGACTAAAAACTAGATGTTTGAACACTAAAAACACTATTCTAACACTTAGCCAATTCTGCACATCAATTATCTACACCAAATCAAACCTTCTTGCAACAATGCACTATATTAACATGTTTGTGCATGCTCATGCTATATAAAATGGTCTACACATTGATAAAGCATAATGTTAACATCAATGACAACTCTATACTTCCATATTATAGAACTTATGCTCATACCTCATGTTCATGTTACCAAGAGGCATCTTAATGACAAACTTCTTAAACTTCCAACAAATATTTGATATTTAAATCTAATATTAGTAAGGTATTGTATAACCTAGTACTAAACCTTCCACATATGATGGTTGGAAATCCAATTCAATACAAACAAGGTATTACATAATTTAATTTTTTTATCAACTCACAACTATTCATAGTAACATGTCATTGCAATAAAGATTATTGGATTAAATATAGTTACATGAAAATTATACAATGACAAGTTTTAGAAAATTTTGCATTGTGTATTTCTCAATGTTTACTAGCTAATTAACACAAAAAAATTACATCTAATAGATGATAGCTAATGTTCTTCAAGAAAGAAATAATAATTAAGACAATAAATTTTTTAACACATAAAAATCACAACCTTTAAAAGATAGATTAAACGAAATCTACATATCAATCAACAAAATAAATAATTAATATTTTTTTCTCAAACATAAAAGTATTTTCATTTCTATTATGCACTTGTTTCCCCAAAGGAAGTAATGAACATTGATAAAAAATTGTCAACATGTTTCCATCATACATAAATTTTATAAAATAAAATTAAAAAATATATCTAAACAGATTTTTAATTATATTTTAATTTCCAATTATAGAAAATTTATTCCATACTATAATTTACTAAAATCAAATACACATTCCAAAAAATCTAGCTCAAAAGACTTGGATATTTCCATTGAGGAATCTTTGTACACTAATAAATTTGTTAGAAATAAACTAAAATTACATATGCTTTATTAAATATGATCTACATGTTTGGTGGAGGCATGAGAAAATAGAAATACACCTTTCCCCAAAGAAATTACATTCTCCAAACTATATTGACCTACTTGATGCCTCTTAATCCATCTAGAACAATACTGACAACTTCATCCAAGACTTGAATGTATCTTCTTCTCCAATGCTTTTTGACAGTCAACACTCCAAATACTCCCCAAAATCCAACAACAAAACTTGTCATCCACTCAACATACCAATGCCATGGGATTTCTCCTCCTTCCCCATCCTCTTCTTCTTGAGTAGGATTGATATCAATTATTCCACATTTACAAGTTTTATTATCAAGTGGAAATCCACAAAGACCAAGGTTCCTAGAGAAACATGTAGGATCAGTGAATGTTGCAGATTGACCGCCTATTGGGATTCTTCGACAAAACATGTTGTTAGATACAATGAAAACACTCATAAATGATAGTTTTAGCAGCTCACTTGGAATCTCACCTTTCAAATTGTTGTTTGAAAGGTCCAATGACTCTAATTGTTCTAGCATCCCAAAGGTAATTGGATTTTTTCCAGTAAGACTATTTCTTGATAAGTTCAATGTGTGTAGACCTTTAAGGCTTCCAATTGTTGAAGGAATTTCATTTGATAGTTGATTCCTAGATATATCAATACAAGTGATAAGTAACAAAATAGAACTCACATACACTTGCTCAAATCATTTGTTTCTCACTTGGGTCTCTTCTCTATAGTAATAGATTGAATAATGATGACTATTATTTGAGATTTGTACTTATGCATCCATTATAGCTTTCAAATTTGCCAATTTTGGTGGGATGGTTCCAGTCAAATTATTATTTGAAATATCTAACACATGAAGGTTGGAAAGATTTCTTAATTGATTTGGAATGTGGTCATGAAGATCATTTGACCTCAAAACAAGTATCATCAACTCGAAGAATTGTGCTAGCCAAAGGGGTATATTACCCACCAATAAATTTTCACACACATCTAAAATATGCAAGCTAGAACAATTTTGAAGGCTTGATGGAAAGGTTCCCTTGAACATATTTCCATTGAGCTTAAGTGTCACGAGAGAGCTTAGCATTCCAATCTGAGGTAAAATGTATCCTGTGAAATTATTCTTTCCCAAATTCAATCTTCTCAAAGAAGATAAATTAGTTAGGCTTGATGGTATTTTACCACATAATCCATTGTTTGAGAGATCCAACACCTCCAATTTTTGTAGAAGACCAATGGAAGAAGGAATGCCACCACTTAGATAATTTGCTGAAAATGACAAGAATTCAATGCTAGGTAGAAGCTCACCAATTTGTACTGGGATAACACCAACAAATCCATTTTTTGACAAATCCAATAGCTACAAATTTGGTGAAACTATTGCAGGAATTGGAAGTAAACCATTCAACATATTCTTATGTAGATCTAAATTCCAAAAAGAGCTTATGTTCAAGGTGAATGGAAGTTGACCTTGCAAGTTATTGTATGATAGATTCAAGTTTTGTAGATAGGATAAATCTCCTAGCCAAGGTGGAATATTTCCAAAGAGACTATTTTGGGAGAGATCCAATTCTTGTAATTCATATTGTGTTGAGAGGAATGGAGGCAAGATACCTTCAATATTACAAGAAGCCAAGCTCAAGCTAAATAAGGAAAATGGGGGCATCCATTTTGGGTCAATTTGGATAGTCAATTTATTATAAGAGAGGAAAAGACTAACAAGGTTACTAGTACTTTTGAAAGCATTAAGAGAAAAATGGTCTTGTAGGTTGTTGGATGAGAGATCAAGATAAGTTAAAGATGGAAGTTGACCAATAGACAAAGGTATGCTACCACTCAGTTCATTGTTGGACAAATCAAGACCAGTCAAAGATGAAAGTTGACCAATAGGCAAAGGTATGCTACCACTCAATTCATTGTTGGAGAGATGAAGATAAGACAAAGATGAAAGTTGACCAATAGATAGAGTATATTCCAAGATGTTATGTTGGTCCCCGACAAATAAAAATTGGTCAATTGAGGCCATTTGCCACATAATACGTGACCTATGTCTCCACTCAATTTTGTATTGTCAGACAAACTAAGCTCTTGCAAATGAGGCATATTTCCCAAGCATAAAGACATTGTGGAGCTAAACTCATTTGTATCTAAATAAAGATGGGTGAGGGAGGTGAGGTTTTGGATAACTTTGGGGATTATGGTCAGAGAGCAATTTGTAAGGTCGAGTTTTTGGAGGAGATGGAGATGAGAAAGGGTTCCTTCCAATTCCCAACTTGTCATATTCAAGAACACATCAACAAGATACAAAGATTTTAACTCATGAAATTTCTCTGTCCACCTTAAACTAGAGCTATACAACCCCTGGCCTCCAATATCAAAAACTTGCAAGTGAGAGAGATTCCCAAGTTGCCATGGAATTGTACCTTGGAATCCACTAGACTACAAGTTGAGGAAAGTCAAGTTGTGTAGAGAGCCAAGATGCATTTGAATTTCACCTTCAAAATTATTGTATTTGAGATCTAAATTTCTCAATTTTTGGAGGCCAATTTTTTTTGAAAATATTAAACAATTTAATATTAATATATTAAAAATAAATTATCACTAAAAAATAAAATAATTATTTTTTATTTTAAATACAAATGAAATATAAAATTACTATTAATTTTTTAATCTATAATAAATAATATTTAAATAAAAATCAAACACCCAATATATTATTATTTACTAGAACATAAACTTTAAAATTAAAAATTAAAAAGTAATACCTTTAGGTAGAAGGCCACTGAAGAAATTCGCGCTTAAGTCCAAATACTGTATGTGCCTCAACTGGAACAAAACTGGAACGAGTGTTTTGTAAACTTTCAAATAGGAGAAAGTGAGTCCGATCACATGGGAGGAGGAGTGGCTACATTCAACACCATACCACTCGCATGCTATGATAACACACCTTAAGAGTATGTTCCCTACTTTGATCAAGTAAACAAGTAACCTAAATAGAAAACTTAAACAAAAAAGTTTAAACCTTTATATCATTCTCAATTGTAACCTTTGATTGCACTTAAGAGGCAAGTGCACCCAAGATGAAGACTAGCAAAAATTCTCCTGGAGGCCTCTTGATAAAAATAAAGTGTGTGGATGTACTCAATTTTTTTTATGAGAGATGTGTAGTATGTGGATTCTCACACTAGTAACATAAAATTGCATTCATTTCAAAATATATAAAAATAGAGTACAAGAGGTGTTATTTATAGATTTGAGGGAGGATTGATCAATGGATGGAATTGATTTTTAATATCAAGGGTGGAGATTGTTTAAGAGGTTTGGAGCCATGAGAGACCTCCAAGTGACACATTGTAATTGGTGCACAAAATGAGCTCCATGATTCAAAAGGATCAAAAGAACATGTTTGGAATACCAAAATTTATTTTTTTATATATGTGTAGGGTGAAGATATTCCTAATAAAATAAATGGATGAGATGAAATGCGATATTTTTTTGTTTAACTAAGAAGGATGGGTTAATGTACATGCAAGGTCCATCTTTTGGATATATGTGAATTATGAGAACTTAGGAAAGATTTGAGTAGATAAATCATGATTTGACTTGTGCAAATGACTAGGTAGATTAAATAGTTAGTTTTATTTTATTGATGATGTGAGGGGAAAATGGGGAATTAAATAAATCCATTTAATTTAAAGACATCATACTTCCACAATCCATATTGAATAGTGTGTGTCATTTATGGATTCAATTGCATGAGATTTGTTTACATAAATTTTTTGGATCACACTCCATGATCCATTATTAGGATGTAAAAAGAGAGTTGTAAAAATATTTTATTTATATACCATGCCCTAATTTGAGAAGAGCCTCCATAATGACGACAAAGTGAAGAGTGGAAACTTTCAATATATCAAAACAACTATACTTTATCTTAATTACTCTTGTTGTCTTAATAATTTCTTGATACTATTACTTTTAATATCCTTCAAACTTCTTAGTTCCACTCTCATAATTATTGAAGAGGTTTTTCTGCTATTGGCTAGGTAGTCTTTTGGCTAGGCTTTGCCTACTACTCATCGAGGTGGATGGTCATCACCTATTTTTTCTCTCTTGCATCTTCTTAATGGCTTGGTTAGATCCCTAGTGGCTAAGTAATTTTTTCTCACATTATGCTTATCATTTTAACACCAAGGAGTGCTCAAATTATGCCTTGTGTTCAAGATTTATATATATAAGATAGTCCTTATAGAGAGAAGACATCACTCTCACTAATTAAGAGCTAGCGGATGAAGGAAAATACCTTCTTGATGAAGGATGGAGTAACTTTGATGAGTGAAACACCTTTCTAATATAAATTTTTATAATCATTATTACTTAAATTTATTTATATTTATATTTAACTTAAATATATGATATAATTATATATGTTTCCTTTATAAAAAAAATTCCTATTTTATTTCTATACTAAACCAATTCAACTAATTTTAAGATGATATACAATTCCACCAATAGGTTTTTTTCTTAAATTTGATATTTATATAATTCAATCAAAACAAGATGTTTGATTACAATGTTATTCAATTAGTATAATCCTTGGTCAATAGACATTTAGTAACCATGTGAAGTAAACGAATGGCGTAATAGATTTTTGGCAAAGGAATGGAAGAAGTAATCTAGATTTGTTTATTACACTTTCCAAAGTTTGTGTTGATAGAAAATGTTAAATGCAGACAGTGTTGAATACAAATTTTCTCTATTGATAAAAAATATTGAATGACTTCTTCCTTCATTTTTTAATATGATAAGACTTTTCTACAAAGTACTGAATATTTTTTTCTCCATTTAATTTTGACAAACGACAAAACTTTTTTGTGTTGATAAAAAATTCAAATGACTACTACTTTTTATTTTCATAAGATACAAACATTTCATTATTGATTAAAAATACTGAATACTTTCTTCTTCATATAGTTTTGATAAAACAAAAAAAATTCTGTATAAGACAGAAAATACTGAACAACTTCTTCCTTCATTTAATTTAATTTTGACAAACGACAAGACTTTTTTGTGTTGATAAAAAATTCAAATGACTACTACTTTTAATTTTCACAAGATACAAACATTTCATTATTGATTAAAAATACTTAATACTTTCTTCCTTCATATAGTTTTGATAAAACAAAAACTTTTCTGTATAAGACAGAAAATACTGAACAACTTCTTCCTTCATTTAATTTTCATTTAATTTTCTTACGTCAACTGAAAACATGATAACTTTCCTCGGTCAGCACGGCATTCACTATCACTGTCACGTCCACAAAGAAGACGTTCGATAAAAGGAGGGAAAACTTTACAAAATTTTGTTGACACTTAACAGATGTCATAATCTTCAGTCATGTCACTCATTCTATCATTTTTTCTGACCGCTGTAGTCTCTGTCGAGGGATACAGCAAAGACTTTCCGAAGCTTTTGTTGGTAGAAAATTCGGAGTGCCTTCTTTCTTCAAACTTCTGAGAAAATGCTCAATGCTTTTATGTGTTGAAAGGAAATACTGCTAAAGCCTAATAATATCATATCATATTTTATTACAGCTGATACCTAATGAATTTTCTAACATTCTTCATATCGAATTAAGTTTTAGAACTTTAATTATCTAATATTTAATCGTGTAAAGAAAAGTAAAATTTTTAAGTTTGTTTTAAGACAATTTAATAAAATGTATATGTAACAAAACAAATTGAGATTAGTTAATTAGAAATTGAATTTTGACATTTTGTGTTAGGAATTTGAAATGCATAAATAGAAATAATAGTATTTAGTTTTATAATTGATGAATGTATAAATATTATTGTGGATTTGAATCTACTATGAATTCAAATTCGAATACAATATGTTTTGACATTGAGAATAGTAAATGATAGATTAGTAATAATTTTGGAGTCAAAATGTTCTATTTACACTATGCAGGAATGAGTTTCATGATTAAGAAGGAATTTGCGACTATGATCTTGTCCCACATCCATGACTTTGTATTATGTGTTTTGCAGAATTTTATTCTTTTAGTTCACTTGATCAACTTGGCTTGGTTGTGTTTTTGATATATAATGGAATAGTGTTGTTTGTAAATAATTTTGTATGGCTAATAGTATGTAACAAGAGGACTTGTTCTCTTAGTCCTACCCTAAGAAACATCGATGGAAAAATAAATGAAAGCAATCTTCAATCATTCAAATGTTCCTAAAATATTTACACAAAGCCATATTCCTTTTAGTACATTAATTAAAGTATTTTTACACATGATATATGAATAGTGCTTGAAGAGTTTGATATGACTAGAAATAATGTATGAATGTCTTTACATACAATGATATACCAATAAATTGCATAGATTTGTGTTTAGTTGGCCCTAAGTGGGAAGGGTAATGAAAATAAGTAAATTAAATTTGAATTTGGGTGATATGAGCTTGTAACTATATAGACATCTATGACTACAAACCAATCATGAGAAACAACACTCCCTTACAATAAGCAAAAACCTAAATAGGAAACAACATGATAATACAAATTTTACCATTACTTTTTTTCTTTCATTTTAAGGTGCATGTGAATCCTAGAATGATTATGCATCTAAAAGTATGTAGCATTCATAAATGTGCATGTAGGTATATCCCATACAATCAAATGATATCACTGTGGGGTCCATATAAGGTAATTAGCCTTATGAGGATGTGATCATTAATGTTCACCTTCCATATAATCACTGTGAGAATAAAGGATGAATCTCTATAAGAACTTATCACTATTTAAAGATCTAAACATGAGAATAATAACAACAAGATATGCCTATTTAAAAACTTATTGTGTCCATAGGATACGAGTAATTTTTGGGAGAGGGAAAAATGTTACATGAAAATTATATTTAATCTTACAAATATGTAACCATGTATTGTCATGTAATCATATAAGCATACAAATTAATGATTTTCAATATGTAACTATCATATACATGTCTTGAAAGATGAGAATGATAAATACATGGTTGGAGATGATAGCAATGGATAATAATGTTTCTCCCAACATAGGAAAATTATTGTCCAGTGTAACCCTTAGTGGCCCAAAACACCCATATAAGTGCAATGAAATTATAGCATAATAAAGGGGAAGCTTGATGCTCCCATATATGAAGATATGACCAAAAAGAGATAATATATAAATAGAAATCATGGTGCTTCCAAATGGGAAGGATTGATTTCACTACAAGTGTAATAAAGAGGGAAGCACAATTATCCCAAATGAGAATGATCAATGCTCCCAATATGATAAAAAGGAAGTTTTAGTATCCTCAATTTGATAAAGGGAAATGCTCAATGATCCCAAGTGAGATCAAATGGGTCATGTGAGAACACTATTTGACATATTTTATCAAATAAGAGGCCTCTCATGAGAATGATGATGTAATAAAGTGGAAATATGTATAGGATAATGCTTTTTGCATCCTATATGTAAAGATATGGTAATAATGACTAAAATGGAAAAAGATGGATGTTCAATGCTCCCCCAATGTAACTTAAATGATGCCAATATGATGTGATAGCTAAAGTAGCATTATCAAATAAGATAGCCTAAAATGGCATGATAAAAAATGATATAAGTGATAATGTACAAATCATGTGAAATTGATAAGTATTAAGGTAAAACTAATTAATATTTATGAATGTGACCATAAAATCATATGGATAGATAAGTACCCATATTTGGACAAAGTATAAAAAATAAGCTCATAAAGTAAAAGACGTAATGGAAAGGTAAATCAATAGTGATCCTTTACGCATAAAAAGTTACAAATGGTATTGAAACATAGATTTTTGGGACCCTAATGCTACTCTTGCACTTCTAGGGTTTTTCACCTAAAAGGAGAGAGATAGGGCCAAAAATGATAATGATTCACTCAAATTAGGATGTGTGTGATGTTGTATGAGCTAAATGAGATGATTTGAATGCATCTATGTGAACTAGTTGATTGATTAAACATGCACAACCCAAGAAATATGACTTGTTTGAATACACATTGTGTCATGCAAGAATGAACTAGAAAACATAAATTGATGAGACTGAAAAGAGTACACTTGTAGGCAGATTTTTGTTATTGGAAGGTTCTGGAATGTCTCATAAAACACTATTGATGGCTACTGGGACTGATTCACCATAGATGGCGAATCAGTCCTGCTTCTGGTGAAAACTTTTAGAAATAGGTTTCTAAATGCTGAGAGTTGAATTCTAAGAAGATTAGTTTTTAGGTCTACAGGTGGGAATAATTCTCCATGCATGGAAAATCAGTCCTCCTATAGGAATCTGCAAAGTCAAGACTTGATTTTGAAGGTCTAGATTTTTACTTCTATCTTCTACAGGTGTTTGATTTGGATACTGTCAAATTCAGGTCTAAAAATGAATTTTTTTGTTGATTATTTGACTTGAATGATGACGTGATGACTTGAATGAATTTACAGCTTGACCTACAATGATTCTTAAGCCTCCAAGAGTCCTAAATTTGGATACAAGCAAGACAAGAGATTTAGAAATTGTTGAATGTTAGGGCATGGGGGTTTGCCTTGGTCAAACCCTGTTTAGGTAATTAAACCAAAATGATGAAAGAATGCAATAAAAAAATGAAAAATGGAATTTATTACCTTTCCATGATGATAGATCTTGGAATTATACAACAATACATGAAAATTCAGCCCTTAAATGCTTTAGAAAGCTAACTTGATGACTTCTAATGAAGAAACCCTACCTTGCTTATCTTGGATGAGAAGATAGATGATGAATTAATGATAAGAGATGTGTGAATGAGATAATGGATGTTGAGAGATGCAAAAATGAGGATAAAATACTTATTTATAGACAATTGTGCCTTAGTACCCAATAATACCTCATCACAAGCCAACATGAAGTGAAAATAAACTTTAAATTTCACTTTTTCCCACTCAAAGGTTAAAATTGGGGGAAAATAGGACTCATTTGCCACACATGGAGAATGGAGGGGAATGATTCACCATGCATGGTGAATGGGTCCCACAGGGGCCATTTCGACACCTAATAAGTGGAGCAATTAGGAAATAAGGTCTAGAATGCAACTTTGTTGGGTATTTGATCAATTAAAGCTTCAAGATGCACAATATGGGTCATTAGGGACCTATTACTGATGATGTAAATGTTAAATAGGTCTTATTACACATAAATAAATTTGAAAGTGTGATTAAATACACTTTCAAACACTAAAATTGGGTCCACAT
The DNA here is from genome assembly GCA_007258455.2 of Sequoia sempervirens. Lineage (NCBI taxonomy): Eukaryota > Viridiplantae > Streptophyta > Pinopsida > Cupressales > Cupressaceae > Sequoia > Sequoia sempervirens. The sequence goes on from VDFB02348693.1 coordinate 16,108, forward strand.
AGCCTAGAAGGGCACAAAAATCAATGTGAATGTGCAAGACACATTACAACACTAATTTATCATTAAATTTATCTTAAGAGCCTTCTAAATTGATGTGATAATGTTATTAAATATATTTTATAATGTCTAATTAGGGTGAAATATGTTTATTAAGTCTAGAAAAGCATGAAAGCATCTTACAAGACTTTACAACACCATTACAAGACGTTAATAAACACATGTTATTTGGTTTGCAAGGGTCCAAGACCTAGTGTGGACACATAAAATGCCCCACAACACTAGATTATGACCTCATTAACTCCATTTTATCATGAATTAATCCCATGTCAAGAAAAGGGTCCATTTTTCCATGACACAGGTATGAGGGATGGAATGATGTCATTGATGTAACTTGAAAAATGTAGCCATAAAGCTCCAAAGTATAAAGAGGGGAGGGAATTTTTTCCTCTAATGTAAGGTTGTATGCTAAAGATATGGAAAAAATCAGTTCACATGATGGGGGACTTCATTATTACCTTAAAACAATGATATATTAATGAAAAAATGGCATGTGAGAATCCCAAGTAGAAATAAAAGAATAACACAATGGTAAATAATAAATAGGAATAAAGATGATATAAAAATGAATAAGAGGATATATGTCATACAAGGAAAATGGAATCCAAAATGTATCTATGATTTGGGAAGATAATAACGAAACCAACTATAGAAGGTGAAAGAAGTGTGAAGAGAGCACCAAATAAATTGTAATAAAAAAAGACCAAAATATAACAACCAATAAGGTAAATGGAAGAATTGGTATGGGAGATTACAACATACATAGAATAATAAAAAAGGCCCAAATAGAAATGAAATAAAAGAATGAGGAATAAATGTTATTAATAACACAACAAATTTTTAAAATCACTTGTATTAGCATGCACTACTAAGCATATTTATGTCACCCACATGCTAACTAGGAACATGAGCATATGAACATAAACTTAGGACAACCTAAAATCTAGAGCATAAAATATAGTTATAAATGATAAAGATTAATGTTATCTAAGAATTCCATTCATCTCTCATATTTCGTTGTTTCACTTTTATGTCATTTATAACCTCAATATATGGTATGCTATGATGAAAGTTAGGTTTAGTATACCTATAGGTCATGTGGAAAATGTAAGAACAAGGATTTGAAGATATAAAATGATAAAAATATTGAACACACCCAAAGACTAAAAGGGGGGTTGAATAAGTCTTTTCAAAACACACTCTTCTGCAAACTCAAACTTCTTTACTTGATTGAAAACCCTCAAAAAGATTAACAACAAAGAAAGATAAAGAAATTTAGTTCCTTAACAAGGTCACCAACCGTCAACAATGAAATATGTAGCAATTCAACCCTTAACCATATCAACAAAAATGAAAAATGAAACAAGGAACACACATCCACAAGATAACACCAGATTTACATGGAAAACCCAAAGAGGGAAAAAGCATAATGAGAATTAACTCACATTATATGAAGCTCACTACTTACAAAAGTTACAATAAGGATCACTACTAAAAGGAATTCCAAACTAAGGTGTACAACCTTAGGGAGAGATACAAAGGAATTTCATACTAAAGCACATGACTCCAAGAAAAGATATAAGGACCCAATGAGATTAACTATCTCAGAGTAGGATACATGAAGATATAGAATTTACAACAATTATCAACAATACGCTTTGCTAACTGAGGTGTTAAAGCACATCTAGGTTCTATTTTCCACACACTTTTACACTTCTTCTACTTGATCTTCAATACATTCCGCACTCTTACCTTTTACAACTGATTTGATCTTCCATCTATATCCACTGCAAGAAAAAAAAAATCAATTAGGTCACCCAAAAAGAAGATAAACAATTATCTCAACAAGTTGGCCACAAAAACATAGTGTGGTCCTATCCAAGAGATAGAGAGGAAAAAAAAGAATCTTATTACATCTTTCAATATGATCCCAAACAACTCACATGTTATCCCACATCAACCCAAGTCAGTAACAAGGAAACATGTAGATAAAATTTGTAACACAATACTAGTCAGCCCAAAAACATATTTTCAACTAAATTCACTCAATAAAATTCTAACCAAGATAGATCAAGACCCAAATACACCTGAACATAACTTAATATGCTAGCACAAAACCTCTAACACATAGTACAAGCAAGATAATAAGCCTTGTTAGCCAGATATCCATAAATTACCTAGAAGACCAACTCAAACACAATGCAACACCAAAATAAATCAACTAATGATGTTTGGATCATAAAGAGATGTTCCTTGAATATCCAACAACACTTCAAGATACTTATTTCATACTTTCATGCCACAAATAGCCACCACAAACCAAGCAGGAGCATAACACTTCATTATAGAAATATAGAATGCACAACCATGAGATACAACATTAACATATCAACTTGAAAACCATTTCAACACATGAAATGTGAACTAAGACATTGTATAGATAGTGAAATTATTTTCTTCAAGCAATAGGAGCAGAGACATCAATGTAGAGAAATGTAGAGCATTTTTTGGACCAGTCCAAACAACCCACAAAACTACCAACACTCTACAATTAAAAGAAACCTCCTCGACAATGTTGGTGACCTAAAAGATAGGATTGCAATGAAAATAGAGAAAAAAAGGTGAATCCCAAACCACAAGACCATGTCTCCAATAGTGGAGGAATGTAGAGCATTCTCCCAAACATTCTTTCACAACATCTTCCTAAAATGAAAGTTTGGAATAGCTTGTGGAAGCCAAAAATACCTTGAAGCAACACATAGTTCATAAAGAACAATAGGAGAGAGCATACAACAAACTATAGACCATAAAAAACATCTCTCCACAAATAGTATCACTTCTAATCCTCATCTTAATATATCATCTTTGATATCAACTATGTTGATAACAACCATACCCAATACTTCTTTCATTAACATTAGACAAGGCATGAAAACAAATCATGAACATCAACAATACATCATCATACATCAATGACAACCCAAATTTAATGTTGTCAACAATGACAACCAATTCCAAATAACAAACTCACAGACATATAATATATGATAAATTAATATATAATATTTAATATATACTAGCATATGTTAATATGCAACAATCTCCCCCTTTGGAATTGATGGAAACACACACCTTCTCACTTTCCCCTTTTGAGATCAAGGATAAAGGGCCACCGCACCTACAAAAATTCTTCAAACAATTATACCAGCCCCCCTAGCACCAACAACCAACCAGCTACCTGCTCATATAATTAAAAACTTCCCCTTACTACCAAATCCCCTTGAGAGATAGCACACATCAATACAAGAGAAAAATATATGACATGGATTTATCCTCCTAGATAGATGCACCATTTATCCATCTAGTTAAAACAAGGAGGGGTAATAACCCTAACTTCTACTAGAGATGCTTAGAAGTATCATTTGAAAGCATCTTAGTGAAGATACCTACAATCTAATCCTTGGTAGACACATACTCCAATCTAACCTCTTGTTCTACAAAATTTTCTCTTAGAAAGTGATACCAGATAGAAATGTGTTTGGTTATTGAATACATTACCATATTCTTAGAAATATTAATTGTACTGACCAAACTTCACATCGAAATCAACATTTTTCACCAAATCTTTACTTTCTTACACCTATAGCAGCTAAACCATTAAGAATATGAAGATTAATCAAACTATTGATTTGTGAGATTTTGTGTAGATTCTAATTATATTCAAAAAAAATTGTGAATCCTTTTATGTAATTTTTAATAACTTATTTTTTCTACTAAACAATATTTTTAAAAGGTGATGTCTACTTTGGCATGCATAACTGTTTTTATAGAAAGGATATTGTAGACACCTACATTTGGACACTTACATTTGTCCAAATTTGTCCCTTTTCTTCTAAACACCCCCTTATTTGCGTTAATTGGGTAATATTGCTATTATATAATTAATACCCATAATTCTCCTAAATCCCTAAGGTATCTAGTTAAATAATTAAATACCTTACCCTCTTTAATTCCCCTTTCATCAATTGAATTAAATAAATATGACATTTATTTCATTCCTCACATGTCACATCCTTTTATTAATGTTAATCAACCTCCTAATATTTAGGGATGTGCATATGTCTAATCCTTGATTAGGATGTGTCACATCCTCCAACTTTTGGAAGTTGGCTTCTAATCTTCCTTAGCCACTAATTACCTTCTAATCACTGATTAGCTAGCCTAATCAGTACCTTGGTCAGCACTCCCCATCCCACAAGGAATTTTTAATTCTTTTTTATCCTTCCAAGGCTTTCCTCTTTCCCATGCAAGTTCTAGAATCTTTGACTTGTCACATCACTCACATGTGTCAAAGTCTTCTAGAATCTTTGACTTGTCACATCACTCACATGTGTCAAAGTCTTCTAGATTTTTTAACTTGTCACATCAGTCACATGTGGACCTTGTCTTATCCAAGGTACTTATCACCTCTCTTTTTGGGAACCTGAAGCATTCTAGCACCCTTATGCTATCAAAATTTTGAGCCATTCTCAAGCCATCACTAAGCACATTTTGCATACTTAACCCCATTTTCTCGCATCAATCTTACTTTTTCATTTATCCACCTTTATCATTACCTTCTTCATTGCATATTACTCACCTTGTATCCATTCTCATCATATTTCCATAAAAAAGGAGCATGCATATCAAGCTGAATCAAGGGCCAACCAATGAGATCAACACACAAAAGGTATAATCATTTCATTTTTATCTTTCTTTTGTGCTTTCCCTTAAGCTTATCATTGAGGTGTCAGTGTTGTTTTCCTCTATTTTTCATGTTTTTTTGCATCACTCAGAGTAGGTCAAGATCACTGGTTCAAATTTATAGCATGCTCAGTGGGACCCAAAATGGGTCCATATCTTTTATGTTTGCTACTTTTTGAGTTTTTGCAGGTTCAGGTTGTAGACATGTGACCATGCCCATTGTTTTTTGCAGAGGGGCATACATGTCCCTGCAGAAGGGCGTGCCTTCCTAGGAGAGGCATACCTTCCCTTACAAAGGGGTGTACCTACCCTAGGGAGGGGTGAACCTACCCAAATTAGAGCTTCCTACAAGGTAAAACTATTATTTTTATCTCTTTTCCAGGTTGTTTTCTAACTATTTTCTATAGAGGGGCATACCTTCCCTTGTAGAGGGACATACCTACCCCAGATAGGGGTGAACTTGCCCAGACAAAGCCTTCTTGTGAGGTAAAACAGTCATTTTAGCTTCAATTTGGCTTCCGTTTTCATCGTTTTGAGACTCTAACACTCTAACATCATCTATTTGTGAGTGTGTTTGTGTTTTTGCTAACATTCATGCAACATATTTCATGATTGATGAAGAACAAAGATCAAAATAGCTTACATTTTCTCTTGCAAGATGATTGGTTTGCATAGTTTCCTTATCATTTTCACTCATTAATCTAGGCACATAGTTTAATTTTAGGGGGTGTCAAATCCATTTTTTGTTTTGTTTGCAAGTCCATTGTGTCACCCAAGAGGGCACAACATCGTCCACACTTTCCCCTTGCACTTCATGTGATCCTAGGGAGTAGCCGAAAATGATTAGTGCTCTCTTTCTAGTGGTACCTGCTTGGTGATTTCATCACCCCAAGGGACAATCCCAACCATGTGTATCAAAGGGGTATACAAAGGGGGGAGATCCAAAGCTATACCCCAATCCAGTCTCATCATGTTTGGCGGAGCGTCAAAGCTAGGGTGATACCTAGATAGACATGAAGAGTTGGTCTAAGCCCTTGAGTATTTTGCTGGGGTTCTTGAATCACGCTTGTAGACATGTTGGTGTTCATGGTTGTACCTCATGTACTCATGTACCGAGATTATATCGAGGAATCCCTAGATTCCTTGTTCATCCTAGATTAAGGATTGTGTTGGCCATACCCTTTTACTACTAAATCTTAGGGTTGTGTTGCTTGAACTCTTTTCTTCAAGTGAAACCAGTGAATTACTGTTGATTCAAGTCAACCTTTTCTTTTTTCTTTCTTTTTGTGGTCTTTTGGGTCCTTTTCCATAACTATTTTCACCTGAGTCAAGTTCAGTCTTGGTACAGAGGGGAGAACCTGCCCTCTATCTTAGTCAATCCTCAACCTATTTTTGTCAAAATTGTCAAACTTTTCACTGAATAGGAATACTTTCCCCATAGAGGGGTGAACCTTCCCTATAGAGGGGCATACCTACCCTACAAAGGGGTGTACCTACCCTGTAGAGGGCCGTACCTTCCCTAACTAGGGCATACCTTCCCTACAAACAACCTTTTTCATCGTTTGTTCAACCATTTCCAACACTCGTTTGCTCATTTTGAATACTCATTTGGACGTTCTGAGCAATATTCCCCCCATTCTGAACACCCTTTCATCATATTGAGAAATCATCTCCTCATTCAGAGTAGGAACCCTGTTATTTTGAGTACCTATTTACTTGATCCGAGCATCCGTTTTTGCCTTTTTTTTACTAAACAAGTGAACTTCCCCTTATCCTTGGGTGAACCTACCCTTAATTTGGGTGTACCTTCCCTTTAAAGGGGTGTACCTACCCTCTAAAGGGGTAGATCTTCCCTAACTTGGGCCGACCTACCTTCCAAACAAGTTTTTTCATCATCCATTCAGTCATTTCGAGCACCCGTTTGCCCATTTCGAGCACCTATTTTCTTGTTCCAAGTACTTGTTTTCCCATTCTGAGCATTTTTCCCTCCATTACAAATATCCATTCGCCATCCCAAGCATTCATCTCCTTGATCTAAACATTCATCCTCTTGTTTAGAGTGCTTGTTTACTTGAGCTAATCACCCTTCTTCTACCTATCTTTCACCAATGAGTGAACTTGACCTATCCTTAGATGTACTTTCCCTCTAAAGCAGTGTACCTGCCCTCTAAAGGGGTGTACCTTCCCTAACCCTTCATTTAGTCATTTCTATCACTAGTTCATTCATTCCAAAGGCTCGTCTCCTTAGTTTGATCATCCACCTCATTTCGAGTTTTTCTCTCCTCATTTTGAGCATCCATTCCCCATCCCAAACATTCATCTCCTCATTTTGAGTATTCATCCCCTAGATTCGAGAAGTCATCTCCTTGATCCAAGCACCCATCTACCTATTTTGAGCATCTATTCCCCACCTATCTTTCACTGAATATCCTTGGGCGTACCTATCCTCTAAAGGGGTATACTTGCCCTAATTTGGGTGAACCTTCCCTCCAAACAACTATTTTCACCCTCTATTTAGTCATTTTGAGCACCCATTTTCCTGTCATCAAAACTTTTTTGTAAGTCATCGTTTCATCAACCAAACAACATAGGTACTTCTTAGAACATCATTAAATTCCATATCTATCATCAAATCATCCATCCCAATCATCTAGACTTCATTTTAGGAGTTTTGATTTTTATGCAGGAACTTCCAGAGGCCATAACTTTTGACTCAGGGGTCCGTTTGGGCTAAAATTTTATGGGTGGTTGTGTTATGAAGTGGCATCTGGATTCTCAATTGTCCTTTAGTTGATTGGCCCCCATTTCGACACATTTTCGAGGCTTCAAACTTTCATCTTGACCCTCAAAATCTCAATTTAGTGTTTTTTTCAGGTTTTGAAAATCATTTTCATTAATAACACAGAACACATGTCTCAAACTTAGTATGTTAGTTGGAAATTCATCCTACCTTTAGTTTTAGGTAATTTTTGGGAAAAAACTAGACTCTCAAATATATGCCTATGCAATTACCTAAAATGGTAAAATTTGACAATTTTTTAAAACTCCCAAATCTAGAAAAACATGATTGTCAGCATCTTACATCCTCTAGTTAAAACCCTTGAACTTGGTTTAGAATCAATCCTATCATATCCTCTGATCCAATCCCAATATGATATTTGGTCTATCTACATTCTTGCAAGGTTAGTCATTCATCATCTAAATCACATAAGTACATCATCTGAGAGCATCTCTAGGTTAGGTATCCATCATCGTTTTCCCCATCCAAATCCCTTGAGCTTCATTTCAGAAGTTATTATCCAAATTGACCTAGGTGTTTGAATTTTATTATCATCAACAACATCTACTTAGGATTGTCATCTATCCTAAGTTAATCATCATTTCCAGCCCAATCAATCCACTTTCAATCTCAAGGTGGATTCGGTGCCACAATCATCCATTTATCCTTTAATCTGATCAATCAATATCATAAGTCACCTAGGGTAATCTCTAAATAGGGTTTACAATCCCTTTCATCATCCTATCTGATCCATTATTTGATCCTATCAATCATCTCATTGATTGATCTTATCCAATCTAATCCAATCCCATCTCTATCCAATCACCCTTGACCCAATCAATCTACTTCCATCTCAAAGTAGATTCGATGT
>VDFB02348694.1:0-60245 GCA_007258455.2 Sequoia sempervirens
GAAAGAAAAAGTCGACATGTTTTTCTAAACACTCCTAGGCCCATTGAAATTTGGCTTGCAAGTTCACTATTGCACAACCTTCATAGACTTAGTCGAAAAGGGTGTCCAACTTGAGAAGGCCCTTATTGCTAAAGGATAACTAAAATATGGCCCTAAAAACACGAACACAAACCCACCTATGGACAAGAGTAAATATTGGGTCAAGAATAAACACATTACCAATGATGGCATTGTTGACGCTAAGATGGAAAACACAAGTTCGGTGCTTACCCTTAAAGGAGCTTAGCCACAAAATAGATCGACGACTACACCGACACCTCCTACAAATGTCATTCAAAATAACCAAAATAGTGAAAATAGTCAAATTCAAGGACAACCCCGTCAAACAAGGAATTCCTAAAAAGATTTACATACACTGCCTTGGGTGAACCAATCAAAGATGTCCTTAAGAAACTCCTTCAAACAGTCTCATCACACTAGAGGACCCTAATCCATATGACCCAGGACAATTTAAACCATCATGGTGGGATGACAACACATTTTTTGATTACCACTGGGCTAAAGGGCATAAGACCTCCTCTTGTCAACAACTAGGAAATATTGTACAAGACCTCATTGAAAACCACACAATTGAATTGGGTGGGCCACAATTTGCATCAAATGTAGACCATACTATTCACAAAAACCCACTGCAAGACCATGGTTTGAATAATCCCTCTACGTCAGGTCCTAAGACAAATAATAATCGTGCCAACTATACACGCACCACATTCGACTATTATGGTGGATCCATTATAAATCATGTTCAAGCTGTTGATGAATACATCAATACCATCATTGTCAAAAGAAAACCTAAATGTAATGTCACTACTTGTGGTGGCAAAGTCACCATAGCTGGTCCTCCTCCTCCTTGGCAGCCAAAAATTACAATGCCCTATCCATCCACTAAGCAATCACAATCATGTCCATCTCCCAAGCACTTGCAACCCAAGGGACAGTTTAACCTTATTGATCAACTAGGCAAGACACCTGCTCAAATTTCTATACTAGAGTTGCTACACATTTCTCCCACGCATAAAGCTATACTTGACAAAACCTTGCAAGAGTCCTCTGTCCCTCAATACATTGATGTTAACCAGTTTGAAGCCATGGTGGAATACCTCACTACACCCCATCATGTAACATTGTTTAGACCAAGACTATTTGTCACCAAATTCCAATCATAATGACGCATTATACATTGAAGTCTTTATCCATAAGCATAAGGTCAAACGAGTTTTAGTAGATGGTGGAGCAAGACTAAACATATTCTCCTTAAAATTGGTCAAGGCTCTAGGATTTTTTGATGCTTGTGTAGACACTACAAAGAGCATTGTTATAAAGGCGTCTGATGATGAAGAACATTCCTCCTAATTTGTTATCACTCTTCCTATTAGAGTTGGGCCAATCATTATAGACACAACTTTCCAAGTCCTAGATCTCGAATTACCCTATAACATCTTGCTTGGTTGACCTTGGATTCATGCCCTCAAAGTTGTTCCATCCACCTACCACCAATGCCTGAAGTTTCCCTTTGATGGCACAGAAATCACCATATATGGAGACCCCGATCCCTTCCAATATTACACCAATCTAAGGGGTATTTCAGAACATCAAGTTCCCATCAACCGAGAAGCTCCAAGTTCCTCTTCTTCCAAATTCATTGACCCGTCCACACTCGCCTCATCGTCCACGCCCACTCTTTCCATGTCTTTCACCACACCATCTTCCTCCACTTTGAAGGATGATACCAATGTCAAGATCCAGGACCTAGGTTGTGGGGAATTTAAACTAAGTACGGCCTACTACATCACCACAATACCCAAGTCTCCTAAGGCTTATGGTCGATCCTATTTCAGAATGGAGCCTAAGGAAATTTTTTAAGTTCCTCCAACATGCATTTTTATAAAATGGGGAGAAATGAGAAAATAAGACATCGAGGATATATCAACATGGATTTATAAGGACCCTGAAGATCCATCCCCATTACCAGTTTAGATATACGAAAAAGGCTATGATATAATGAAGGAAAAAGGCTACAACGGAACTAGTGGCCTTGGTAGAAATAAAACTGGAATGCAAGAACCTATAATGCCTCCCCGAAGACCAAAACTTCTTGGATTAGGGTATGGTCTACCCAAAAATGATAATCAATGTACCAATGTACTTTCGAGTGAGAGTGTGAATGCCTTGGAAAGTGTCGAGACTATTGAGGAATCCCTTACCAAAACTGACTCCCATGAATGGGAATTTGGCTCCCAATGATCCCTAAGTGACTGTTGCCTTGATGAATTGTTCCTTGAACCTGGAGAACCTACCTTTGAAGAAATATTTTGGAAAAATTTTAAGATTGATCCAGCACAGAATAATGACAATCCTAAGATCCCAAGGAAACAAGAAGACTGGGATAAATTCTTTTTCCCAAGGAACAATGACAAGTCTAAATCATCTTCCAATCCTATTACCCATAACCCTGACATATTTGTCTAGCCATTTTACAATAATGACCCTCATTTGGATTCATCTGATTCAATAAATGACACTACCGACCCCAATGCTAGTCCATTTATCCCTTATTTTGACAATAAGTATGAATAAAGTGAAGGAGAATATTGGATAGAGTTTGATTGGGAGTTGGACGATGACAATTTTATCTTTAACCTCTTTGAATCTGTCTACATGATTTATGCATCCTCTCCACCATTCACCAATACTAATGATCGTATCTCCTTAGTCTACCCACAACTAATTGATTGGGACCATCAAGGCCCGCCAATTATGGACATATTTCAAAACAATGAAGCCATTACAGAATTCATGGCACTACGTGAGGGAATACCTAGTGGAGACCACAAGGCTAGATTTTCTATAGACCTAGATTGTCTAGCTTACTTCAGGGAGACTACTCTGTCCTCTAGTCACAAAATGAAAAATAAAAATAAAACAAAAAATGACACATCTTTAGGTGAAAACCTAAAGGAATCTTCTGACAGTAAAAAAGTTAAAATAAAGGACATATCTACAGGTGAAAACCTCTCTGAGGCACTCAAAGATGGAGGACTAGACTTTCTCCCCATGACCCAGGAAGAATTATAAATGCTCATAGAGGAAACCATGGAAGTCAATATATCTACAAAAGAAGATCCCAAAATTGTCCTCTTTGCAACATCTTTGACAGAGGAAGAGAAACCTAAATTCCACAAATTATTTTCAGAGTGTAAAATTAATTTTGCATGGTCTTATGCCAATATTCCTGGGTTGGATCCAAAACTTGTCTTGCATCATTTTCCATTACTTCTACATGCCAAGCCAATGAAACAAAATCTACAAAAAATGCATCCTCAAATCGCCTTGTTAGTCAAAGCAAAACTTAAGAAATTGCTAGATGTGGAATTCATATGGTCAATAGACTATGCTAAATGGATATCTAATCTTGTACCAGTCACAAAGCCAAATGGTCAAATCTACATCTGCACAGATTTCTGGGACCTAAATAAAGTGTGTCCAAAGGATGACTTTCTGTTACCAAACATAGAAATCATAGTTGACCTTACAGCAAGATACGAGATGTTGTCCCTTATGGATGGTTTCTCAGGTTATAATCAAATTCGTATTTCCCCTAAGGATTAGCATAAAATGGCATTCACATGTCCATGGGGTACATACTATTGGAACATCATGCCTTTTGGTCTTAAGAATGCAGGCGCAACATATCAGAAAGCTATGACAACAATATTCCACGACATGATGCACAAGATAATGGAAGATTATGTAGATGATATTTTTTCCAAATCTTTGATATGAAAATATCATTTGAATGTGTTAGACAAAATCTTCAAGATACTGGAAGAATAAAAAGTCTGCTTGAATCCCAAGAAATGAGTCTTTAGCGTAACATCAGGGAAACTTTTGGGGTACATATTTTATTGCAGAGGAATTGAGGTCGATCCTGCCAAAGTGAAATCCATATTAGACATGCCTCCTCCAAAAGGAATAAGTGAACTCAGGACATTACAAGGCAGGTTGCAATCTACCCGATGCCGCATAGCACAATTGGTCGAAAAGTGTCAACCATTTTAGTATCTCTTGCACAAGGGTATCCCCTTTGTGTGGACTGATAGATGTCAAGAGGCCTTCCAACTAATAAATGATTATCTATTGTCACCACCTATTTTAATGCCACCTTATCAAAGGAAAACCTTTGATTCTATACATTTTTGCAACAACCTCAGCACTGGGGGCATTACTTGCACAAAATGACCATGACGAGAAGGAAAGGACCATATACTACATCAGTCGGACACTAGTTGGATATGAGCTAAATTACACATCCATTGAATGTGCTTGCCTAGCAGTTGTCTTTGCTACCCAAAAATTAAGACATTACATGTTGAATCACAAGACACATTTAGTGTAAAGATCAATCCCCTAAAATATATCTTAAGTCATGTAGCGTTGACAGGTCGTCTGGAAAAATGGGTCATGATTTTGAGTGAGTACAACATTCAATATATGGAATGAAAAGCCATAAAGGGAAAATTGATAGCAAATCAACTGGAAGATGCACCAATACAAAGTGATCACCCTTTGGTGGCATATTTTCTTGATGATTCCATATTTCATACAGAACCCAAATCACCTTGGAAGCTTTACTTTCAAGAGTCTCATACTAGTCATGGTTCGCGAGCAGGAATATTGTTTATAACACCACAAGGAGATTCCATTCTGAATTCATTCCGCCTTGCTTTTCCATGTACAAATAACATTGCAGAATATGAGGAACTTGTTACAAGACTTAGAATGGCCATAAAATGGAAAATCAAAAATCTACATGTCCTCGGAGACTCTCCATTGGTCATCAACCAAGTCAACGATGACTATGACACCAAGGATGAGAAGTTAATTCCCTATAAATGAATGGTTGACTATTTTCAGTCATACTTCCACATGCTTTCTTTAGAAAAAATTCTAAGGGCACAAAACAAGGCAGCAAACGCAATGGCTACAATCGGCTCTCTCCTAGACATTCCAAGCAACGTGCCTTAGTTTGAATTCTTGGTAGAACAACTTTTGGTCCCTGCATATGACATTCTAGAGTTAGAGATGGTTTGTGAGCTTGTTGGTCCCAATTCTCCATGGTATCAAGATATCTATGACTATCTCAAGTCCCAGACCCTTCCCCCCAACCTATCCAATAACCAACAGAAGTCCTTTATCCGTAAAGCCGCCCGATACACTATCATCAATGACACCCTATGCCATCATAGCTTTGAAAATACCCTTCTTCACTATCTCAACACTGATGAAGCATGAACAACCTTACACAGGGTACATGAGGGTATATGCAGATCTCATTCGAGTGGTCCTACTTTAGCCAAGAAGATAATGTGACTTGGGTATTACTAGCCAACAATAAAAAAGGATGCACTTGAATTTGTCAGAACTTGTCACCAATGTCAGATACATAGTGATTTGATTCATGCACAAGCATACGAACTTTGGCCAATTACTTCTCCTTAGCCATTAGCACAATAGGGACTTGACCTTGTGGGAAAAATCCATCCTACCTCTTCCAATGGCCAAAAATTCATTATCACTGCCACTGAGTATTTCACTAAGTGGATCGAAGCCATTCCCCTTACATACATAACTGACAAACAAATTTCCAAATTTATCCTCAATTACATCATCTGTCAGTATGGTGTACCCCATTCCATCATCACAAACAATAGGCATCCTTTCAAAAATCAAGACGTTCATGAGTTATGTGAACGATTCCATATCCAACATCATTTCTCTACACCATACTACCTGCAAGGAAACGGTCAAGTTGAAGCGTCTAATAAAACCATCATCAAAATTCTTAAGAAGACAGTCAATGACGTTGGTCATGACTAGAACATTCAACTTAACACTACTATGTGGGCCTACCATACTAGTATCTACACACCTACAGGAGCCACTTCATTTGCCTTAATATTCAGAGTTGAAGCCATTCTGCCTATCGAGGTTGAAATTCCCTCTTTGTGAGTCTACCTGAAGGGTCTAATTGATGATGAAGAGTATAGACAATCACGACTGCATGAATTGTAAATATTAGAGGAACGTAGACACCATGCCTTGAATCATTTATAGGCATATCAAAATTGTCTCTATCGCAATTACAACAAAAGAGTCATGGTCAAAAAGTTTTACATTGGTGACTCGGTCCTCATGCAAAATCCTAAAAATAAATCTAACAAAGAAAAACCTAGCAAGTTCGAACCAAATTGGTTGGGACCTTACATCATCACGTCCTCATTTGGTTCTGGAGCATATCAACTAGCTACTCCAAGCAGTGAACAACTAATAGAACCCATCAATAGTTTACATCTTCAAAAGTTATATGCATAGCATCAGAGAGTCTGGCTGAAAACCACCAAAAATACAAAAAAAAATGAAAAATATAAAAAAAATTGTCACCCTGATGAAAACCTGGCAAATGGGTGTCTTGGTGACACCAAAAAAATAAAAAAATAAAAAAAATGACAAATATAGTAAAGAAAAATAATTCGTCCAATAGTGAAAACCTGGTAAATAGGCGCTTTGGATAAGTACCATGGTGAAAACCTAGCAAACAGGCACCATGTGTAGTCAGTTTTGCTCTGCCATCTACTGTCACTCTATCTACCTTAGTCCATAATAAACACCCACTTTTCTGACACCATCTTGACACCCCATTACGAAACCCTGCCATTCCTTTCATGGATGACAACAGTTGACATCAAGTCTTGCATACCGTCCATCTGTCACCCCAAGCACATCCTTTTCGCATCCTTCAAACTTGGTTAGTCTAGGACTTGACTGGGGGAATTTCTTTATCATCCGACTGCATTGGGCATCGCACATGGTTCTGCCAATCAAAAAATGTCTTGAAAAAAGACCTAAAAATCATAAAATGTCCTAAAAAAAGACCTAAAAATCATAAAATGTCCTAAAAAAAGACCTAAAAATCATAAAATGTCTTAAAAAACACCTAAAAATCAAAAAATATCTTTAAAAAAGACCTAAAATTTGAAAAATGTCCTGAACAAATACAAAAAAATCAAAATATGGAAAAAAAAAAATAGAGTCATATCTTGTCGAGTTAGTCATGTTAGTCATTCTTTGTCATTTTTCGAACTACGTTGTCTTCATGTATTTGCTACGTAGGCAAGGCTCATTTTTGGGCCCCAAGACATTAGGTCAGTCCTTTTGGGTTTTTCAAAATAAAAACTCATGACTCAGTCTTTTGTCATCAAGACAAAGTCATTGGTCGTGTCGAACTACAAGGTCTTTAAGTGTATGATGTAGGAAAGGCCATCAGTCGATGAGCCCTTGAGGCCGCACTAGGTCAGTCCATTAGGGTTCATGACACTACACTAGCACACACGTCAAATTTTTTAAGTCAAACAAGTCATTCCAAAATAGACAAACTCCTAAAACAAACTCTGGCAATCATTTAATTAGCATGCCAATCACATCAGCATGTCAACATCAACATGTAGTCAATCTTGTCAACACAAGTCAATTTTGTCAACAAAAGTCAAAATTAGTCAAAACTAGTCAAACTATCAACTTATGGTTATTCTTCAGATGTTTCCTTCTGAAGGATCACCTCTGTCATTTGCTTGTGCTTTAGGATGTGTCCTTCCTAGGCATCGTCACCATCATCTGGCATTTTGAGGGATCCTCCTAACATTTGAGGATCGATCCTCTCGACACCAACATTCTGCAAGATGCGTCCTTCCTGAATTTGGAAACTCTTGACATTTGACACCTTAGCATTGTCACACCTAACAACATTGGCATTCGACACCGTCAAACCTAGAAATTTGACATTAAAAACACTTGACATTCAAACACACTTGGAAAACATTATCTTGGCATTTGTCCCTAGATCTTTCATCATGTTACTAGTTTCTCAGAGATGTCCTAACAATAGGATTTAGAGAAATAGCGATGTATCATGATGATTGGATTGTCTTATCTTTTTCAGGAAGTCATGTTGCTAGTTCCTCGAGGATGTCCTGGTAACAGGATTTAGGGGAGCAACGATGTTTCATGACTTGTCTTTATTTTCTTTCTTTTTTGTCTTATGCTTGTGGTTGGTTGTGACAAAAACACTAGGGCAATCTCGCTCTTAGTATGATTCATGATCATCCTTTTTTGTGACTACTTGTCTCATGTGATGGTACAACCTTGCACACCTTGATCTATGTCATATCATGGTGTTTGTTGGCCATTACAATAATCCGCCCAATGATGATTAAGAGCAATAATTGTTAAGTCCTATGGTAACATGTTGAAGGATTTGGTCTATGTGCTAACATTCATCTCCTCATGTCTTGTCTTCTCATATTTTTCATCTCATGATGATATCCTATGACACACAAAAACATAATTGCATACATGTATTGCATTAGGTTATTACGCATTCACATATTTCCATTCACGTCATTAACATACATAAATCATTTGCATTTATCAATTAGGCATTCACATGACATATAAAGGCATACATTATCCATATCACTAAAACCTCTACATCACATCATAAGACTGCATTATCCATTCATATAGAGTCATATATCAAATGTGTCCATAATCATAAACATGGCATCCGTTACAATTATACATTATGCATCCATATAATCATCGTTATAACATAACATTGTCATGGCATATAAGCATAAATAACCATCATATCATCATGACATCTCATCATAAGTAGCTATCATAGATGCATACATGACATAGCATATAAAAGACATCATCATAGGAATCATAAGTGCATAAATCAAATCACATAGTCATCATATAGTCATCATAACTGCATCATAATAATCATCATCAGATAGGCATATATCATAAACATAATCAACACACAATGCATTATCACATAACATAAAGCATATAGGCCGTATCAAAACTACATCGCATATATAATCTCACAAAAAAATCATGTCACAGGATAGAGTCACGAGATATCCCAAAAATATAGAGCTCACAGGCTCGACAGTCAACATATAAAGTGTCATAACATGAATGTCTGAGACATAATATCAAGATAACAAATGTCCTAGGATGTGCTCTCCTTGTCTCCTCATGGAGAAGGGTGTGGTGACTGATGACCTGTGATGGGCACTAACATAACTTGTAAGGACGTAGCAGCCTATGTCTATGAGGCTAATGGAACTGATACCGATGGCATCATCTCTACAATGACATGAGACTATGAGGCTACAACAACATGAGTCTCTGAGGTAGATGGATCTGTCACTGGCGGCTAACTGTACTCTAATCTATTCCTTGACCCAAATGATCCATGGCTATGGCCTAACCTGTGCCTAGAGGAATGCCTATGAGAATGGTGAGACCTATGGCCTGAGGAATTCCCTATGGAAGTTGAGCCACCCACACTACTCTGACTATGGCTGCTATTACTGCGGTTGCTATTCCTTGACCCTATCCCTATCCTACTAGATGATCTCGATAATCCAGGATCCCTCTGATTGGTCGGCACTTCCCTTTCGTATAGCATCCTATACTGCCCTCTACTCGCACTGACCCTGGCAATCTCCCTGGCCACATTTGCGACTGGCCTTGTGCACAACTGAGCAAACTGGTTGCACTAGCTCTCTGTGTCTCGATATTGGATCTCTGCCTAGTCATTCTCAACTTGAGTAACCTCAATCTTTGGTCGTAAGGACCTGATATCTATAGTGGCCTCATCCAACCTCCACTACATATCAGCTAAATGTTGATCCACTATGGCATCTCGCGGCAATGGTGGCACATTGGATATATCTGGATCCCCATCGATCATCCGCTCCTGGAGTTGCCTCACCAATGTCTGGCTCATCATTGTCATCACTGACAACTTCCTCTCCTCCCCTGACATCTAGCTCCTCTGCCTTTGGCTGTATTACCTCTACCTCTTGTCTCCCCTCCCCCTCTAGTTTTCCCTCCACCTCTGCTCAAACCTCCTCTTGTCTCCTCTCCCCCTTTGGCTGCCTCTCCTCCTTCCTGGGCCCCTCATCTCTCTCCTCCTCCTCTAGCACCTCGAGAATGGAATCTAGGGCTGCTCTCTCCACTCGTTGTCTGACCCTCCTCACCTGCCTCCCTTTGTATCCTCCTCTCCTCCTCCTCCTACCACAACCGCCATCTCCTCCATCATCCCCTCCCCCATCTTTGCCACCTCTCCATCCATCTCCTCTACCACCATCTCCTCGACCTCCGTCTCTACCTCTCCCCCTGCCTCTCTGGCCTCCTCGTTGCACCCTCAGTATAACAGATCTACAATCCACAGGTGTCGACCCATCAAGATCTATCAAGGGAATAGGTCAATGTGTCTACCACCACAAGTCAAAATCTACAGTTATCCTTGGATCTGTAGGACCTCCACTCCAACCCCATTTTTGTGCCACCAATCTGTCTATCTATTACTCAACAAAGGGTACTGATATGGCGGGACCCCATGCAGGCTCTCGCAATGATCTAGCATACTCTACTGTACCCATAGGCACACCCTGTTGCTCTCCAAATTGACATAAAACCCATTGAAGCAGGTACATCTCAATGATGAGCTGAGACTATATAGTATGACCTATCAAATATCGAAACTACTTGCAAAATGACAAATGGTCTCCCCCATCGGCCCACTGTATGCAATCTCTATATAGCCTCCATACAAATGTTGTCATGGTATCTATCCTATGCTGCCAAAATCCAGTCTCTCCAACCCTCGTCTACTAAAGGGCACCTGCATATAGATATACATAAGGCATACCATCTGCTAACTGTGGCCTTTGAATAGGTGGTTAGAAAATGGGAATGTGCTCCCAAGCCCAGATCATAAATAATGTCATCCCACAGCTAATACAACTCACACCCCTATATGCTACCTCGTGCAACTGATGATATAGCATACCAAGCAAGCAAGGTCCCCATGTAAAGACTACCCTGTCCCACTGCATCTGCACTAGCACATCTCCCCATTCAATTGGGAATCCATGTCCCCGATGATCTAGAATCAAGACCCGAGCAATCAAAGTACATAACATGGCATCCCACCATGGGTAGTGCTTGGCCAAGTACTCCCACCAAATCTCATACCCATCGACACCAAGGCCCATGCCATCATCTGCCTCATATAACTTTGTCATGGCCTACACTCCTCGCTGAGGATTGTACACCACCTACTCTCCTCTAATTGAAATATGCAAAATTTGGTACACGTCCTCCAAAGTAATCGTAGCCTCTCCCGTCAGCAAGTGGAAGGAAAAGGTCTCTGAGTGCCATCTCTCAGCCACTACGATCAGCAGTCCCTTATTTGCCCAGATAATGGGCATACAGGTGACATAGTACAACACCAGTCGCATTAGTCATCTCCACTCCCAATCCGTCAACTGATCCCAAAATTCATATGTAGATGGTCTGAACTCCCGAGTGTAGATCAGTGGTAATTGTTTCTACACATGCAGAAACGAGAGTTAGCACATTCTTGAAAATCATTATTACCATCTATCTAATTAAACATAAGCAAAAAGTGAGCCTAAAACTAAGTCAACCCTGGTCAACCTTGGTCAAAGTCAAATGCATCGTGTTGACTTCATTTGCATCGTGGTTTGGTGTTTTTGTCATTTCATACAACACTTGCATCGCACTATGGCACTTGCGTCATTTCAAATCACAAATGTGTCATATTCAATTGGTTGTGTCGCTCCATAATCAAATGCATCATTGTCAAATCAAATGTGTCACTCGGCTTCATGTATGTGTTGCAGTATTGCGAATGTGTCGCCACACTTATTATTTGTGTTGCAATCTTGCGAATGCGTCGCGCTAATTGGAAAATGTGTTGCACTAAATTTAAAACCTAACTGACCTATGGCGTTTGTGTTGCGATGCATCAAATGTGTCGAACATGATGACGAATGCAACTTATGCGAATGCATATGCGTCGCACTGCATTTGATGACCTTCCTAAAAACCCTAAAAATACATGAAAAATAATAAAATGACAAGGCAAGTGTGGTGTACGTATCGATGGGTTTGCACCCCTTGGTCGTCAAAAGGTCCTGACAATGTAACTGTGGTGCTCTATGATAGGAATCACCGTCTTTGTGCGCACTCTCCTGGATCTAAGCTCTCCAAATTTACAAGTGTGAATGTGAAAACGAATTTAATTTTACCCATTTTCAACCTATTTATAGGGTCAAAGTGGGATTTTTCAACCTTTTTATTAATGGAAGCTCTTTTGACCAACTTTCACCAACCTTTTTGCTGACTTAAACATGTCGAAATTTGAAACCGCTTGCACCATCACTTTTCTGGTCATCAAACTAGATTGTCGAGACACTTTCCAAATTTTTCTATCACCAAGCCAAAATTTGAAAATTTTCCTGAGGGGGCATAGATACTTTGTACCTTCGTTGGGGCATGTTTCTGACTTAATTTTCTTTGTCACAATGTGACAGGCTACATTATGACAAAGAGGGGCAAAATGTAGACACATAAAAATGACCTAGGTCTACAAGCTCTATTTTTTGCCATTCTTCCTAGCATAATGAAAACATTTAATTATGTCCTTGGTCCACTTTCAACTATTAGTTAAATAATTCATAATTATTTAATTAATTCATGTCTTTATTCCTCTTGATTATTTAAATAAATAAATTTTATTTATTTATTTAAATGTCACTAATTATCTAATGTCTTTCCATAATTAAATAAATTCCTAAATTTATTTAATTATCTTGGTCCATTATTTCCTCCTGTATTTAAATACGTCATTAATTCCTAAATGTCTTCTTATAATTAAATAAATTCTTTAATTTATTTAATTATGGTCCACCTTGGCATTTTCCCTATTTTAAATAAAATTATTTATTTAAAATAGTCCCATTTTTTAATTTTCCCTCTTTTTAGTAAATAATTCAAATAATTATTTACTGTCACATGACCCCACCTTTCTTAATTAAATTGATTTTTAATTCAAAATAGCTTTTTTCTTCCATAAATCAAGTAATTTCTAATATTATTTGATTTTTCAGCTCTCTTTTTTGGTGCCATTCTTATCTCCTTGTCACACGCATTGTCAACCCTTGATTTAATTTTCTCAGATCAAATCTTGTCCACTCATTTCAAATTTTAACCTAATGTTTCCCTAACCCTAATTGTGGGTTGTCATATTGAATCTTTTCCATTGATTCTAGGGCATTTGTCAATCTTTAATCTTGGCCATTCATTGAAAATTGCATTTTCTATAAAATGGCAATTTTGGTCTCATTTGCACATTTCTTTCAATCATATCACATCTCATGCTCTTGCAATTTCATGTCATCTTAGCTCTTGTCTTAGGAATACTTTACATCTCTTGGAATTTTGGCATATTTTAGTCATAGTTCATAGTTGCTTACTAGTTTCATAGTTGCATAGTATTGCATTTTGTCATCAAATCCTTCAACATCTTGCTTTGGTCTTGGCATTGTCACAAATTTCTCACATAAAACTAAGGGTAAACTACATATTGCAGTAAATAGAGAAGGTGTAATGGAGGTCAATCATGGAGGTTGAAGACTCAAGGTGATATCTCTCTTTGTTTTCATGTTTTCCTCCTTTGTGCTTCATTATTTACTTTGGGTTTTGATTTGTTTATGCACTAATCTACTAACCTAAATTTTTCCCATAGTTACAAGATGTGATCAGGATTTCCAAAAGGTCAAGAATTATTTACTCACTTCTCCAGTATTAATTCCACCAATTAAAGATAAGGCAATGATCCTATATGTATCTATAACACCAACAATGTTAGGAGGTCTATTAGGGAAACTAGATGACAATAACAAGGAGAGAGTAGTCTATTATATCAAACAAACACTAGTGGGCTACGAATTGAAATATTCACTCATAGAAAGAGTGTGTCTATCCATTGTCTTTACAACAGAGAAATTGAGACACTACATACTAAATAGACAAGTAAAGTTGATATCAAAAGTAGATCCCCCAAAATATTTATTGGTAAAAGTGGTTCTAACAGGAAGGATTGCTAAGTGGGTAATGATACTTAACAAGTTTGACATAGAGTACATTGATAGAAAAGCTATCAAAGGATAAATCATAGTAGATCAATTAGCAAATTCACCAATGGAAGATCATCAGCCTCTAACAATAAAATTTCCAGATGAAAGCATACTTCTAACTGATTAATCTAGCCATTGGACCTTGTACTTTGATAGGTCCCACACTCAACACAGCTTAGGAGCAGAAGTTGGTATCTTGTTTCTCACACTGTAGGGAGTTAGTATACCTAAGGCTTACAAGATTTCTTTTTTGTGTACCAATAACATTTTTGAATATGAAGTGCTAATCAAAAGACTAAAGATGGCCATAGAATGGAGGATAAGGGAACTACAAGTCAATGGAGAATCTCAGCAAGTCATCAAGCAAGTAAACAATGAATATTAGACAGAGGATGACAAGCTAATTTAATATAAAAGAATGGGGCTAGATTCTATACATCCTATAAAATGGTAGGGGGATGGGAGGGAGCCCCCCTTGTGCTAAAATTGATAGGTGGGGTGGCCTATAGGGGGATTATAGTGTCATCTCTCCCAAAGCTATTGATGGAATTGAAGGGTGGCATTCAGGCGTGTGTTCCTTCTCATTGAGGAGCTACGCCCCTCAAATGTATTATTGGGTCATGAATTGACCACCCCTCAAATAGAAATATTTTACTTCTGCAACTAAGATATTGAAGCAACTAGATGGGTATCACCTATTCCACTGAATTCAATCTAGATAGGAGAGGATATTGATGAATTTTTCTTTCCCTACGACTGCGATGAGGAAGAGCACCCACAATAATATAGCTTTGAGGGGCACTCCACCCCTTTCTATAGAATAATTGAGCAAGATATCAATCAGTGGATAGGTAGATCTTTGATTGATCAATTGGCGGATCTTTCATCAATTGATCAGCAGCCCATAGAATAGTAGGGAATCGAGAGTTAAAAAATCTCTAAGATCGATAGCCTCGCCCCAACTATATAGAAATTGGAGGTAGGGCGGCCTATACAATAGTAGGGGATTTCTATACATAACATGCCAATGGCACATCCACCTACCCTACTGCCCCAATAATGAATGGGTTACTGGCAGAACTATAGTCTCGGGTTGGGAGGGACTATAGTTGGAGGACTTACTTAAAGCTGTCTGTGATCCCCAAGGATCAATGGAGAGATGGTTTGATCTATTATTCTTCCTAGGGAACTCGATAGTTGAGTTGGGTCACTTTACCAGTCATATGAGATAGATTTTTTATCTCGGGGCTCAATGGTTTATGTTGGGGCCCCTATTATTCTATGCCTACAATTCGGTTGGGGGGTCACAATAATCTACCTCCCAGTTTTGCAGTCATACGAGCAAGATGAAGGATTGACATGCCAGGCTATAGCTCCCTCCTACCCAGCTGAGGAGGCAGGTCATTTGGCTAGCCATATGAGCAAGACGAAGGATCAATGTGTAGGGACGAGTTAGGAAGGGGAGGGGGGAAGGTCACTTTCACAGTCAGTAGACCTAGATGAAGGATCCCAAAAATAGGGTTCCTAGGATCAATAATAGAGCAACTAATATTATGGAAACAATAGGTTCACTCCTCTAAATTCCTCAAAATATTCCTAAATATGAATTCCTCATGGAGCAACTACTTATGCTGTCATTCAATATTCTGAAATCAGAATTTTTTTATGATGTTGTTGGTCCCAACTCACCTTGATACCAAGATATGTTTAACTATATCCAACATGGTATCATACCTCTTGACTTAGCAACAAACCAAAAGAAAGTGTTTGTCCACAAAACTTCACATTTCACCACCTTAGGAGATACCCTATACAGACAAATTCTATATGGAACATTACTTCAATGTCTCAATGTGGAAGAATCACAAGTCTCTTTACAAGAAGTGCATGAAGGTATTTGTGGGTCTCACTCTAGTGGACCTAATCTAGTACAAAAATTGCTAAGAACAGGGTATTATTGGCCCTCAGTTTAGCAAGAATCCATTCATTTCTCAAGGAGATCTCTCCAATATCAACAACACAATGATTTTGTTCACACACCAACACAAGAACTTTGACCTATAAAAACACCATGGTCTTTCTCGCAGTGGAGACTAGACTTGATAGGTAAGATATCTCCCACTTCATCCAATGGGAACAAGTTCATTATCACTGCAACTAAATACTTCACAAAGTGGATGAAGCAATTCCATTAATATACATCATAGGAAAATAGATATCCAAGTTTATCTTGAACTACCTAATCCGCCGATATGAAATTCCCCAAAATTTCATAGCAAACAACAAAACCCCATTCAAAAACCAAGATGTTTGTGAACTTTGTTCAAATCTTTCTATCCAAAACCGATTCTCAACGCCCTACTATCCCCAAGGAAATAGACAGGCTGAAGCATCCAATAAAACTATTCTAAAAAAATTGAAAAAGATTATTAATGATGTCATCTTTGATTGAAATTTACAACTAAACCTATCCCTATGGGCTTACTGAACTAGCATTCATACACCTATAGGTGCCACACCTTTTTCCTTGGTCTATAGATCTGAAGTGATCCTACCTGTCGAAGTTTAAATTCCCTCATTGCAAGTATCCCTGAAAGGCATGGTCAACAATGAGGAATATCAGGTGTACAAATTGAATGAGTTAAAACTCCTAAATGAAAGGAATTTGAACATGTTAAACCATCTCCAAGTTTACCAAAATCATCTCAAACAAATCTACAAAAAAAAGATAAAAAATAGAAGTTTTCAAGTTGCTGACCTAATACTAAAAGAGAATTAGAAGATCCAACTAAATCGGGAGGGGAATGGGAAGTTTGAACCAAACTGGTCAGATCCTTTCATCATCACAACAAGTTATGGCTCTAGAGCTTATCAATTGGCTACTCCTGAAGGAGAACCATTAGCTCTAAACTGCTAAATAACATCCATCTTAAAAAAAAAATTATACTTGACTGCATCAGAGTATCCCAATAAAAAAAGCTAAAAAAGCAAAAAAATAAGAAAAATAGTAAAGAGAAAATAAAATGTTCTTTAAGTGAAAACCACTTTGTGGTGCTTCTAGGATAGGTACCATACTGAAAACCTGGTAAACAAGTGCTGCATTTGAATAATACATGCATATTTATCTATCAACATTATCTTAAACATCCACCCCATTCATCCCATAATAAAACATGCAACCAACCATGGCTCAATGACTGATCAAGTGTTGAACCTTGTTGTACCCTCAAAATCCATCTTCCCTACTTAGGGAAAGTTCTTGAAATTGATAGCAGATTGGATGCTTGTACATCCCATCATGGTTGAAAGACTATGAAAACATCAAAAACATCCAAAAAATAAACAAATTCCAAAACATCAAAATCTCAAAAACATTTTATCCTTTGAGTCAACACCAGTTGAACTACGTGGTATCTATGTGTATAATGTAGGCAAGGATTTTGATTAGCTTCCAAGGCCTTAGGGCAATCCCCTTAGGTGTCTATAATGTTCTTTAAACTTAAATAAAAAATTCAAAAATAGTTAAAAAATTAGAAAATAGCCAAAAACACACTCTTATCAAACAAGCGAATATGAGCCTCTGCATGTACAACATACGCAAGGCCTTCATCACTGATGAGCCCTCGAGGCCGTAATTTAGTTCCCCAAAACAAAACAAAAGTATTCATAAAATATAGAAAACTCAAAAAATAGTGTCACTCAATGTAGTTGAACTACGATGTCTATGCATTCATCATGTAGGAAAGGATAATATTTGATCAGCCCCTAAGGCACTAGGTTAGTCCCTTTAGGCCCCCCTATTTGTTTCTAAATTTCTTGAAAACAACAAAAAAAACATCAAATAATTAAAAATTTACAAAAGGTCCTATCTCCATTGTCACTTATCCATAATAAAATTTCCATTCACAATAAACAATCATCACCTTCAACCTTTGACAAAGCAATCAACAAGAAAAACAAACATCAAAATCAAAAATATCAAAGTGAAGATTGAAACGATTGGATCACTATCAAGTTAAAACAATGCCTAAGTACAGAATACCATGCCTATTTAAAAATCATTATTATCAATCCTAAAACATGATTCTTAACAGATACAATGTTCCTACAATAGACATCATCAATGGATTTCATCATGAAACATTAAAACAACTATGGCAAGTGATACTATAGCATTGTTTATATTTTTATAGTCTTTTTTTATTTATCTTAATACCACATTCTCGGGATCTCTCAAGGATGTCCATAAGGATTTAGAGAAGAAGGAATGGGGGCATTAACTATTGATTTATATTTATTCTATTTGTTAGATGTTTTTGTGATACTACCACAACGAATACTTGCTTTGTTTTATGTACGAAAGTTTTTGTGAGGCAATTCGTGTAGAAATTGCATGTTAGGTACTTCATACCTCTCTATGTAACTAGCTCAAAATGTTTTGACACAACTCAACCATACACTTTGATTGGGTTTCCGTATGTCTGGTATGAGCAAGAGTATTCTTTGAGTGTCAATTCAAATTCCACACAATGAATACAAAGCCACCTTGGTTATTAATACCCTGGTGCATCATGTGTGTTTGATACATCAGAAAGGATTGATAAAAGATATGAATCCTCTATGAAATCAAAAGAAAAACTCTTCATTAACTAACAACATCAAATTTCTATCCATCTCTAAATCATCAAACACTTCTTCTAACTAACCGCTCCATCCTGCATCACAATATCATTAGTACCACATGCATCCTACATCCAAAAATTCATTAGTACATATCTGACAATAATAAAAAGATAAAACTTCACACATCATGTATAATCATCCATCGCATACATAATATATTGTCATTAATCATATACCATCATCCATCGTATAGATATATAAATCATACATCCATCCATATCATTTGCATACATCAAAAAAGTACAAAACATGAGCATGTATACATCATTATTCATAATCTTATAACACATAATAAATGTGAATTGAAACATGGTATATATCATGTACATTATCAAGTAACATGTGTGATATCATATACAAAAAAATGCACATATACAAGGCCTCAACTGGGCCAATGAATGTATATACAAAATATCATGTCTACATAAGTCCCTGATACAAAAAATATCAATATAAAGATCAAGCAACCTTAGCCCTAATGGTCGTATCATGGTCGATATCTCAGTTGCTCCTAGCTCTAATGGGGAGATGGTTGCAGGATGACTGGAGATTGATGAGGCTGCCTAATTTACTAACCACCTGAATCTGCACCTATTTGTGTACTTAGTTCTCCAAAATGAGGTCGTCTATGAGTCTAGGAACAAAGGCCTCATACAGAGTTTGATAATATGTACATCTCTATAATAGTTGATCTCCCTCAAATTGGTACTAAGCAAGGGGAATAGATGAGGCTAGTGATATATTAGCGGTAAGTCTAAGTTGCCTCTTTGTGGCCAAATCTTGTCTAATGACATCTCTCTCTTGATGAAACCCATCTCACTCCTGATAGAATCCATCTCTCTCATAATTCAATGCCACCATATGTGCCTTAGAAACCTATCTCCGAACAATCTTTGCATCTCTCTCGATGACCCAAGAATCTCTGTACATAGTCAATTGGGCTATTTGTGCTACTACATCCCCCTATAGGGGAGGACCCTATGGTACCTGTTGATCCTACCACATCAGATCAAGCTATTTTCCATCAGGATGATCCTATTGTCCATCATGCCTGCCATCTTGACCCTGTGCTCTATATAATTGCTCTGCTACAATCCAGAGTTGTTGTTGCTCGCCTCTCTAGTTAGTCATACTAGCTCTCCCCAAAATTGGCCTAGATCCAACAATATCTATGAAAAAATAGGAATACAGTAAGCCCACCACTGATCATAGTCTTGGGTAGTGCCAAGGTCTACCAAACCTATTGCCCAGCCCCATCCAAATGGGGCAAGTCGCCATAAATTAGCTACATCAGTAGATGATTCTTGTGGTCCCCACACCCTAACCTCTCAGGATGTCCTCCTGAAATGTGCATGATAATCATCCTTGAACCATGTATGCCACTCTCCAAACTGATGGAGAACCTGATCAGGTAAGTAATGCTCAAGAAAAGAATCAACACGGCCTATCAACCATCGTGTCTATCGGCAATAGGGAAGTTGATCCACATCATCGTGCCAAGCCTTATAGCCTTTCCATGGTCTCCAAATAAATGCAGGCATGTCATCAAAAATGCTTTGCCAATACGGTAACCGGATAGGCTAGGTATAATGCATAAAGTCAGAATATCTTTAAGAGTATGGGTCCTCTAGATCATGATCCATAGCACCATCTAGTCTAGTCATTGGGATATGATCCCAGGTCAATACGTGCAACAATTTCATACCAGTAGAGATAGAACTACCTCCATAGTAAGCAACCTCATGCATATATGCATATAGGTGTGCCAAAAGACAAGGGCCCCATGCATACCTCATGTCATGCTCTATCATCTACTCAATGTAGATGCCCCAACTGACAAGAAAATTCTGACATTTGTGATCATGCACCACGAGTCCCATGACCAAACCAGATAAAACCATAGATATCAGATCCACGCTATCAACGAACAAAGATAAGTCTATCCTCGATTCCACCACATGAAGTCATCGAACACCAAGAACATGCTACATGGCCAAGGTGCCTTATGTTGAGAAAGAGTGTCTCAAACTTACTAGCGTAGAAGGCATTGGCTTTGGGTTCATCAAGCTGACAGTTGAGTTTTGGTGGGACGAAGCTGCCAGTCCCCTCAACATTATGATGAGCTCTCCAAAGGTTGGCATTAAGTGCTTCATCGGGTTGACAAGTCTCCTTGATAAGTGCTTAGCTATAGCTAGGTATGTTTGGAGTTTGCATTGGTGGTAAAGCTTCATCAATGAGACAAGCGAATGTCAAAGGGACTGAATGAATAGTCTCTTTGACATACCGATGAACCGCAAGAAGTGTTTTGTCGAAGCGACAGGTCAATGTCGAAGGGAGTGACTTGGCAGTCCCTTCGACATCTCAATGGAAGGAAGGGTCTCTTCATTGGATGGATTGATGGATTTCATTGGGACGTAGATGTTGGTCTCTTTGATATGCCATTAAGGAGGGACCGAACGACATGAAGGATAATGTCAGTTATATGATGGTGACATGGATGATGCATAGGTAGTGGGGACCACCAGATCAAGGCTACAAGGTTCATCAACGAGACTTTGTCATATAGGATGGAGTTGTTACAAAGTATCTTCGATATCTTGATGGAGTGTGCTTGCAACGGAACGCCTGTGAAGGACTCGTATTGGGGTGACAGTAAGGATTCAAAGAGAAATGGTTTCATGTCTCTTTGAAAATCAAAAAGAACTTTGTAGGAGAGATGATAATTTTTTGGTTCAGTATGGAAGTTGAAATGACAATGCTTGTGAAATTGTATGTAATGCAATATTGCATTGATTCAATGAATGATTGAAGCAATTGTAAGGAAATACTTTTGGATTCATTCTATGAATAAACACCTAAAAGATCCTAGCTTTGTAACTTGTATGTAATATTCTCTTTACTAAAATACAAGAGATCTCTGCTTTGGTGTGTGGGTTCTTTCATGAGAGGGTTTTCCCACGTAAATCTGATATTCATTCTTTATTGTCTATTTTGTTATTCATGTATGTGCATCTTTATGTTTTGTAAATGTAAGTTTAGAAAGGATTTTTTGTATCTCTCTCCTAAAGATTAGTATTAGGAAGGTGTATTCTACACTCTACTTTCCTTTCAGTTGGTATCAAAGCTTGGCCATTTTTATTTTCCTTGTGGGTAAGAAGGGATTTTTGTGTTGATCTTGTTTAGTGGGAGTTTTGTAGAGAAATCTAGTTGTAAACTTATTGCAGATTTAAGATGGCCAACACATTTGGAAGAATAGAGATTAAGAAGTTCAACGGTGGAAATTTTGAGTTGTGGAAACTCAAAATTGAAGATTTCTCTTGGATTGAGAGTTATGGGTTGTAGTTTCCTCTAACTAACCATCAGCAACCTCACAAGAGGATTGGGATGCAATGGACTAGAAAGACAAGCGTTTGATCAGACTATGCTTGGTCAATTCAACTCTCTTGAATGCCCATGAAGAGAAGACAACAAAGCTTTTGTGGAAGAAGCTTAATGACATTTATTAGGGGAAATCTCTAGTAAATAAGCTATTCCTGAGGAAGAATTTGTATCCTTTGAAGATGGAGGAAGGAGCATTTGTTACAAATCATTTGAATGTGTTTAACATGATCATTTCTTAGTTGGGCTTTGTTGGTGTGAAGATAGATGATGGGGGTCATTGCATGCTCCTACTGTGTTCATTGCTTGACACATGGGATCGCCTAGTAATGGCTATTGGGAGTACAAAAACCACTTTCACGATGGAAGACATGGTTGCTTCACTGCTATTAGAAGTGTAGACAAGTAAAATTGACCTAACACCTATCACATCCCTCAACGCATTTTTCCATCCAAGATATCCAAATCTCGCATTAACCATGCATTAGCAGCAACTCTTTATCATAAGGGTTCTAAGGGCACCCTATCACAATGTGCACATCAAGGTAAGGTTAACTCTGGAATCGACAAAGAAGATAAGAATTATCAGGGGTTACATTCAATCACTTGTATCCTAGCAAAAAAACTCATCCAAGCAGGATATCATTGGCACATCATGACAACAACAACCATATCAACACCAGTAGCATCTACATTAGCACCACTAGGTGGTTCAACATGATTAAAAAATTGTCACCATGATGAAAACCTAGTAAACAGGCATCTTGTGTGACATCAAAAATCAATAAAAAAAAATCAAGAAAATAGTCAAGAGAAAAATCGTCCTCCAATGAAAACCACTATGGTGGCGCTTTGGAAAAATATCATGATGAAAACCTAGAAAACAGGTGTCATGTGTAGAATTGAGCATCTATGTGTGCCATTTTAGGAGGAAGCATCTCATCCTATACATAATGAATCCAATCTATTTTTATCCAAATCCAACTTATCTTGATTTTGACAAATGTTTGGTATACACTTTACACATGCTTATTGAAAACATCTTGACATAGGTCACTATTGTTGATCCTATCCAGCATTGTCTGAGCCATGAGGCATTGTCCAAAGGGGCTTACTCTTTTCAAACATGTTATCCTAGCACATGATAACCCATCACCTACATTGCTAGACACTAGGGGGCAAGTACTTACATCTTGCTTCTGAATAAATCTTGATCTATGTCTTCTAGCTCACAGTGTGATCTAGACATTGTCCGAACAACAAGGTGTACCACATGGTACCCTTAACAATTCACCCCAACAACAAGGTATCCCGCCAACACAGTATTAGGGTAACCTTTCAAACAGTTCACCCCAACAACAAGGTGTACCACCAATGCACTACCAAGGTAACCTTCAAAGATACCAAAAACATGGATTATTCCTTCACTAGAAAATTCTAAGATATCAATAGTTGCTTGAACCCCACAGTTAGTTCAAGTAAGCTTTTCCACAACATATCCTCTAGAACAACACAGTGAAATATCAATCTGAGTTTTCAATATCTTAGCACTACCAGGGTAACCTTCAAAACAGTTCATCCCAACAACAAGGTGTACCACCAACGCAATATCAGGGTAACCTTCGAAATAGTTCATCCCATCAACAAGGTATCCTGCCAACACACCACCAAGGTAACCTTCAAAAAAAATCGTTCCAACAAGGTGTACCACCAACACACTACCAAGGTAACCTTCAAAGATACCAACAACTTGGATTATTCCTTCACTTGAAAATTTTAAGATATCAACAGTTGCTTGAACCCCACAACTAGTTCAAGTAATCTTTTCTGCAACATATCCTCTAGAAAAGCATAGTGAAATATCAATACAAGTTTTTTAGTATCTTACACCCTAGGAAAGAGGGTAAAAAATTCCAAAAAATAGGGGAAAAGATAAAATTCAAAAAAATCAAAAAAAGCAAGAAAAACAACAAAGAGAAATAAAACATTCTTTGAGTGAAAACCACTTTGTGGTGCTCCTAGAATAGGTACCGTAGTGAAAACCTAGCAAACAGGCACTATGTTTAAATAAAACTAGCATCATTATCTATTGATACTATCTACAACATCCACCCATCCATTTCATAATAAAACATGTATCCAACCATGGCTTGTCACCGATTAAGGAAAGTCATTTTTTCTCCAACTGGGGGTAACTTCCCGAAGCTGGTCATGGGTTAGATCTTTTACCATCCTATCATGGTCATAAAACCACAAAATCCAAAAACATTAGAAAACAAAAAAAGATCAAAAACATATGAAAACATCAAAACAAAACAACATCGTTGGGTTATTCCTTCACTCAAATAGTCTAATATATCAACATTTGTTTGAACCTCATAGCTAGTTCAAGTAGATTTCCTGCAACATATCCTCTAGACATAGAAGTGGAATATCAATATAGATTATCAATGTTGTTTATCCAAAAGCAATTTATGCTTTTTGAGTCAAACGGTCAAACTACGTGGTATTTTCATGTACAACATATGCAAGGCTTATTAGCCCCTGAGACCCTAGGTCAGTCCCCCTAGGTTTCCAACATGCTTTATTTTCAACTTAGTAAAAAAAATAAAAATCAAAACACCTACAAAATTCAAAATCCAAAAACATTCAAAAAATGGAAAAGATCAAAAACATTCAAAAAGCCAAGTGAACTACGAGCCTCTACATGTACAACGTAGGTAGGGCTTATCTTTAATGAGCCATTGAGGCCCTAGGTTAGTCCCTTGAAAACAACAAAAATAGCATCATAAAACTAAAAAAATCAAAAAGAAGACCCATCCCATCATCAAAATCTGCAATAAAACATCATCCATAATAAACAAATTGTCGCAATCATCCTTTGACAAAAAAAACAAACAAACAAAGAAAACATCAACAAATAGAACTTTCAAGCAAACAATCACAAAATATCTGACTATAAACAGACGGAAACAATGCCAAAGTATCAGCTCCCTATCTTTTTGACAAGTCCCAACAACATCCTGAGATATGCCTTAACAGATCCATTCCTACGATAGACATGGTCAACACCAGATAATAGCCTCACCCCAAACAGAAATGGCAAGTGATACTACAACTTTGTTTTAATCTTTTTATAGTCTTATCTTTTATGATTTATTTTATTGACTCATTTGCAATATCTCTCAAGGATGTCCATAAGGATTTAGAGAAGAAGGAATGGGGGAAATTGAGCATCATTTTAGTTTGTTGTTTGTAAGATGTTTTTTGTAAAAATACCATGGTGAATACTTGCTTTATTGAGTGTATGGAAGTTATGTTGAAACAATCCATGTAGCAGTTGCATCTTAGGTATTTCATACCTCTCTCTGTAAATGGTACGAAATTCATGTAGTAGTTGCATGTTAGGTATTTCATACCTCTCTGTGTAAATGGTCTAAAATTCGTGTAGCACTTGCATGTTAGGTGTTCCATACCTCTCTATGTAAATGGTCTGAATTTTTTTAACACAACCCACCCATATATTTTAAACAAAGTTTTTGTATGTTTGGTATGAACAAAAATACTCTTTGTTTGTAGAGTCAGATTCCATGCAATAGATACAAAGTCGCCTTGGTCATTAATACCCTGGTGCATCGTATCTATTTGCTACATCAAATAGGATTGTTCAAAACTGTGAAGTCTCCAAGCAAAGCAAAAGCAACATCATCAACTACTAACAATATCACATTTCTATCTATCATCAAATATTTCTTCTAACATCCATCCTGCATCACAAATGCAAGTACCACATCCATCCTACATCCACAATGTCGTCAATACATAGCATAATGATAATGATAAAGCAATTAAAGCATCATGTATCATGTATGGGGCATACATCCATCATCATATATCGTCATCCATGAACATATAAAATGAGTTGAATTGAAGAAGGTATATCTTAAATCTATCATAATAAAAGAAGGGAGAATACCATAGTACATCATCATCAGTGCAAAAAAGTGTGATAGGATAATACAAAAAGATACATATATATGAGGCCTCGACTAGGCCGATGAATATATATACAAAAAACATGTCTACAATATGTCTTTGAGCAATAAACATAATAAAGATCAAGTACACTACCCAACAAAAAGAGAAACACTCTATAGACCTGGCTACATACCACCATCTAGATTTGGTTGTCTAACAGAATGACCACCTGCAATTATTCTAACTCACGATGTTAGGGTTTCACTCTAAACACATAAAATGACACAAAAATGATGAAAAATGAGACTTAGGGTTGCAAACAGGAAAAAGTGAGCAAGTGCACAGGTTCAAAGTAAATGCTACTTACAAATGCAAGGGTTTAAAATAGATGCTCAGAAAACAAAAAGGAAAATGCAAGGGTGTAAAGCAAGTGCACAAGTTCAGAGAAAATGCTACTACCAAATGAAAGGATTTAGAGCAAGTGCGAGGGTTTAAAGCATATGCTCAAAAATCAACAATCAAATGCAAGGTTTTAGTGCAAGTGCATGAAACAAATGCAAGGTTTTAAGTTAAATGTGAGGTTTTATAGAAAGGGTGAGGGTTTTGAGGTCAAGTTCTCTGAGATTATCAAAACTTCACTATTGACTAGTAATCAGGACTTATTTTACCCTATCTTCAAATGACCATATCTTGGTCATACGAAAGTATTTTTAGTGCTTTTTTTTAAATGGGGTAGAATTTCATGATCTTTACAATGGTGTAGGTGGTTTTCAATTTTTATATAGTTAAATTTTCCATTAGAGTCGTGAGCCTGACCTCAAACATGAAATTTTTGGCCAACCTCTTGAGGGGGTAGCACAGAGTCCTACCATCATTCCACTAAATGCTGAGGCATGGTGGGGCATAAATTTTTTCAAAACCTTTATCTTAGAAAATAGAATCTTTGAAACAAAGCAATAAATACTTTGTATCAAAGAGGGGAAAAATGTAGACATGTAATATTGACCTAACACCTATCACACACCCTAAATAGCATCGAACAACATCCCGTAATGTCTCAGAACATCTTGGAATCATCCTGAAACATCTCAAAACATCTTGGAATCATCCTGCAACATCCCAGAACATCTTAGGATCATCCCGCAACATCCCACAACATCTCAAAATCATCCCGCAACATCCCAAAACATCTCAGAATCATCCCACATCTTAGAATTATCCCGCAACATCTCAAAATCATCATGTAACGTCCTGAAACATCTCATAATCATCCTACAACATCTCATAATCATCCTAAAACATCTCAAAATCATCCTGCAACATTTCAAAATCATCCCATAACATCCTGGAACATCTTAAAAATATTGCACAACGCCAAATAGCATCCAAAACCCTAATTTCCTCTATTAATTGAATAATACGACATTATTTAATTAATTCAATTTTTCATCATTTTTGAAAAATTAAATAAATTTCATTTATCTAATAAAGTCTTGAAAAACCCTATTTCTACAATTAATTGAATAAAATGACATTATTTAATTAATTCACATTTCTAACATTTCAGCCAATTAAATAAATTACATTTATTTAAAGAAGTCCTAATCCCACTTTATTTCATCCTAATTGATTAAATAATGCCATTTATTTAATTATTTTGCTAAAACACCTTATTCCCCTAAGTTAATTAAATTATTAAATCATAATAATTTAATTACGACACTTTCCCTCCAAAATTTGAATAATTAAATCAAACTATTCAAATCATTTATCAAACAAACTAATGCAAATTTATTTGCAAAAGACAAAGTTGATTTGCAAGTTCAACTCCAAAAAGGAATTAATTAAGTAAATCAATTAATTCATATTCCTCACCCACTTTTCGATTGAACAAATTACGATTGTTGTTGAGCAATCTAATTTATTGACTAATCAATCTATTTGCTAACTAAACCATCAATTTCTTAAGCCATCTAAATCCTGACTAATCAATATAATTCCCGACTAGCCAATATATTCATCAATCACACAAATTGTGCAATCTACTTTGCAAAATCTTCTCATGTCTAAATCCTCTCACCACCTTTCAACTGTTGATCTGGATATTCTCCAACATGATCTTGATCATCCAATTCGAATCTCATTTTCTATATAACAAACATCTTTCCTCACAAAAAGGATTAGAGAATCAGCATACCATATGCAACAAAGTACTGTTGAGATCACCATTGATAGAGCTTCAACCTTTCTTCGATCAACCAACCATTCAAGCATCAAAGCTTTGCACAAAAACTATGGAGGCTTCGTGGTGGTAAGAAAAATCCAACATTAGGTGAATACACTCCGATATAGGATGGTAACACTCTGCTTTCATTTACATTCAATTTGGTAATCATAGATTTCCTAATGTGTTTTCAATAGCTTAGTTTCATTTAGTATGTGTAGGATTAGATCTTAGATTTATGTGTTTTATCTTAGCTTAGATCCTAATTTCAATCGTATTTAATATTGTTCGCATTTATGATTTTTCCCCTCACACAAGAAGAAATGTAGAGGAAATCTTCTGAGATGGTCAAGGAGGCCCTTGCTATTTGAGGTAGATCAAAGGAGAAAGGTAAGAAGAAAGAGAAGAAGTCAAAATTCAAGTTAGAGGGGAGATCAAAGTCTCTTGGTAAAAAGTAAAAGGTGAAATGTTGGAACTATGAGCAGACTAGACATTGTAAAGAGAAGGAGAAGAAGAAAAATAAAAATAGTTCTTTTAAAAATGAATCTTCTCAGAGTGATGTAGATTCCTTCATAGCAGCCTTGGTGACTCAGGCATCAGATGATGTTTGGCTGATTGACTCATGTGTATCCTTTCACATCACCTCTCATAGAGATTGGTTCTTAAAGTATAAAAAGTATGTTGGTGGAAGGGTGTATCTAGGTGATGATTCTCACCTGGAAATTGTTGGCAGTGGAAGAGTTAGGATTTGGTTTCCTAATGGAAGAGTAAAGGGAATCGATGATGTGATGAATATACCAGGTCTAGCTCAAAATTTACTTTCTATAAGTAAGCTTAATGATGTTGGTTTATAAGTCTCTTTCTCGAATGGTGTTTGTAGAATGACTAGAGGCTCTATGGTGATAGCTAAGGGTGCACGAATTGGCACTCTGTATGAGCTGGATGCATGTGCAGTACAATGTAATAGTGCTTTTGCAAAGTCAAGTACATCTAATCATGTACAAAAAAGAGGTGGTGTTCCTAAGAGCGTAAACTCTTTGGAAATGAAGCTCCTAGCTGAGAAAACAATGTTGTGGCATCAAAGACTCAACCAAATTGGTGAAAAAGGCTTAAAATCCTTGAAAAATAAAATCCTAGTTGAAGGGCTTGATGATTGTAATATTGAGTTTGATTTTTGTGAACATTGTATATATGGAAAGCAAGACCATGTTTTATTTTATTCTAATCCTCATAAATCGTCTGGAATTTTGGATTATATTTATGCTAATGTGTTTGGTCCAATTAATGTTCCTTTAGTATCAGAATCTATGTATTTTGTTTCATTCATAGATGATTATTTGAGGACATTCGTTTATTTTCTCATAAGTAAAACTAAATTTTTTAGTTAGTTTAAGGAATTTAAAACCTTGGTTGAAAATCAGAATAGTAGAAAAATAAAGTTTTGGAGGATGGATAATGGTGGTGAGTTATGTTCAGTAGATTTGATAGGTTTTGCAAGGACCATGGAATTAAAAGGCATAAAACAAATCCTTACACTCCATAAAAAAATGGAACAAAATTTTTAGGCTGAGGCTGTAGCTATAACATGTTATCTAATTAATAGATCTCCCACTTCAGTACTCATGGAAATGACACCTATGGAAGTGTGGTCTGGTAGGAAGCTCTCATTGAGACACATTAGAGTCTTTGGTTGTGAGGTATATGCATATGTGCCTAGTGAAAAAAGATCTAAACTGAAGAACAAGGTTGTAAAGTGTATCTTCATCAGTTATGACATCAGTGTGAAAGGGTGCAAGCTTTGGAACCAAATTATAGAGAAGGTGATGTATAGCAGAAGTATGATCTTTCATGAGCTAAAACCTTCTATAGTTGATTTGCAGCTAGAGGTCAAAGAGGTAGAAAAGGAGGTGCTTGAATTTTCTCTTACTCAAAATAAAGATGAACTATGAACTCTTGATGGACATGTTAGTGAGGAGAGCTCAAGTAGCTCTGAAAAATTCCAATTAAGAAGAACCTCAGCCTCATCCTATGAGGAGGTCTATGCATGCAAAGCGGCAACCTGAAAGGTTTGGTTATTCTATGTTAGATTCCAATTGTGCCTATGCTTTGATTGCTAACACTGATGAGCCTAGGACTATTAGAGAGGTTATGGGTATGTATGATTCAAATTCCTAGTTGGAAGCCATGAATGAAGAAATGACATAATTGAAGAAGAATGAAGTGTGGGATCTGGTACCTTTTCCTGAAGGATGAAAGCCTGTTGGATGAAAAATGGGTGTTCAAGAAGAAGATTGGCCTAGATGGTAGTTTTGAGAAGCTTAAAGCAAGGTTGGTCATGAAAGGATATTTCCAGGTGGAGGGAATTAATTATGGAGAAATATTTTCTCTTGTAGCTAAGCCAACTTCTGTTAGATTTTTGTTGTCACTTGCAACTGCATATGACTTAGAGATCGAGTAGATGGATGTGAAGAAAAAATTTCTTCATGGTGATTTGAAGATATTTACATGTCCCATCCAGATCACTTCATTAAAAAAGGTAACTTGTCTTGCAAATTAAAGAAATCCTTGTATGGTTTGAAGCAGTCGCCTAGAATGTGGTACCATAAGTTTGATACCTATGTGTTGTATTTGGGATTTGTGAGATAAAATTTTGATCGTTGTGTTTAATTTAAATCTACAAATGGTCATCTTCTTATTATTTTCATATATGTGAATGATATGTTGTTCATTGGGAATAGTAAGGGTATGATTTCCAAATTAAAATCTCAATTTTTCAGCATAATTTGAAATGAAGGATCTAGGTTCAGCTATGTATATTCTAGGGATGGAAATCAAAAGGGATAGGGGAAATAGAAAACTTTGTCTCAACTAGAGAAAGTATATAAATTCTATCCCAGAGAGGTTTAATATGATTGCAAGCAATTTGTTGTTCTAGTGTTGTAGGGAATGAAACTGTCTATTGAAGATTGTCCAAAATCTCCTACTAAGATGGAGGACATGATTGGGGTGCCTTATGCAAGTGTAGTTGGTATTTTAATGTATGCAATGGTCAGTACTAGACCATACATTGCCCAAGAAGTGGGAGTGCCTAGTCGGTTTATGGCTAATCTATGAAGGCCGCATCGGGATGCTATGAAAAGAGTTTTCAGGTATTTAAATGGTACTTTTGAGTACACCTTATGTTATCATGTTTACTCTGCTGGATCTCAGAGTTTAGTAAGCATTCATGGATATGTGGATTTTAATTGGGTAGGTGACATTGATAGCAGAAGATCCACCAATGGATATGTATTCATGTTGTTTGGTGGTCCAATTAGTTCGATGAGTAAGTGGTAGGTTTTAGTCACTTTATTCACTATTGAGGCTAAGTAGATGGAAAAAACTCATGCCTACAAGGAAGCTATTTGGCTTAGGACACTCTGTTCAGAATTTGGTTTTGATGTAGGTGTAGACATCCAAATTTGGACGCTTAATTTATCCAAATTTATCACTTTTCATCTAAACATCCTCTTATCCAAGTTAATTAAGTAATATTACTATTGTTTAATTAATATCCTTAATTCTACCAAATCCCTAAGGTATTTAATTAATAATTAAATACCTTACCCTCTTTAATCCCCTTTTCATCAAATGAATTAAATAAATTTGACATTTATTTAATTCCTCACATGTCATTTTCATCTAATCATAATCCATCTCCTAATCTCTTCATTAGGGATGTGTCACATCTTCCAACTTTTGCAAGTTGGCTTCTAATCCTCATTAACCCCTAATTATCCTTTGATTACTAATTAGTTAATCCTAATCAATACCTTGGTCAACTCTCCCCATCCCCTAAGGAATTTTTAATTCCTTTTTATTCACCCTAGGTTCCCCTCTTCCCCATATGAATTTTCAATTCACATTTTATTCCTCCTAGAATCCCCTTTTCCCATGCATCTTCTAGAATCTTTGACTTGTCACATCAAGTCACATGTGACAAACTCCCACCTTTTTGGATACCCTCTCTTATCCACTAGATTCTCCCAAGCATGTGAATTTTTAATTCACATTTATTCCTCCAAGGAATCTTCTCATCTCCCAATGTACTTCCAAGGTACATGTCCTTCATGTCCTTCTTACACATCATGTACTCTCCTTCCACCTCACTTACACATCATCACACCCTAAGCCACTTCACATTCCACATGTCATGTGAGGGCTTGTGAGTTCTCAACTCACCATAGCCCTTCATCTCGGCCTTGTTGGATAAATCCCAACCATTGAATTCTCTAGAGAATTCAAATTCCTCTATAAATACCCCACCTTTTCTCTCATTTAGGGACCTCATGCATTTGATACCAAACTCTTCCCATTTTTCCATTTGGAAAAACTTAGTCATTTTGCACCTACATGTTGTCATTTTGAACACTCAACTCACAAGTATTTCCTCTTACTTATCCAAGCCATTTTAGCCATTTGCATTTGCATCCCATCATATAGTCAATCTTGCATTTAGTCATATCAATAGCCATCCAAGGAGTACAAGTACTCAAAATCAAGGGTCAACCAAGGAATTTCAGCTACAAAGAGAAGGTATAATCATTTGCAATCTTCTTTCATCTTATCTCTTTGCGTTAACAATTCCTTAGGCTAATCTTTGAGGAGTTCTTTGTGTTTTTACATTACATTTTAGTTGTTTGCATCATTAATATAGGTAAAACTCAAGGATACACATTTTGGCATGCCCGATGGGACCCACAAATGGGTTCTTTTACTTTACATTCGTTGTTGTTGAAATTGTTTGTAGGTATAGGTGGCAGAGGGGTGGCTACGCCCTCTGGTTCACTGCAGAAAGGCGACTACGCCCTCTGGTTGACTGCAAAAAGGCGGCCACACCCCTGGATAAAAATCTAATTTCTAATATTTTCTACAGTTCGGCGGCCACGCCCCTAATTTAAAAATCTATTTTCTGACATTTTTCTACAGTTGGGCGGCCACACCCCTGATTTAAAAATCTATTTTTTGACATTTTTCTATAGTTGGGCGGCCACGCCCCTGATTTAAAAATCTATTTTCTGACATTTTTATGTAGTTGGGCGGCCACGCCCCTCTTTAAAAATCTAATTTCTAACACTTTTCTGTAGTTGGGTGACCACACCCCTGATTTAAAAATATGTTTTCTAACATTTTTCTGCAGTTGGGTTGCCACACCCCTGATTTAAAAATATGTTTTCTGACATTTTTCTACAGTTGGGCGGTCACGCCCCTATTTAAAAATTTGATTTCTGACACTTTTCTGTAGTTGGGCAGCCACGCCCCTAATTTAAAAATCTATTTTCTAAGATTTTTCTGCAGTTGGGCGGCCACGCCCCTGTTTAAAAATATGTTTTCTAACACTTTTTTGCAGTTTGGCGGTTGCCCCTGAAAAAATATGATTTTTGACATTTTTCTACAGTTGGGCAGCCACGCCCCTAATTTAAAAATTTGTTTTCTAACATTTTTCTGCAGTTGGGCGGCCACGCCCCTGATTTAAAAATCTATTTTCTGACATTTTTCTGCAGTTGGGCGTCCACGCCCCTAATTTAAAAATCTAATTTCTAACACTTTTATGCAATTGGGTGGCCACGCCCCTGATTTAAAAATTTGATTTCTGACATTTTTCTACAGTTGGGCGGCCACACCCCTGATTTAAAAATCTATTTTCTGACATTTTTTTGCAGTTGGGCGGCCACATCCCTGATTTAAAAATCTGTTTTCTAACATTTTTTTGCAATTGGGCAGCCACACCCCTGATTTAAAAATCTGATTTTTCACATTTTTCTATAGTTGGGCGGCCATGCCCCTGATTTAAAAATATGTTTTCTAACATTTTTCTGCAATTGGGTGGCCACACCCCTGATTTAAAAATCTGTTTTCTGATATTTTTCTACAATTGGGCGGCCACGCCCCTATTTAAAAATCTAATTTCTGACACTTTTCTGCAATTGGGTGGCCACGCCCCTAATTTAAAAATCTATTTTCTGATATTTTTCTGTAGTTGGGTGGCCACGCCCCTATTTAAAAATCTGATTTCTGACACTTTTCTATAGTTGGGCGGCCACGCCCCTAGTTAAAAATTGATTTCTGACATTTTTCTGCAGAAGCGCAACTGCACCCTAGTTTGAAATTTGCTTGCTAACATTTCACTACAAAAGTTCAACTATGCCCTTCTGATTGTTGTAGAAGTTCAACTGCGCCCTCCTACTTACTGCAGTGGGACAGATACGCGCCAAAACAACACAGTTTGGAAAGTAAAACATCCATTTTAGCTTTGTTTTTGCTCTCGTTTTTTGCTATTTTCATATCCTAACCCCCTAACATTATTTTTTGCAAGGATATTTGTGTTTTTGCTAACATTTTGCAGCATATTCTTGTGTAATTGATGAAGAACAAGGGATAAAACACCTAACATTTGCTTGCAAGTCCATCCGCTTGCTCAAATTTTAAAAGTTGTCATTTTTTTTGCTAATCTAGGAACGTAGTTTAATTAGGGGAGGTAACATTTACTGCTTGTTGTGTCTATTTTTGTGTCACCTAAGGGGGCATTAGTTTGTTTTCACTTTCCCCTTGCACTTCATGTGAGCCTGGGGAGTAGTTGGAAACGATTAGTACCTTCTCTTTAGTGGGACCTGCTTGGGGATTTCATCACTCCAAGGGACGATTCCAACCACGTGTACTGATGGGGTATATAAAGAGGGGAGAGCGAAAGTTGTACCTCAATCTAGTCGCATCATAATTGGCAGAGCGTCAAAGCTAGGGTGATACCTAGATAGACGTGAAGAGTTGGTCTGAGCCCTTCAGTATCTCGTTGGGGTTCCCGACTCGCGCTTGTGATGGGCTAGTGTTCACGGTTGTGCCTCACGTACCGAGAGTATATCGAGGACTCCCTAGAAGCCTTGTGCATCCTAGATTAAGACCTTTGTTGGCCATACCCTTAACACTAATCATAGGATTGTGCTTGTTTGAAGTGTCTTCTTGTGAGAAACCAATAACCTTTTTTGACAAGTTAACCCTATCATCATCATTTTGAGTCCTTGCCATAGTCTTTTCCATCTAAACCAAGATATGTTTACCACAGAAGGGCGGTCATGCCCTCCTGATTATCGCAGAAGGGTGGTCACGCCCTCCTGATTACTGCAGAAGTTCAATTGTGCCCTCCTGTTTACCGTAGAAAGGCAGTCACGCCCCTGCAGCCCACTATAGAAGGGAGAACTTGCCCCGTTTAGTTTTTTCAAGCCTCCAAACCTCTGTTTAGCCATCCCAAACCTCCATTTAATCATTCCAAACCTCTATTTAACCATTCCAAACCTCCATTTGACCATTCTAAACCTTTGTTTAGCCATTCTAAACCTCCATTTGACCATTTCGGACCTTCGTTTAGCCATTCCAAACCTCTGTTTAATCGTTCCAAGTATCCATTCATCCATTCCAAGCCTCCATCTTCCTATTCTTATAGTCATTCTTACACTCTGAGTTGTTCTCCTCGTTCCAAGCGTTGTTCATCTATTTTGAACCTTTGTTCATCCATTTCAAGCTTTTGTTCATCCATTTCGATCAATCATTCCCTCATTTCGAGCTTTCATTCATCCATACCGAACCTTCGAGCAATAGTTCTTTCATTTTGATCATATGTTCACTCGTTTTGAATAATCATTCATCCATTTCGAGCTTTTGTCTCCTCATAGTA
Source organism: Sequoia sempervirens (assembly GCA_007258455.2). NCBI lineage: Eukaryota > Viridiplantae > Streptophyta > Pinopsida > Cupressales > Cupressaceae > Sequoia > Sequoia sempervirens. The sequence continues at coordinate 36,116 of VDFB02348694.1, forward strand.
GTCATTTACTCATTTCTAGTAGTCGTTCACCCCTCCTAACCATCTGTTCACTTGTTCCAAGTAATCATTCATCTATTTTGAATATTCATCTTCGATCATCCATTCACTCATCTATTTCCCCGATCTAATCATCTAATCATATGTCTACCCACTCATATCTTCCGTCTACCTGATACAATCATCCATCTACCCAATCCAATCAATCATTTTCCCCATCCAACATTGTTTCAAAAGTTATTGTCTGAATTGACCTAGGTTTCTGAATTTGATCATCATCATCAACATCTACTTAGGATTGTCATCCATCCTAAGTTAACCATCATCATCGGCCCTATCAATTCACTTTCAATCTCAAGGTGGATTCAGTGCTGCAATCATCAATTTAATTTGATCAATCAGTATCCTAAGTCACCTAGGGTAATCTTTGAACGGGGTTTTCCAATCCCTCTTGTCATCCTATCTAATCCATCATCTGATCTTATCAATCATCGATCAATCTTATCCAATCCAATCCAGTCACATCACTATCCAATCATCTTAGACCCTATCAATCTACTTCTATCTCAAAGCAAATTCGGTGTCATAGTCATCCTTTGATAATCAAAATCAATTTCATCGCATCATCCAATCATCCTAATCTGAGCTTTAATCCAAACCCGATCTGAGCTTGACCTAAATCCTAATTTGAGCTTTAGTCTGTTTCCATCCAAAATCTCCATCCTTTCATCATCATGAATCCTTATCCTCCATCAATAGTAGTCAAGGGAAACCCTAATTACGTTGATGACGATAACGAAAGTCTTGTCGATCAAGAGATATACAACATAGACCCCCTTGACACTGTCATCGCTAGTAAGCTTTCTCCACCCGCTTTCCAAAATCTAATTACTCCTCTGAGCTATCTCGTTATGTCTTCATCCATGCCTAATCATGCCCCTTATGCTACCTTTGACAAGGGATATCTAGAATCTTCCCCTTCCCATCTACATTATCCTCTTATTCGACATCTGCATCCTCTTATCCTAATATGCCATCCCAATACTCCTATTACCATCTCCCATCCATTTTCCCCTATACTAATCCTCTTTCCCAGTCTGCCCATACTAATCCTACATCCTTTTAACTTAATCCTACATCCACGTCTCCTCATCCTAATCCACCATCCCAATACCTTTATTATAATCCATCACCCACATCTTCTTGTCCCACTACACCACCTGTATCCTCTTGTCCTAATCCACATCCATGTCCCCCTATCCTAATTCACCATTCCAATATCCTTACCTTAACCCTCCATCCAATCCTGGTCTTCCATCTACTCCCAGTCCTACATCCAATCCCATTCCTCCATCTACTCCCATTCCTACATCCAATCCCATTCCTACATCTAACCCTAGTCCACCAATCCATAATCCCTCATCCATTTCTACCACCCCAGCCAAGCCAACCATATGCAAATCTCTCATTTCGGAAGTTCTCCAAGGACCCGTGATAAAGAAGCCATCCCCAACTCCACATCTTGAAGTCATGGAACCATGTCATCTTAATCCATCATCCACAGTCACTAGTGATGAGACCTTTCTCCATACCACACGTATCATTGCTATTACCACCCCTAGCACTGCTCAAACCATTGAAACCATCGAACCCATTGAATCCATTAAATCCCCATCTCCTACTCTAAGAGCCATTGAATCCATCGAAGACACCCAAGTCCAATCCACTCGCTTTACTCCTAGATCCACCCAATCCATCGAAGATACCCAAGTCCAATCCACTCCTCCCACTCCTAGTAACATTGAAACCCATTTCCATGAACCTCATGAATCCTCCATACTTTCATCTCCCCCATTTGAAGAGTCCCTCCAACAATTCATTATCATGCCGCCCACACAAGATGAGTCATGCCAAGAGTTTGATCCAAAGCATACCACCATATCCCCTCCACATCAAGATCCCACAATCCCATCTAGTCCATCTCAAGGTCATAGTCCTTCATCCATTCTGACCCATGATCCCCTTGAAACTCTAGATCCAATCACTCCATCGCACGAGCCCTTATCACCTACTACCATGAATCTTGATCCTATCATATCACCTAATTCCTCTCTTGATCCCTTACTGCTTACTCCGCTTGATCAGGATGTTGCTACCCCATCATCTCCATCTCACAATCCTCCATCTTCGCCTAGGTCTCCCATCCCAACATTGTGTTTATATCCCCTCGGCCCTCTCTCATTCATCCACGGTGGTCTCCTTGCAGAATAAAAATAGAGCATATACACCATCGATCCTCTTCCACCTAATAATGGACTCGCATCATTCTTCCAAAATAACAAAAATCTTGTCCTAGATCGAATGCTCAAGAGAATGAACTATCAAGGAAAAGGTTTAGGCCTTCATGAGCAAGGTATTATAGAGCCCATCCAAGCTAAAGAACATTTTTATACACAAGGTCTTGGATGTACTACTCGCAACTCGCAATCCAAGAATGTTGGTACAACCTCCACACATCTTCCTCGATCCTCTTCTAAAAAGATAAGAGGCTCCTCCCATAAGTCCACCAGATTGTTTGTTGCCATCCCCCCTCCTCCATATCGCTTCAAAACAACCATCCATATTCCTCCTTCATCTACTCCGTCCATTTTGGGTCCTTATGTTCCCCTGTCCCCCATCATATACAATCCAGGTCCTACATCCATTTTGGGCCCTTACATCCCAAAATCACCTCCTCCATCTTGTTCTATTATCCATCCATCACCTATCCATGTCACCCATCATAATTATCCCACTCTCATGTTCCCTAATTAGGATCAACAAAGGCACGTACCTGTACATCATCCATCCACATATTATCCTCAAAATCCTACCTCTATCCCTCCATTCATATTCCCTCCACATCATCCATGCGCTCGCACCCATCCCACTATTACTAAAAGCACTTTGGATGCCAAAGTACAAATGCATAAATCTAAACATCCACATGAGTCTAAAGCTCCTCGTGTCCCTTTACGAAGACATGTTGAAGAAAAGAAAAATCAACTCCAAAATCCAAATCCAACCCATCAGCTACAAAGACCCACAAAAATAAAGATCAAAACCATGTGGATCCCCAAGAAAAAATATGCAATTCCTTCAAATGACAAATCTGTAACAACATCCAAAGGTGCTAATCCAAAAGCTACTCATGCAAATCCTTCATCTCCTAAATCTATTTTGGGTCCTTATGTCCCAAAATTCACTATCCCATCTCCTCCATTATCCCCACATTCTCCATCCATTAATTCTCCTATCCTTTCACACCCCCCACCACATGTACCAATGTTGGTCCTGAACATGCCTCCCCATCATATGTTTACTCCATCATTCCATCCATACACTTTCCAACATCCCATCCATTATTCCACATACCTCCCCCATCAAATCCCTTTAATACCTGCTCTTGCATAATTCCTCCATTGTCATAACTAAGGTTGTACCAACATCCAATAGTCACTTCAAACATGGGCTCTTAATACTTTGTATGGAATTTGATGCTTGAGTCCTTCATCCACATCCTTATCACATGTCTTCTACATCCGCTTATCCACCTCCCTATACTTATCCATCTCCACCCGCATTCTATCCAAAAAAAAAAAAAAATCAACAAAAAAGCGAAAAATTGTCAAAAAATAAAAAAATAAAATAAAATAGTAAAGAGAAATCATTCGTCCAATAGTGAAAAATTGGAAAAAAAAGCACCTTGGATAAGTACCATGATGAAAACCTAGTAAACAGGCATCATGCGTAAATCCCCTATCTAGTTTACTTTTGCACTTAGGGGCACCTGCATCCCTTTCACCCACCTCCTTCATCCTACCTATCTTACACATCCTTCACCTTGATCCCTCCATCCTCCTTGTGATCTTGATATAGCTAGGGGAAAACATATATATATGCTTTGGACACCTCTTGGCATACATTCCCCTCCCCTATCCACTATCCTCTTCCTTATCCTTGCCATCTACCTTCCTCGCTATCATGAATCTCCTTCTTCATACCTCCTATCCATATCCATCTCACTCCCTTGTTCATCCATCCTTTTATAATTCATTCCTCCTGCTTCATTATACATGACATACCTAGAGTGGGGGAATTTACTTCCTTTGTGACATAATTCCTTGGAGACATCATTCATCCATCGTGTTATCCCCTCCATCTCCCCATCCTTATCTATCCATCCTAGCATCACTCCACCTCCTTATCTTCCTATCCATCCCTATCTTTATTCCCCATCCCTTTCATCCCCCATCCCTATCTCCCTATTCATTTGTATCTCTCTTCATCCCATCTCATAATCCCTTGTCATTGGTATCTGGCTATAGGCTTCTCCCAATGTAATCTAATTCCATCTATCTAATCGTCATCACTCCTGCTTCTCTTGCACATCTTTCCAATCCCCTGTCACTTTTCATCACTCATCTATCTATCATATCATCCTCCCAAGTCATTTTAATGATTTGGATAACTATCCCTTACCTAAGCTTTGTAATTTCCATCATCCTATCTTGTCCAATAGGTCTATCCTATCTCGCTGTATCGGTCCCATCTTTTTATCCACTTATCCTATCATCTCATCATCCTTTATCCATCGTTTGTCATTGGTCGAACTATGTTTCCCCTGCGCTTTCATGTAGGCAAGGTCGATCATTTGATCCGCCCCTGGGGCTCTTTTTTCCGTCCAGTCCTATCATCCATCATCGGTCTCCATTTTCCTCTTTCCACTTTTATCCATGGTCAATCATTAGTCTTTTATTGAACTACAAGGGCTCTACACTTTCATGTAGGCAATGCTAATCTTTGATCGGCCCCTAAGCCCCTAGGTTGCTAGGATGTGTCAATATTTTGTCTCTTGTCTTATCTCCATTGTGTCATGTCATCAAGCTATGCCCTTATCTGGCTAGTTCTTCACAAACGAGATCCACTCAATTTTGAGCATCCCGCATCATAACGATCTTTTAGTTTAGTATCCATCATCTTTGGTCTCAATAGGATGCATCCTTCCTAATAGACCTCATCAACCCCATCCCTCCCTTTTAATCCTATGGCAAAGGACGTTTGACCTCGATTGTGATCTTTTGATGCTTTTGGATTTTCTTTATCATTTGATCTCCCTATCACACCTCGTCATGGTCACCTTGGTCCATCATATCATGGTGTGTTGTAACTGGTAATCATAGGGGCATATCTTGATCTTTTTGTTTATTGTTGTCTCGTGTAGTACCCACAAAGATCCATGTAATCTTGTGTTACGTTGGGGCATCCTGTGTGCTTGTGGTTATCCCAATACCTAGCCCGACCAAGGTTATCATGACTTTGGGGTGTTGGGATAGCCTCTTTTTTTGTTGTGTTTATTTTATGCATTAGACACTAATCTGCCTTGGTCATACCTTGGTGTATCGTGTCTTATGCTATAGAAAAAATCAGTTCTCTTAAAGATGTAAAATTGCATTAGGATTGCATTTCATTTTCGATTCCATCGTCTTGCATATATCCCCCATCCTCTCGTCTATCAAAATCCCCCCCATCCCTTCATCCTTCATCACTCTCCCTCCTCTATCCATCCAATCTCTTATCATCATTTCTTCAATCTTCTTAGAATAATATAGATTGGTTATTCTAAGCATCTTGTCCATCATCATTTTTATTCCTTTCATCCCTCTCACATCTCAATCCTATCCTCATCAACTCATATCTTGCACAAATCATCTAATAAAATCCTTGGTATTGTCCCCAGTCTTGTTACAAGCCTTAACCCCATCATCATCATCATCATCAATTTGTATCCTTCCCTATCCCTTCGGTGTTGTTTTGGGATGTATCCTTCCCTCATCAACAACACTTTCATCATCATCATCAGAAGGTATTCTTCCCTATCCTTTAGTGGTGTTTTGGGATGTATCCTTCCCTCATCAATACCACTCATTAGGGTGTATCCTTCCCTATCCTCGTGTTGTTTCGGGATCTCTCATTCCCTCATTGACAACACTCCATCCATCATCAACCACTTTTGGCTTGTACCTTAACTGGGGCCACATCACCTTTTTTCCTTAAATCCATTTGTGCTTCATCCATCTCCTATCACCTATCATACTCTCTTACCCATCACTTTGCATCATCTTCCTCATATACTCTTGCATCATTTCATCCATTTTGAGAGCACACCCATGTTCTCTTGAACTCACATGTCCTCTCAAGGGGGCATCGTAAAACCCTACTCTTCATCATCACCCCCATCATTTTTCCTTCCTAGTTACTCCTTTGAATGATTGGGGCATCTTTTCTTATCTGACCATCTCCTTCTAGGTTCTATATTTTAATATTCTTTGAAATAATGCTACTTCATAACACCATCTCAAAGAGGGGAAAAATGTAGACATCCAAATTTGGACACTTAATTTATCCAAATTTATCACTTTTCATCTAAACATCCTCTTATCCAAGTTAATTAAGTAATATTACTATTATTTAATTAATATCCTTAATTCTACCAAATCCCTAAGGTATTTAATTAATAATTAAATACCTTACCCTCCTTAATCCCCTTTTCATCAAATGAATTAAATAAATATGACATTTATTTAATTCCTCACATGTCATTTTCATCTAATCATAATCCATCTCCTAATCTCTTCATTAGGGATGTGCACATGCCTAATCCTTGATTAGGATGTGTCACATCTCCAACTTTTGCAAGTTGGCTTCTAATCCTCATTAACCCCTAATTATCCTTTGATTACTGATTAGTTAATCCTAATCAATACCTTGGTCAACTCTCCCCATCCCCCAAGGAATTTTTAATTCCTTTTTATTCACCCTAGGTTCCCCTCTTCCCCATATGAATTTTCAATTCACATTTTATTCCTCCTAGAATCCCCTTTTCCCATGCATCTTCTAGAATCTTTGACTTGTCACATCAAGTCACATGTGACAAACTCCCACCTTTTTGGATACCCTCTCTTATCCACTAGATTCTCTCAAGCATGTGAATTTTCAATTCACATTTATTCCTCCAAGGAATCTTCTCATCTCCCAATGTACTTCCAAGGTACATGTCCTTCCTTCTTACACATCATGTACTCTCCTTCCACCTCACTTACACATCATCACACCCTAAGCCACTTCACATTCCACATGTCATGTGAGGGCTTGTGAGTTCTCAACTCACCATAGCCCTTCATCTCGGCCTTGTTGGATAAATCCCAACCATTGAATTCTCTAGAGAATTCAAATTCCTCTATAAATACCCCACCTTTTCTCTCATTTAGGGACCTCATGCATTTGATACCAAACTCTTCCCATTTTTCCATTTGGAAAAACTTAGTCATTTTGCACCTACATGCTGTCATTTTGATCGCTCAACTCACAAGCATTTCCTCTTACTTAGCCAAGCCATTTTAGCCATTTGCATTTGCATCCCATCATATAGTCAATCTTGCATTTAGTCATATCAATAGCCATCCAAGGAGCACATAAGTACTCAAAATCAAGGGCCAACCAAGGAATTTCAGCTGCAAAGAGAAGGTATAATCATTTGCAATCTTCTTTCATCTTATCTCTTTGTGTTAACAATTCCTTAGGCTAATCTTTGAGGTGTTCTTTGTGTTTTTACATTACATTTTAGTTATTTTGCATCATTAGAATAGGTAAAACTCAAGGATACACAGTAGGGAAGATTGTTACTTTTTGTGATAGTCAGAGTGCCATTTGTTTGTCAAAAAATACAACCTTACATGCTAGGATGAAACATATTGACATGCAATACCACTTTGTTTGTGAAGCCTGTGAGCATGGATAAGTGAAAATGGTGCACCGATTCGATGGGCCTTGGGGCCTATAATTTTCAATGATTTCAAGCGTTGGAAGGAGACAACAAGTTCTTCATCAAGTGGGAGAATGTTGAGAAAGAGTGTCCCAAACTTGTTGGCATAGAAGGAATCAACTTTGGGTTCATCGGGTTGATAGTTGAGTTTTAGCGGGATGAAGTTGTCAGTCCCCTCGACATTTCAATGAGCTATCCAAAGGTTGGTGTTAAGTGCTTCATCAGGTTTAAAAGCACATGTCAGTGGGACAGAGTAACAAGTCTCCTCGACAAGTGCTTAGCTTATCGCTAAGTGTGTTCAAATTTTGCATTGGTGGTAAAGCTCCATCGACAAGACAAGTGAACGTCAGCGGGGAATAAATGAACACTCTTTGGCATATCAATGAACTGCAAGAAGTGTTTCATTGGAGCGATAAGTCAGTGTCGGAGGGAGTCACTTGGCAGTCCCTTTGACATCCCGATGGAAGGAAGGGTCTCTTTGTTGGGTGGATTGATGGATTTTGTCAGGATATAGATGTTGGTATCTTTGACATGCTAATAAGGAGGGACCAAATGACATGAAGGATAACGCCAATTGTATGATGGTGACATGGATGACGTGTAGGCGATGGGGACCACCTGATCAAGACTACAAGGTTCATCGATGAGACTTCTTCATATTAGATGGATTTGTTACAAAGTCTCTTTGATATCCTAATGGAGGGTGTTGGTAGTGGTGAACACATGCGAAGGACTCATATCGGGGTGACAGTAAGGATTCAGAGAGACATGGTTTCATGTCTCTTCAACAATCCAAAAGAACTTCATAGGAAAGATGATAATTGTTCAGTTTGGTATAGAAGTTGAAATGACAACACTTGTGAAGTTGCATGTAAAGCAGTATTGCATTGAGTCGATGAATGATCGAATAAATTGTAAGAAAATGTTGCCAAATTCATTCTATGAATAAGCACTTGAAAGAACATAGCTCTGTAACTTTTACATAATATTCATTTTACTAAAATACAAGAGATCTCTGCTTTGGTGTGTGCGTTTTTTCCCGAGAGGGTTTTCCCAGGTACATCTGGTATTCATTCTTTATTGTCTATTTTATTATTCATGTGTGTGTATCTTTATGTTCTATAATTGCAAATTAGAAAGGATTTTTTGTATCTCTCTCTTGAAGATTACTATTAGGAAAGCATATTTCACACTCTACTTTCCTTTCACCCTGCCCAACATTGTAAGTCACAAGCTTGTTGTGAATAGGGATGCAAAGAATCCTCCACACATCCTCTAGTGTAATGGTCACCTCTCCAGTTGGAAGGTGGAAGGACGATGACTTTGAATGCCATCTCTCTACAAGGGTAGTAATCATGGCCCTATGGCATCATAGATTTTAGGCATGTAACTAATATAACATAGACCTACCACATCCAAAAAGTCTCTCTCGACCTTGAAGAAACTAGTGAGTAGGTCAAACGACTATCATGTGCATCACTCTCTCGAATACAATGGTTTTAGAACCACCTGCAACCATTCAACCCATGATGTTAAGTATTTTCGAGAAAACTATATTACAAATCTAAGACTATAAATAAATTGGCTAAATCTTTCAAGAAAATCAATAGCAGCTCTATTTTTGACAATAGTGGTCAAGGAAAGCAATAACAACCTTGTCTTTTACAAAAGCGATCATTTTAAGAAATAGTGTTAAAAATGACAAAAGTGAGCAAATTTATCAATAGTGGATAAAATTCACAATAGCGGTCATTTCATAAGTGGAAAGACAATAGCAAACAAGTTTTTCAATAGCATTGAACAATAGTGAGCAAAAAATGCAATAGCACACAAATTTTTGATAGCGAACAAATTTGGGAAAAGTGGCACAAACAAAAAGTACAAAAGCGGTAGAATCGAGGCAAAAGAAAAAATTTCACAAAATTATCGCTATTGCTAAAAAAAAATTCTAGCATTAATTACACAAAACTGAAAAGATTAAAACAAGAATGTAAGTGATACATACCGCGACGCCTGCACCATTTGGCCTCTCGAACTCATAGACCTCCTATGTATGATGTGGGACACCTGCAATCCTTGTCATCATGACTCGACAATCATAAAAGCAAGATCACTAGAGGCAAGAATTTGCTAAGGGCTAAGAATGAAAATGAGGAAAAATGAATCCTAATTTACTATTTTTACCCCCCCAAACCCTAATTTTTTACCTTGGAAACCCTCGTAGGTTAAAATTATGAGCTCCCAAAACATCTAAAATATAAACGAGGACTCTATGGCCTAATTTTTTGCCCTCTACGTACCTAAACTACAACTGAACCTTATCGTGAGCCTAACCTAAAAAATATTTTTTTCGGCCAACCTCTCGAGGGGCAACCTAGCATCGTACAATATTTTTGCTAATTGTCAAGGCATAGTGGGGCATATGTATATATTTTTAAATCTTGATCTTAACATCAAATTCTTTGAAACAAAGCAACCAATACTTTGTCTCAAAGAGGGGGAAAATGTAGACATGTAAAAATGGCGAACGCATATCACATATCTTCAATGACATTTTTCCATTAATCAACATCATTATCATTAACATCATTGCATTTCACATCATTTACATCAAAAACCCTATTTTCCTATATTAATTAAATAATATTTAAATATTTAATTAATTCACTATATTATCATTAATCTAACTTTTATTGGACTCTCGATTAATTAAATAACGCAAATTATTTAATTGTCGCTAATATACCCTATTCTCCTAAATCAATTAAATTTTATCACTTAATAAATTAATTAAATCACTTTCCCCTCTTCAAACCTGAATAATTAAATTAATTATTCAACATCATTCAGAATAGTCAACAAACAAATACAAATTTATTTTTTAAATTCAAACATGACTTGCATGTTCAACTCAAAATATTAATTAATTATCTTTACCCCTTTTGTGATTGAGCAAATCACAACACTAATTTCTCACTCTAAATAGTTGACTAACTCATCCATTCTTCAATCCCACTAACCACTCAATCTATTTCATCAATCCCACTAACCACTCAACCTGATTCTTCAATCCCACTAACTTCTCAACTTGATTTCTTCAATCACACAGATTATGTAATCTAAATCCACTAATCTTTCCAATCTATTTCCTCTCAATGGTTCTCAACCATTGATCAGGATCATTTACTAAAAAATCTTGATCATTCATCTCGAAATAGGAAATCTATAAAACAAACCTCTACTTTCTCAAAAATCATCTAGAATTTACATAGTGAAGCACTGCATAACTGATTCTTGAGCATATTAACAATTATTGGCATCATATTCTAGTTCACCATTATCAACATGAATTGAAGCTTTTGCAACAACAACAATGGATGCTTTGTATTGAATCGAGAAATTTGACATCCAAACATCAATACAAACATGACTCCAATATGGGATGGTATAGCTTTTAAGGTTTTGAATTCAATTTATGTTATCTTTAGGATTACATTGTTTGATTCAATTATTTTAGAACTTCATTTAATTAGTATGGGTTTGGAATTTAATCTTGTTTGAATTAAGTTTGTTTAATTCATTTGCTTTTTTTTCCTATTTCTTTATTCCCCCCTTACTACAATAGCTTAGGAGGATGCAAAAGATGATGGTTCCTAGCAAATGAGGCCATGTTAGGTACCCATGTACATATCAAAGTAATCTCTCATAAACGAAGAAAAGGAGAAAACCTAGTGGGACAAAACTCCTCCCCAAAAGAGAGATGAAATACAAAAAATCTCTCAATGAAGCATGAGAAGGTCAAAAACCCGTGCGGGGAAAAAGATCCCCCCATAAGAGAGAAGAAGAAGAGAGAAAATGCAGCCCCCCCTCAATGGTGAGTCTCCTACAATGGTAGAAGTTCAACATTGAATGTTGAAGATGATTCAATCTTATCGAACAACGTTCCTCTCCTTAGGAAGAAATAAAACCAAGAATGTATGTAGGATTTCTTCACATTCCTGAAAGAAATATTAGGGAAGATAGATGAAGTATGATCTCTCTGAAACATGCTAAAGTGTCTCCATTTTGATGCCAAAAGTTGACACAATCCAAATAAGCGTTCTAGGTCACACTATTGGAGAGGACAATCCAAAATCTAGTAGAGATGAATGTAGAACATGATCCAAAGACAAATATATCTCCTCTAAAGACAAAGAATCCTTCTCCAAATGCTTCCCAAAAGAATCCACACTCATGTCAAACCGCAAAGGATGATCATGTACAAAATGAACAAGAGGGTCAGAGTGTTCCCTTGTAACAACTAAAGAAGGATCATCTTCATCAAAGAGAAGATGAATGAAATAAATTGTGTCTCCCATATGAGACTCCAAAAACAAGTCTAAAACACCTGTCAAGAAGTCATCTAGAAGACAATATATATATATATATATATCTTGTTGCACTGAATCACAAGAAGCCATATTTGTAGCAATACATGCACCATCAAATGCAATATTAGATAAAGATGTGATATTAATAGGAGGAGAAGAAGCAAGAAGAGAAGTCTCTTTATCAACTAGATATTCAAGAAATTTATTGTACTCAAGCTCCCCTAAAGTATCATCATCAAAGGGTATATTATCAACATCAACAAGAGGAATTAAATAATTTGCACCAGAATCATCTAGGAATGAAGAGATATGAGGATCGCTAAAGATCTCCCAAATATTGGTCCAAAGTGTGTGTGGGCACTCAATATCTGAGATCTCCACAGGAATATCAACACCAATACATGTACTAATTAATCCTACAATATGATCATTATTATTACTCCAAATTGATTTCTTCCAAGTTGTGTCTAGTTCAACTATGAGCCTATAAAGGTATGGAAAAATCTTAAGCCACCTAAGATGTGTCAAGATACCTTTCTTCCAAGACTCATAATTATCCTTTTCCAAAATTACAAAAGAAGTCTGAGTAGAAAAAACTATGATACCTCCTCAAATAATCAACATAAATGAATCAACCACAAGATTAACCCCCCCAAATTTACTCAATCAAAGAACCCCCCAAATATTATAAGGTTGGCACTTTATATTTTAGTGCATTTACAAAGCCCTTTCCAAGATACAATGCTCAATAGGCTCAAAATAGCCAAAATTACAAATTTTGATACAAAATGAGCTTGAGAAAAAATCTAGAAAAATTATCCTTATGGTTGTGTAGTACTCTCCAAGACCTTTCCAACACCTACTTGTTTTCAAAAATTGGAGCACTGAGGAAAAATTTATGGCCTTTTGAAGAAATTTGTACCAAATAGATTCAATTTGCAGTATATAGAAAAAAAATGGAAAAATTTATTTTCAATACCGAGCTATGGATGGAAAGTTCTCATCTCCACCTTTCTAAAAATATCTTGTTTGTAGAAAATGGACACTGTAGCGAAAAGTTATGAATTTTTAAAAAATGAATAAATTTAGCCTACAGTGATGACCCTCCTAGCAAAAGGAAAATTTTCCAAAAATAAAATTATTCTAAAATAGACAAATTGTATATGATAATGGGAGTTTTTAGGCCTTCTGAATGTAATGGAAAGATCCATTTTGGCTAAAAATGCTTCAATAAAAAGCTATTTACCATATCTGAGCTTCAAAACCCCATTTTCAACTATGTCAAATGATCTCCAATTCAGATGAAACAAAAGCCAAATCTAAATTTCTTGAGACTTCTAGACACATTAAAAAAATAAAAAATGCTACCAATATAACCAAAAATGTTGTGATACCATGTTAGAAATCTGAAATAGATTGAATAACCCAAAGAACTTTTTAAGAGAAAATCAAAGTTACATAAACTAGAAAAACATAAGAATGCAAACCAAGACTCTGAGATATTATGCAATGTCGATGTGATAATATTACATTAAGAGCTTTCAAGCTAAAAAGATACAATGCAAAATATTGCAAGAAGATGCAAGAGTATACATATACAAGCTAGGTGGTGAGTTTATATAGAACTTAGGAGAGGAGGTAGGTGGCAATCCAACCAATAGGAATCAACCAAAAAAAGTAGATATTTACCACCAAAAGTGGCGGATTGCACTAAAAGTGGAAATTTGTTCAACCCTTTAAGGAAGGGGACACCACGCACTTATCTCCTAGTAATAAACTCACTTTATTATCCTAAGCAAGCTTAATTAAGTGTAGGAAAAACCTAGGACTAGGGGAAAAAAAATTAACCCACTAGGAAAATAAAAACCTTCATCAACATTTGAGACAACCTTCTGGTCTAATTTTGTATCCTCATTAGTCTCTCACACACAACCATAGGGATCAACATGATGGGGAGAAACCCCCTCCTAGAGATGATCAGCCAAGATCTCCTCCTTGGGATGAACAACATGGATGATTGATTGATATGATCTGACATTTATGTTATTGTATTGATCATAGACTTTGATATAGACATGGCTATTTTGTATATACATTCATCAGCCAATTTGAGGCCTTGTATATATTTTTTATATGATTTATCACACATGACATCTATGAATTTTGATGTACACAACATTTTCCATTTTTGATGATATATGAGATACCATTTTTGATGCAACATATGATGTGTTATGTGATGCTTATGAGTTGCTTATATGTTTATGATATGTTGATGGATGTATGATGACATGCTCATGCTTTTGTACTTTTTGATGCTTTGATATGATATGGATGATCTAGATGATGCATGTATGCAATGGATGATGTTATGATCTGTTATGATATGATGGACATGATATGCTAATGAGTTTTCGGATGCAAGACACATGTGGTACTAATGTTTTTGTGATACAGGATGGAGATGTTAGCTAAAAGAAATGTTAATAGGATTAGAGATAGAAGAAATAGAATGATTTGATCTAATTTTTGAAAATCCATAAATATGATTGATTGATGAGATGATTGATGATGTATGATAATGATGAGTTTGATTTTCCTTTCATGGAGAACTATGTAGTGTTTTGGAAATCCTTATTAATATATCAAATAGACAGGATGCATTAGGGTATTAATGACCAAGGTGGCTTTATATCCATTATGTGGACTTTGACTCTACAAACAAGGAGTATTCTTGCTCATACCAGACATATGGAAACCCTATTAGAGTGTATGGGTGATAAGTTTCAAAACATTTTAGACTAGTTGCACGAGAGGTATGAAGAACCTAACATGCCACTGCTACATGAAAATTCCCTAAAATGCCTTCCACACAAACAAAAAAGTAAGTATTCACCATAAAATGGAAAAACATCAAAAAAATAGAGAAAACAAAATTGACGACCAATGCCCCCATTCCTTCCTCTCTAAATCCTTATGGACATCCTCAAGAGATCCTGGGAATGAGACAATAAGATAAATCAAAAGATAATATCACAAAAGTTAAAACAATGCTACTGTATTACTTGCCATAGATGTTTGATGTTTTAGGATGTTATCCTTCGATGATGTCTATTATAGGAATGATTTATCCATTAAGAAATATGTTAGGATGTTGATGATGATTCCAATAGGTAGGTAGTTTAACACTTGGGCATTGCTGCAGTCTAATAATGATCAAGTCTTTATGATTTTCTCTTGGATATTTTAAATTCCAATGTTTTCTTTGCTAGTCAATTGATTTGTCAAAGGGTGAGGATGATGATTCATTTATTATGGATGGATACTTTATTGTAGATATGCATTGATAGAGATACAATTTTTTTAGGTTTTCTGAATGTTTTTGTTCTTTTGAGGTTTTTTAATGCTATTTTTGACATTTTCAAGATATTCAGATTTTCTTGGTTTTTTTGAGAGATTTAGAGACCAAGAGGGGGACCTAAGGGGACTGACCTAGTGCCTCGGGGACTCATCAATTGATGGTCTTTCCTACGTTCTTGAGCTCAAAGACAACGTAGTTCAACTGACTACGACTGACACTATTTTTTAGCTTTTTTAAAAAAAAATTATGAATGTTTTGGTGTTTTCAAGGATATTTGAATGTTTTTGGTTTTTTTGATTGACATGGAGACCTAAAGGGACTGACCTAGTGCCTTAAGGGCTCATCAATTGATGGAATTTTCTACATTATACACACAAAGACAATGTAGTTTGATTATTTGACTCAAAGCATATAATATTTTTGGGATTTTGATGTTTCACAAATATTTTTGGATTTTGATCATTTTCATTTTTTTTGGATTTTGATAGTTTTCCATGAATGATGGGATGAACAAGGATCCAATCTGCCTACCAGGTTCAGGAATTTCCCCTAGTTTAGAACAATATTATGCTTATTATGGATAGGTGGATAAAATGAATAATGGATAGGGATAATGCAACAAGGTTCAATATTTGATCAATTATCGAGCCACGGTTGGGTGCACGTTTTATTCTGCGGTGGATAGAGCGAAACAAATGCAATAGTAGGGTCGATATGAGATGGTTTGGATGCGATATGAGAATGGGAAGTTTAGATAGATGGGGATGCCAGACTTATTCAAGTGTAGCACTTGTTTACCAGGTTTTCACTATGGTACCTATCCTAGAAGCGCCACAAGGTGGTTTTCACTTAAAGGATTATTTATATCTTGGGATATTCCAATGCATCAGGTGTAGAACTTCTTGAGATGGTTGTTGTTCAGTGGTTCTAGTAGGGGTTCTCCTTTTGGGGTAGCTAACTAATAGGTTTCGGAATTGTAGCTTGTTGTGATGACATAAGGACCTAGCTAATTCAGCTCAAACTTACCTTTCCCATCTTGATTTAGCTGGATTTTCTAATTTTCCTTCAATACCAAGTCACCAACCTAAAAGTTCCTATTTATGATTCTCTTATTATAGCTTCACTTGAGATGATTTTGATAGGCCTGGAGATGGTTCAAAGCACTCAAATGTCTTTCATCTAGCAGTTCAAGCTCATTGAGTCTAGATACTCGATATTATTTGTTGCTAACAAGATCCTTCAATGATACTCTTAGGAATGGAATCTCAACCTCTATAGGAAATATTTCTTCAGATCCATATACCAAGGAAAAGGGAGTCACACCTGTAGGTGTTTGGATGCTTTTTTTATAAAACCATAAGGCTAGGTTTAGTTGTAGGTTCCAGTCGTGGTCAAAATCATTAACAGTCTTCTTTAGGATTTTTAGGACTATCTTATTAGATGCTTTGTCCTAGCCATTTCCCCGAGGATAATATGGGGTTGAGAAGTGATGTTGGATAGAGAATCTCAAGAAAAGTTCATGGACATCTTGGTTCTTAAATGGAATTCCATTGTTTGTTATGATAGTTTGAGGGTAACTAAATCGATAGATCAAATAGTTAATCTTTATTCAATGTAAATATAGACTGATTACATGAATATGTCTTAAAGGAAACTAAAGTGAACATTAATATTATGGGGACCTTTCTCTTGTGCTTTAGTATATATATTTTTTGACAATTTTATTGCTATCTTGTTGATGTTTTTCTCTTACTATAACTATTGATTTGTAAAAGTTTGAGACCCTTTCAAAAATCTCTTCTTTTTAACCTTTTATCAATAAAAAATACACCTAATATTGTTTGTATTAAAAATGTATCAATACAAACAAAAAGGAAAAAAAAGGGGTAGATGATTTTATTTTATTTTAAAAGTCCTAAATTGAAAAACTAAAAAGAGATAAAATTGATTATTAAAACATCATGCAAGGATAAATAATAAAATATAAAGTTTAGTGCTAACCGAAATCGAAAAAAGAAGATACAATATCATATATATAAAAAAAATGTCTTACCATTTTACTAAAAAGAATAAATATCAATAATGTAACAATACAATATATTTTTATTATAAAGAAAAAATAATTCTTATTTTAATGATAGTAATCGAATAGTACAATTAATATGTTATAGAATCAAAGTCATGGTAAGATTATTCTAGTATTATTATATTATTAATATTACAGTAATTTTCATTATAATAATATTATCATTGTGTCATTAATATTGTATTAGTTAATTATTGTTATATTATGACAATTGGAATGATGTGGTAATCTAGTATTGTAGTGTTAAAGTTTATTTAGGTCATTTTTTTATTTTTGTGTCTCAATTCATGTGATGAGGATTGTTGTCCTCAGTTTTCATGGTGTTCATTTTTAAAATATATATATATATATTTGTTTTGAAACAGTGTAATGAGTCTTTCTCAAGCATTTTTCATGTAAAAATCACGTTTTGATCAAAGTTGTGACTCTTAATATTTTGTCACCGAGAGTTTGAGTCGTGGCGTTTTCAAAGCGATTCAATTTTATTGTGTCAAATTCAAATTTCTCACATTGATCAAGTTCAAAGAAGGAGTTCATTTGTCTAGTTCAAGCTCATGCACAAGCGCAAAAATTGATGAAATTTGCAAAAACAATTCAATTTGAAAATATGTATGAGCTGGTGTTAATTCTATTCATAAGAATGTTCATCAGGGTATTTCAACCAATGTGGCCAGTTTCCAAGCCTTGACATCTAAAGATAGTGAGATATTAATGCTTCTATTTCCCGCACGTGAAGTTATGGAAACAATTAAATTTATACATTTTAAATAATGTGAAAAACAAATAACCAAAATTATGAAACTGATTCAAATTTATTGAAAATTCTTTGTTGACAAACTTGAGATTATCTGGTTTTCCGAGATGATATAAGGCAAATTATACACCCGTCAGTATTTTATGCAAAGTTCATAATCTTGTTAATATAACAAAATGTGGATTTGTCAAGTCTATGAGCAAGTAAACAAGTCTGAATAGGAAATTCAACAATTGGTTTGAAGTCTAATGCTAAGACCATCTTGATGGTTCTAAGGGTGATACTAGTGCTCGAAGAGGTGAGAAGTGTGTGCAGGGTGAAAGCTCAAATGATGGAAGAAAAAATCTGATTGATATGACTTCAATCCCTTAGATGAGTGGAAATAGACACAAAGGACGTTAACTTTTTAACAGAATGCCTCGAGGAAGTTTCATCTCGGAAAACATAATGAATGCACAAATATGGGTCTGTTGAAAAGATTTTAGACATTTTCAAGCAAATCCAACCTCAAATTCCTTAGTCTTTTCCATGTCCATACAGCTCTTTTGGCAATCTGCTAAAGTGTAACAGAAGGAATATTTTTGTACAATATCATGTTTAGAAGTTTTCTGATATAGATTTGTAGAAGCATTGACAAGGAAAGTTAGTATTGATCGGTAGAGAGAGAGAGAGAGGCGTGCGCTTTTAAGGTTTTTATCAGATGATGTAGTTGCAAACCTCGGTACATATGCATGTGGATATCTGCAAATGTTTTAAGTTGCAACTATCCTCGTAGTTATATAGGCAAAGCCTAGACAAAGAACACTAACTGTATGCCAGAATGCCTCAAAGAACGTGTGGTTTTATGGAATGATCAATCACAGTGAAGTGATTTTTGCCAAGTATTTATCTAAAAATATTAGATATATATGTATTTAGAATATGTACACAAATAGAAAGCACATGAACCACTTACTCAGTTTTTAAAGTTTTCAAACAAAGTAAAAACATTAGTCAAATTCTTGGAAGTTTGCAATCATGAGGTACAAGTATCAAGGCTATGAATTTCTTTTCGTTCCTGAAAGTACACTTTTGGAAGTCTTAGACGCCAAGTTAGGTCACATCAACATGCAAGACTTTTGGAAGTCTATGGAAGAAGGAAAGAGATCACCATTAGCACAAAATATCTTTGAAAGTGGGTTAGCACATGCCACCAGATTTCTTGAGGTAGTCTAGTGTCCTAATTTGGGGTTAGAATGTATTAAAGGATATAACCTTGAGTCTAGAGAGATCAAAAAGATTGATGAAAATTTGGTGGCTAGGTTAAAGGGTGTCTCCAACAGGATCATATTCAAATTGCCTATCAGAGATCGGTTTGCTCACATCAACAAAGAGATTGCTCATTAATACTTCAATGAACATAAGAATCATTGTCTTAATACCATAGCAAGAAATTGGTTATTAGTACCTAGAGGAGGTAAGTCTTAACTTCCAAAAGCTCTCCATAGGTAGATCTCTTCATTGATGATGTTGCCAATTTGATAGTTCTTCTTCACTAACTAGTGGAAATAAAAGTTCAACTAAATTTGAAATATAGGTGTACCTTTTCATCATGATCATAAGTGCAAGAGATCAATTCATTGATTTGGGTGACATTATCAGTGATAATTTGCACGAGCAATCGACTAAGTTTTATTCAAACCAATATTTCCACGTTTATTCTTATCTTTTCTATATGCAATTACAAGTATGAAAATTTGGCCAAGGCTCAATACTATTAGGAAATAATGCATCACTATCCAATTTATTTAATCCATTTCCTACATAACCCCATGAGATAAAATCATGCATACAATCTTATAAAATGATTAAATACATAGATCAAATAGACAATCCACAAGATATACCCTAGGAAAACCCTCAAGAGGGAAAAATCATAGCCTTCTAAATCATCCATACTTCATCTATTATTCAACAAATAAATAATACATGTACTTATAGAGTTATAATGAACACTTAGATAAAACATCAAGCCTCTCCAATGCATCCTCCATGCATCCAAGCATGAATCCACACATCCAATGCAATGCTTCACATATGTACTCCTCAAAAAAACTCAATAATGACAGCCCACTCACCCAACCAACCTTAACCACTAATCATGTGTTTACTTTTATAGACACAAGCTCACACAAATACAACCAAGTGGTAAGATAAAACTATATTCCACAAAACCATGTGAACAAAAAACCATTGACCCCTCATTTAATATTCGGTACTAAGTTTTCACATTATTAAATACTTTCTCCAAATATTAAATTAATATCCTATATCTCCCACACATAAAATAATAACCCAATGTTACAATACAACTTTACAAGTGGCCCAAATAATTACCAAATATAGCTAAACACACCTCCTACATGCACCACAGCTAGATAATTATTTAATCACAATATTATAATATAACATTTTGTGCAATGGTGTACAACACCAAATCCTAACAAGTACCAAAGGAATATTTGATAATACAACATAGATCTATAACTATTATACATAGTTGTCGCTAGAGAATAGTTACAAGAACTTTCAAAGAGTGAATTATGCTTTTACAATGCTAATAGTGAGGGAGTTCCAAGGAAACATTGTGCTTAGAGTATCTTCTAAAGTAGAAACTCTTAGGTAGTTATTTCATACATTTTCCTAAGTTCACCTATTTTTAGATTGAAGGATTTGATGGATACCCATACAAATTCCCTAGGTATGTAGATGATAAAGTCATCTTGATAGAGCTTCATAGGAAACTTAGTATGGTCAACAAGAGCCAAAAAGAATAATGGGGTTCCTTTTCATATTGGTCTTAGTCGTTACAATTGCAAATATTCTTCTGATGCTCAGAATATTGAGAGATCACTAATAAAGATCAGTATATTCTTCTATAACATGAGGTTCCCATTTGATAGTAAAGGATATGTTAGAAGTAACTTGGATTTGGGTCCAGAGTACTATCGTTTTCCAAATATTAAACATTTTTGGGAAGATTATAAAGATGACTATGAAGTTCAAAGGAGAGATTGGATGAGATTAACATTGAAACAAGTGGGTAAAACCAAGAAGTTGGGTCCACGAAGAGGGGAAGTTTCAATGGAAAAAAAAATCCTGCAGGAAACGCATATGTGTTATTAAAAAAATCCTGCAAGAAACGCATATGCTTTGAGTACCTGAACCTAAAAAAATGCATATGTGTTATGCTTTGGGTAGGCATTAAAAACGCATACACGTTATATAACGCATACGCATTTTATAACATGTACAAGGACCATTTATTTAAAAAATTAAATACCTTTTAGAAACACATACACATTTTAAAACGCGTACACGTTTCTAAAAAGTATTTTTTTAAAATAATCAAGCAAATAAAGAACGCGTATGTGTTTTGTAATGCGTACACGTTTTTAAAATTTTGAATCCCCAACCCACATGCTACCTCAATTTCAAGCTCAGGAAAGGCTTGGCAACCCAACCCTTAGCCTTTGACCTGCAACTAAAAAACTAAGGCAGGTTCAAGAGAAATGTCCAACTTTGGTAATATGGTTGATGGACTTTTTTTCTGAATCAATCTATGAAATTAAAACCCATTAGAGAACGCAATGTCTAGTTTTAAAATATAATATTTTTTTAAGATTGGATTATATTTTTTATTTTTAATTAATTTCTAAGCAAACTAGTCCATAAACTTGAAATATCAGACTTTTTTTATTTTTTAATAACTTTTTTTGGTTAATTTTCTTTTAAAAAAATTATATGGCATCAATCTTCAGAAAATTCTCTATACAATGAAAAAAATATTAAAAAAAGTTTAGTTTAGGTCCAATTATGTTGTATGTACACATTGATTTTTAAAAACAGCAATTAAGGCAATAAAAATTCAATAAAAAAATATTCAAAAACAAATTACAAAAAAAAATCCTCATCAATCTTCATGTTGTTAGCTATTTTTTCCCAAAAGAAATTAGCAAAATACTTTTATTTGGGTCAAAAAGTGGTGTTCCTACACGTGCATGGTATGGTAAAAAAAATGACTTTTAAAAAGTGGTTTTTATACATCCCTATCAAAATTCAATTTCTATCATTTGGGTATTTGAATAAATTACATTTTTGAAAACTAGATTCAAAATGCTAAATTTCATATTATTCTTTTTTTAAGATTATTTGTGTAAGTGCCTCAAAATTTCAGTCCAAGTTTGATAAATTCTGAAAAATAGTAAAAACAATTCCACTTTTTGAGTTGTTTGTGGACCCAACTTCCTGCATTAGCCCAAGTCAGACTTCAAACTTGATTGGTATGTGGGTGATATTAGTGATGATGAATCAGATTTAATTAATCCTTTGTATTTTGAAAAGTTCCAGATTCAACCCTTGTCACCTATCAATTAGACAGATCAAGAAATAAAAGAGATTAGTGAGAGAATGGTGTATGTGCTCAAAAGATCAAAAAACTAGATTAGAAAGAAAATGATTTAAATAAAAACCACTAAACCACCAAGAAAAGGAGAACCTTCGAGAAAGAAGAATGATAGTAAATAAGGTACTTCCTCTTCTATCCCTTCTCAAGTTTCTACCCTGACTTACAGTTCTTAACAAGATAATCAAGGAGGCAATGATGATGATCCATCCAAAAAGAGTAGTTTCAATAATATATTTGGATATGATCCAAAGGTGAAGAAGAAAAGATCCAAAGTCAAGGAAAGTTCATTACATCCTATTTATGAAGAAGCTAGAGAAAGGGATTCAATATAATCTATGGATGGCCTTGATTGTGATGAGAAAATCCTAACCATGTCT
Organism: Sequoia sempervirens; assembly: GCA_007258455.2. NCBI lineage: Eukaryota > Viridiplantae > Streptophyta > Pinopsida > Cupressales > Cupressaceae > Sequoia > Sequoia sempervirens. Next base: position 59,372 of record VDFB02348694.1, read on the forward strand.
CCTTCCATTCTAATTTTATTTCATAAGCATGAAGTTCATGATCCCCCCTTGTCACAGAACCTCCACCCTTGACAGATATAAGTGCATATCTAGAGGATATTTTTGAACCACCTATTCCTCCTTCATCTATAGCATCTTATCCATTAAATACTGATGTTCCAAAGTCCTCACAGGGTCACACATATTCTTGGCTAGACCAAACTTTAGTAACGAAAAGGAAAGTTACTGAATTGGTTGTTCTTGAATTTGATTCAATTGCTAGTTTGTTCTAGAAGTTAGAAAGGTCAAAGAACCTAAAGGTTACCTCCATATTGAAAATTGATTCTACATCAAGGAACATGTGTGTTAAAGATTCTCGGCCTATTTCAGAAAAATATGTGAATGAAGGTACTGAGGCCAATTTTGATATTACTAAGGAATATTTGGGTCCTTCAACTCATGAGGGTGACATTCATAATTTTCATATATCAGCCACCAAACTGGTGCAACAAACACAAAAGGAGAAACATACAAAAAACTAGTTAAAACAACAAGTACAAAATTTGACTTTAGATCTCAAATCTATTGTAGAAACGTTTACTTTACTTATAGATGCAACCCATTCTTTTGCAACTCATGTGAACCTAAGGGAATTATTGAGAAAGGAGTCATAAAAATTGTTCATAATTATCAATCATATGAAAAAGTGACTAAAAAATGGGTTGAACAGATCAAAGTAGATGCATCAAATCTCATTGGAAAAGCAAACGAGATTTGTGATGGAGTAGAAGTCAAGAAAGAATCCATTGAAAAAGAACTAAGGAGTATCAGGAGAGGAATAAGTCTAGTAAGGGTTTCTAAAAGATCTTAAGGAAATGGTAAAGATAAACTCTAG
>VDFB02348696.1:0-20098 GCA_007258455.2 Sequoia sempervirens
GATGGAATGATGAAGAGTGTTCATCACATGCGTGACAAGTTGAAGAGTATAGCTCAAACGATCTTTGAGATCTTTGTCCATCAAAGTTGTACTACATCATCCTAGCCAGCATATAAAGTTTGCAGTTGAAGTTCACAAACTGCTGAAAATGGAATTCAAGTTTTGTCAAAGCTTGATGGAATTCATCAGCATGTTGAAAATCTGATTTATGAAGTGCCAAGAGGAGAAGATGCACATTGCATTTCCATTGACGATTTGAAGTCCATTAAGTTTGCCTTGGAGGAAATTAAATCTAGTGTTTTGCACATCATTCGTGACAAAGACAAAGTGGCCAAAATTGCTGACAAGGCATTGGAATGGAACGAGTTTACCAAAGCCAAGTTGCAAGAAGTGCATGAGACTCTAATTGAAGTAGAGAATCAGATTTCTGTTGTTCAATATTCATGGGAGCAAGAAAACAAAAGAAGAGTAGAGGAGCTTCAGGTAATTCTTGATGAGCTTAATCTCATACAAGAAACATATGATTTGGAATGCTGTCCTGAGAAACCAAGGCATTCAGATTCTCATCGACAAGTTTTTCAGGCTTTTGACAATCTCTTGTATGAAGAAGGTGCTAGTAGGATTTATGTAAATCCTCTTTTTGAAAATGATGAAGGAATTACTTCATAAATTATTGAAGAAAGAAATTTCAGTTTGTCTTCCAGCATTGGAGAGTTGATACGTGAGTTGCATGAAGTTGAATCTACTGCTGCTCCTAGTGCACCCATTCAACAAGAAATGGTAACTCTTGGATAACAAAGAAATGAAGACATTCTTATTGTTCATCAACAAAGAGATGATTGGCATTTTGATGAAGGTTTGATTCATTATTTGATGAGGATGCTTGTGAGGCTCTTGTTAGATTTTAGTACATCTTCGTCATCTCTTAGGGTGATTGATTTTAGAATTGTATTTGATGAAGGATTCATGGAATCTTTCCGGCAAATCATGACTCAAGATTCTAGATTCAATTTCTTCAATTAACATAGGTTGGTTGAATACTTCTTGGAGTTTCAAGAAGCGACAATTCAGATGGAACGAACAAATCAGAGGATTCAGGTGAGAGCAGTTCTCCATCTGAGAAGTGGTTCTTCATGGCTGTTGGTTTGGGATCCTGACATTAGTTGCGAAGAAGGTAATTTTAAAGTGGATAGACCAGCATATAATATTCAGAATATAGTTGTGATAATTTGCTTATGTGTTGGAAAATGTCTTCAATTGAAAATCAGTATTTGGGGTCTCAAGTATTTTCTTATGCAAAATGGAATGCATAAAAAGAAGGTTGGATGGAGAGATAAGTGTCAAAAATTCAGTTTTATGTTTGTTGCTTCCTTCTTTTTATGTCATTGGTTCTTTATTTCTGATCATAAATTGGTGTTCTGGAAAGGAAATATGATCAGAAGTTGGTTTGTGGTGGCATGGGGACTCTTGCCGAAGGTGCCACCAGCTTGGTTCATGAGTAGTTATGTTCTTATGTTGCAGCTACTGCTTGTTTTCTTGGATGTTGATTTTTCAAAAATCAGATCTCAAGATGATTGTTTCAGACATGTTAGGAAGCTAGTTATTTCATTTTTCAGGTCTCTCCATCTCCTTTTTGGACTGAAATCCTGCCACAAATGAGCAGGGGAATGATTTAGTATGGTCAAAGTTCAGGTATGCGTTGTTCATTGATGGTTGACAGTAAATTTTTTGGTACCAACTCATACATTACTTTTTGGGACAGCGAGTTATTAGCTGATTTGATTTGTCAAATTGAGGCTCTTGAAGTGAAATATGTGAATATTTTTTGGAGTTTTTTCAGTGATTGTATATCCTTTTGGATTGAGATGGAGTGTGGAGCATGGTTCTTTGCTTGGCATTGGTTTGGTGACTTGTTTGAGAACATTTTGTTTGCTGATCAGAATTGTGACAGCGAGGTTTGGAGGTTCTACAGACTAATATGGGACCCGGGCACTAACATGATTGGTGCATTGTCTTTTGTGGACTGAGATATGCTGCCCCACTTTGGGTATTCAGGTGTTTTAATTAGAGTAGCGCAACGGATTAGAGGAACAGTGTTCCTGAGGATGATTTGGAATCCTGGTATCACTTGGGTTTGCAGTACAGTAGTTGAAGATGAGGTAGCCAATGTTGGCTCTCTAGAGTCTACTCCCATGGTGTTTCAGTTTAATTTTAATCAGGAGGTCTCTTGTGTTGGCATCCAGTAGTGCAGTGCTTACATCCGTTGGTGCTATCCTTCTCTTAGCTTGATTTAGGACCCAGGGATCATATTCAGTTTCAGTTTGGTTCAGCATGGTGATTTTTGGAAAGGCATTAGAATTGCTTGAGGGACAAAATTTTGGGAAAGAAGCGGTATGTGCTCCCATTTTTAACTATATGACCTTGATTGTTGCTGTAGCCCTATTTCCGAGGAAGCCGTGGAAACCATTGAGAGGTAAAGTGGGGTTTCCTATCTCGTGGGGTTCTCTGACATTTTGAGTTTGCATGTATGTGTTTTTATGCGTAATGCGGTGGGTTTTACCATGTTTCCCTTCTTCTCAGTAAATCCTCAAGAGCTTGTTTAGCCTATTTTCTCATCCCGATAGGCGAATAATTTATTAAAAGGGATGCATTTCCAGTCACGACTTTATTTGTGGAGAAATGAAGGAAATAAAATATTATTTAATGGGTTTATAAAGCTAAAGTTACTTTATGTTATAAAATAACATTATAAAATTAAGTGACTTTATAAAATGGCTTTATAAAGTGAAAGTGACTTTTTATCCCACATTGCTTAAGGGAGGTGTTTCTACTGCCTAAAGAGGCTTTATAAACGAAGTTGTACTTTCATTTGGGGGATATGTTATGTGATTATAATATTGAAGTTATTTCTCCATTGTTGCTGAGATTCAGTGACTGGTTTTCCAAGGACGAAACCCCTTGGAATTTGAAGGTTGGACGAAACCCCAACTTTCCATGAGAGGTGAACTCATCTTGAGTTTTCTATTGAGCTTAATGATGGAATTTTTGGTTTGAATAAGAAGCTGTGATGCAGATTGAAGGTGTCATGAACAGTAATCGTGAATAGTGTCGCAGCTACAGTAGTTGTGAACAGTGTCGCAGCTACAGTGGTCGTCAACAGTAACTCGGCTACAGTATTTGGTTTCAGTTTAGAGGTTGTTGCCCTCACCTTGGTCATAATCGACCTTCTAGAAGACAGCCTTTTGAGAATATAAGAGGATCAGCATTTCCAGGTGCAAACAATACCCATTGTCTGGTGTAAACATGATGCAATGTTTCTCTATGTTTTCCATTAAGCTGAAGATTTCATATTGAGGAAGTAGATTGAGAATGAGGTAGCAGTCATCATCATTATATTTTATGAACTGTGTGAATCAATCTTTTGGTGTATGGGCTAAAATTCCTAAATATGACAGCAAGTTGAAATCCATTAGGAAGTATGTCATGTGTTTGTCATAATGTCCATGGAGGAGCTGCTGTAATACCAACAGAATTCCATAAGGCTGAATATAAGTATGGAACTGTGATTTCCTTGCTGATAAAATTCTTCATACCAATTGTTTGATGTTATGTCTCTGCAATACATTTGATGATTTTAGAATGACTAGAACATACAATCGTTTGTTAAATTGCTCAGAAGTTTCAATGAATGTCTACTGTTCGATCAAATGTCTGAACCCAGAGATTGATAATTTGTGATGAAGTTTTCAGTTCTTTGCTGCATAAGGAAGTCTGATAAGTATTTGACATAATGCCTCTGAGGTTTCAATGTTTAATTCTGAAATAATGATCAGTTGAGTATTTAATTGATTGCACAAACAGTACTCTTGTGTTTGTATTGGAGTTAGGATCAGAATTAGTCAATTGCTAAATCTCAGTCCTAGACCCCTATTAAGTGTTTGTGGGAATGCCAATGCTATGTTTGTGAGGCTTATGATGCAAATCTTGGACAAGAACACGTAGGGGTTCTTACAGTGGTATCAGAGCCACAATCCTGCCAGCCTATTGGGTGAAATTAATAGTTAAGGTACACTCACGGTTTGGATTGTTTTCCAATTTGGACCAGCCCGAGTTAGTTTCATGGCTAGAATTGGGATGGAAAGATTGTACCTACCTTCCAACCATTGAGGAACCACAGTGGTTCACGTTTAAACTACTTGATGTTTTGAAGGATTTTTGCAAATTTTGTGATTTTTGTATTTTTTTTGTGTTTTCAGGCAAATAATGTAAAATGCGATTTTGCTAATAAATGCAAATAAATTCCAAATAAATTCTAGAACGCATAGAAAGACTCAGATCTTGCTCAGGAAACAAGGCGCATCAATATATTATCTTATTTGAGCTTTTACAATGTCAAAATCTGAACAAGGAAAGCAATACTGGAAATTTTATTAAAGAACCTGGTATTTTAGAAATGGCGGTTGCAGCAGAAAAGAGAAGGTACGGCCAGAATTAAAGAAGGGTTCTCCAAGCTCACAGAACCAAGCAAACTCCTCTGCAAATCCAAATCGCCCAAGATACAAACTCCAGACTGTGAAAGAGAAAGACGTTTTCTCCAGAACAATGAAAAAGTACGGCCCTTTGCTGACTGGTACGGCCTGGTACAGCAAGTACTGAAATGGTACGGCACCTTGGGATTTGTGCCAAAAACACTGAATAAAGATCTTTGCTTAAGTCGCCTTGACTGTCTGATGATTTTCTCTGCCAATCTCTGAATAAATAACTCAATAATCCCAAACTGTGATCTCTGGATGAAATCACCAAGTGCAAGCTTCAACTGGTATTTCACAGCCTCAGTCTGCCTGATCTCTGAAGAGTTTTCGTTCTCCAGAAACGATCGTCTGCCAGAAACCCTAGGGTTTGCAAAGTCCAATGCTCAGAGCAATAAAGACAAAATTGAATAATAATCAAGATAGTTCGATTTTGCCTTGAGAAGGTATATATTGCCTGTGAAGAAATTCGACCCAACTCCTTTTTAATAATCATTTAAATTAAATGATTTAATACGCCTTTTAGACTTAGGAGAAGACATTAATTATTGGCGTCCACTTTTAATGAATATAAAATACTCATTAAGTCACATTTTAATAATTTTATTATAAAGTATAATAAATACTTTATAACCAAGCCAAATAATTAAATATTTAAATATTTCAATAAAGTGACTTTATTATAAAGTCAAAATATTAAATATTTAATAATCCATTAAATACTCCTTATTTCTCCGTCTAAACATCAAACTGCTGAACTGGGTCGATTCTGAGCTGAATGGCTGAACCAGGTGCCCTGCCCGAAATAGCAGCTTCCGCCTGACCTAACTTTATAAAAGTAGAAGTTCACGAAAATGCTCCTTTGGGAAGATGCGAAGGCCCAACACGACACAGCTAGCGGCCTGGGGCCTTTACCAAACCGACAACTACCCGGTTGATCCCTCACGCACGCTCACATTGACCCTCGAGGATCGAAATGATAGACTAACCTCGTCACCGGTTGTCTTGCGACTAGGATAGGGGACATGACACCTTCCTACTCTTCCAAAGAAGGAAAAGGAACCTAGTCTGGAGAAAATAATGAAAGACCTTGAACAAACACAACAACAGATCACTTGTACATTGCAGCATTTAGATGATTCACTTTCAAGGAAAAGTGGGCACTCTAAGGTTTCTTCTCTAACTACAATTACAAGTAAGAAACTTCATGCCATGGCAACACATGATGCAATTATGAGCAGCTACCATAAGTATCGCTTCCTTCCTAAAAAGGTACAAGACATCCTTTCCTTTACACAATTTATGGGTATATTGAAAATTTTTCAAGTCCATATCAGCAGTGGAAAAAGAACGAAATATCAAAGGATAGTAAAGAAAGCATTGGGAAAAGTGAAGAGTTAAATGTGCAAGAACAAGAAAAGAAAGAAGATTTGTTTCAGCCTATCCATGTTCATGATAAAGACAAAATTCAGTCATGTGGAACCCCTAGGATGGATGAAGGTATTGACATTCATAAGGACCATGAAGTTGAAGAAGACACCATAATGGATCAGCCACTTGCAGGGTATGTAGAAGAAAGGCAAGAAGGTGTGTTACCATTTGATTTGCATCCTAAGGAGAACAAACAACACTCAGTTTATGACAGCCCTATGGTGAAAGAAGAGAACAAAGATGTGTTTCAGCCTACTTGTGAGGATAAGAAGGGAAAAATTCAGTCATCATGTGAAAACCATAGCTTGGAGGAAGAAGAATCACTTGGTTTTCATGTTGAGCACGAAGATCAGCTGCTTGAGAAGGAGTCTTTATGTACCTTGACATCACATCCATTGGTTGATCATGATGGAACTTGTGGATCCCTGATCGTCAAGAAACATGAAGGAGAGATCATAATTCCCAGCGTTGTACATGGTATGGCAGCCTATAATAACCTTGGCTCCCCTAATTTTACACACGTCTACAATAGAAGAGCATTTGATGAGGATGTTTGAGATTCATTGCATTGAAGAGCTGTTCATAGAAACTAGGAGGTCGCCCAATGTGAAGATACTCCACTTTGACAATGTGTGGTTCGTCATGAACCTTACACCATGGAGTTGGTGGGAATATAAAAACAGAGCCGCCATAGAGATGGAAGCATCTAGCAGGTTTGGGACACCTAAACCAGCTAAGGAGACATATTATGTTCAACTCGCTACTACTCCTAGACCAACACTTCTTGAGGCGCCATCCACTGTGAAGAGAGAAGCAAGAGAGACTTTTAAAGGTATCTGGGAAGGACAGGAACAAGTGGCTAATGTTCTACAACAGCTTACAGTGGCCATGCAGCAGTTAAGTGCAATACCTAGGAGACCTCAGCGCAGTGAAGGTGATGGTGATAGCACGGTTGGGTCCCCACAGGGTGAAAGAGTTCCCACACGCTCTTCTGATAGACCTTTGATGCCTACTTTTGTTGCTGGTGATGATGAGGAAGAAGTTGATAATGTTGAAGTAGAGGTGGCATTTCCTGATAGCGTAATGACTATGCATGATGAATGGAGCCTACTACCAGAACATGTTAGGGCAGATTTAAACTTCATACAGTATACGGGGCGGCAAAGGGAAAGCATGAGAACCAGGCAAGATAGAAGGCCTAAAACGCAAAACAAGGACCTAAAGCATGCTATGAATAAGTTGTCACTTCCTACATATGATGGCAACAGTAAGACAATTGCACGGGCCTGGTTACATAAGTTGGATACTTTCTTGACACTCAAGCCCATGAAGGACACAAAAGCAATTAAATTTGCTACTATGCACTTAGACGGAGCAGCCTATGGTTGATGGCATCATGGACTCGTGACTCAGGACCATGGATTGATTAATTCATATGAGGAGTTCAGTAATAAGTTGATTGCCCATTTTGATAGGAAGGATATAGAAGTGTACTCCAGGGAGTTGGCACAGCTGAAACAAGGTTGTTCATTGGATTCTTTTGTTAATGAGTTCCAGAGAATTTCAGTAATGGTTCTAGATATGTCAGAGAAAAGGAAGGTCATGTTATTTATTGAAGGACTGAATGATAAGATCAAAGGAATTGTGAAAGTCCTTACACCCAGCTCTCTACAGGATGCTATTAAGATGGCAATGGACTTAGATACTTCCTCCACTTCCCTTCAGCCACCTAAAAAGAGTAACAAAAAATCAGAACTAGATCTGAAACCTCATAATCAGACCCAAAACATGCCTCCCAGGATGGACGTTGAGACAAGGAACAGGTTGAGAAGAAAGAAATTATGCTTTACATGTAAAGAGCCTTGGACACCTGAGCACGGGTGCCTTTGGAAAGGGAGAATACATTACATTGAGGTCACTTCAGATAATGAGGAAGAGCAGTTTGATGATAGAGGGTCTGAGGACAACATTAATGATGAGAGTCATGAGCAGCCCATAGTGGAAAAGAATAAAGGAAAGGCAGTTGATCAGCCTAAGGTCACCATTGCTACATTGTCAGGAGGACCTTGGTACCACCCCTTTCGATTAAAGGGAGTACTTAAGGAGCAACCAGTGGTCTATTTGGTTGATACAGGTGCTACATACAACTTCATTAGTGAGCAGTTAGTTGCAAAGCATGGACTACAGGTTGAGAAAGTGATAGTTGCTAGTGGTGGAACCTTGAGTTGCACTACAAGAGTTCCTAAGCTTAGTATCCAGTTGGGGGTCTACACATTGGCTAATAGCTTCTATGTGATCAAGTTAGAACAACTTGATGTGGTTCTAGGCATGCAGTGGCTACAATCTGTTGGTAGGTACACATTGGATCACCACAAGATGCAGTTGGAGTTCTTAGAGGATGAGAAGGAGGTAGTGTTGAAGGCTTCATCAGATGGCGAGCCTAGGGTAGTGTCAGCACACAAAATGGAAGTTAAGCCTATAGGTGCATTTTTATGTCAAGATGAATGCATTGCTGCCCATTGGATGCGAAAATTAGGAAATGAAGTGGCTCCTTCATTTCTTGATAAAAGGAGGGAGTGCAAAAGTTTCTTGGTGGGTGACATAGAGGGTATGATCAATAAGCCATGTGTAGCGCTGAATCGTCTTGATGTTTCCATGAATGAACATATGAATATCAATGAGTCTCCTCTTTTAGAAATCCTTTGGAAGTCTCAAAACAATGATGAATTTGTTGATGTCACTCATGATGAACCAGCCACTCATGAGGAATCTTTGGTTAGCGCTGAAGGCATTCACATTACATCTTCGGATTTATCACCCCTTCCTTATGACATGGCTGCCTTCATACATTGTAACAGCAGCACTATAATATCTTCATGTAATTATACTTCATGCCTAGCAATGGAAATTAATGAAGGAATACATTCAGGAAATTCATTAGCAGCAGATGAATTACATCCACACTTGATAACTGTAGTGGATACATCATTGGAACCAGTCCTTGATGCAGCTAATATGCTTGATGACATTGCTGCTCTACATTCATCTGATTACATGGGCATTCATGTGGAACCATATATGATCCTTATTCTTGAAAGGGAATGGTTTATACAGGTTATTGTTGACTTGCAGCTGAGAAGTAATGCATGGGATGATGATTTACTTTTATGCATACCCACACCCTTGATGACTGAATTCTACATACATGGTAGTTCTTATTGGTTGTTATGGTGTGTGTCTTGGGTTGGTGAATGTCTACACTGGGATCTTGCCCGTGTGCTTCTTAGTTTTGGGCATTATCATGTTTACATCATTTTAGTGCAGTGGATCCATGAAGCAGCATTCCTAAGATTGATATGGAATCCAGGCATTTGGTTTCAGTATGCATTGCGATTGCTTGGGGGCAAGCAATCTCGGGAAGGGAGGACTGTAATGTCCCCTTTTTCTCGGTAAATCCTCAGGAGCTTTTTTTAGCCTATTTTCTCATCCCGATAGACGAATAATTTATTAAAAGGGATGCATTTCCAGTCACGACTTTATTTGTGGAGAAATGAAGGAAATAAAATATTATTTAATGGGTTTATAAAGCTAAAGTTACTTTATGTTATAAAATAACATTATAAAATTAAGTGACTTTATAAAATGGCTTTATAAAGTGAAAGTGACTTTTTATCCCACATTGCTTAATGGAGGTGTTTCTACTGCCTAAAGAGGCTTTATAAACGAAGTTGTACTCTCATTTGGGGGATATGTTATGTGATTATAATATTGAAGTTATTTCTCTATTGTTGCTGAGATTCAGTGACTGGTTTTCCAAGGACGAAACCCTTGGAATTTTTGAGAAGGTTGGAGCCGAAACCCAACTTTCCATGAGAGGGTGAACTCATCTTCTAGGGGATTTTCTATTGAGAGCTTAATGATGGAATTTTTGGTTTGAATAAGAAGCTGTGATGCAGATTGAAGGTGTCATGAACAGTAATCGTGAATAGTGTCGCAGCTACAGTAGTCGTGAACAGTGTCTCAGCTACAGTGGTCGTCAACAGTAACTCGGCTACAGTATTTGGTTTCAGTTTAGAGGTTGTTGCCCTCACCTTGTTCATAATTGGCCTTCTAGAAGACAGCCTTTTGAGAATATAAGAGGATCAGCATTTCCAGGTGCAAACAATACCATTGTCTGGTGTAAACATGATGCAATGTTTCTCTATGTTTTCCATTAAGCTGAAGATTTCATATTGAGGAAGTAGATTGAGAATGAGGTAGCAGTCATCATCATTATATTTTATGAACTGTGTGAATCAATCTTTTGGTGTATGGGCTAAAATTCCTAAATATAACAGCAAGTTGAAATCCATTAGGAAGTATGTCATGTGTTCGTCATAATGTCCACGGAGGAGCTGCTGTAATACCAACAGAATTCCATAAGGCTGAATATAAGTATTGAACTGTGATTTCCTTGCTGATAAAATTCTTCATACCAATTGTTTGATGTTATGTCTCTGCAATACATTTGATGATTTTAGAATGACTAGAAGATACAATTGTTTGTTAAATTGCTCGGAAGTTTCAATGAATGTCTACTGTTCGATCAAATGTCTGAACCCAGAGATTGATAATTTGTGATGAAGTTTTCAGTTCTTTGCTGCATAAGGAAGTCTGATAAGTATTTGACATAATGCCTTGAGGTTTCAATGTTTAATTCTGAAATAATGACCAGTCGAGTATTTAATTGATTGCACAGATAGTACTCTTGTGTTTGTATTGGAGTTAGGATCAGAATTAGTCAATTGCTAAATCTCAGTCCTAGACCCCTATTAAGTGTTTGTGGGAATGCCAATGCTATGTTTGTAAGGCTTATGATGCAAAATTTGGACAAGAACACGTAGGGGTTCTTACTTTTAGGTTTCAAGCTTATGATGATAACAACATACAAAGTGAGTTGAGAAATTTTCACAATTTATTATTTTAGTAAGTTCTATTTTGCTTGATTATCATTCTATATGATTCAATCATCTGCATTTCCACATTTTTATTTGGACTGATGGGGAATTTTGTTCAGTGTGGTCTTCTATTGAATTTGAAGTTAACTTACTATTTTTGGCATTGGCTATTTTTAGTAAGTTTATTGTGACAATGGCATTATCAGCAACTCAGCTCAAGTCATCATTCTATTTCTGGCAAAATCAATTTGGGCGTTGGTTTTGGCTTTGGCTTCTATCTCTCCTTTGGACTGAGTTTCACACTTACTCAATTTTATAATTTGAGTTTGTACCTTGTGCCTAGGCAACAACTTCAAGTTGTTTTTAAAAAGCGGTCATTAAGGGGTTGATTTGAGCATTTAATATTTATATTAAATGTTTTATTGTGCAACTTGTAAATGGACGCCTAGAGGGAGATGATTAATGTTTTAATAATTCAAATAAAGTGCAATATGAGAGCTGGCGTCCCTTGGAGGAAGCTGAAGAGTTTCTTGTGGGAGTTTCAAGTTGATTCATTTTCTAGCTGAAGAGCCTATTTATTGATGCCTTGCTCATTCATTCTCATCTTTGGAAAATATTGTAAAGTTATGCTGCTGAATTGATTTCAGAACCCGGCTAAGGGGGAGCTTAGTATTTTCTATACCATTCTTCGGGCCTGAAACTATGGTTCCCTAGATGGTCATTTGGGAGTGTGCTTCATTCAGAAGTGCATATTGAGCTTTATTGTTGAATAATTTTGATGTTATTATCAGTTTGGAGCTTGCTGGTTCAATCATGGCTGAAGGACGTTTTTTATTGCAGCTCCTTGGGAAAATTTTATTTCATTATGGGTATTGATGCTACATGATTCTATGCTATGGGCGACTCAAATTGCAAAAGATCAGATTTTATTATGCTACCTTTGATTTTTTAGAGAGGTTGTACCTTCTCTAGGGCCGTACTTCTTGCAGCTTGCCTTGGGATTCGTGCAATCCATTTAGTGGCTGTTTTGGGGTCTAATTCTTGCTTGGAGCTGGTCGCCTTGACTCATGGGTATTGTAAGTTCAGTTTTGAAGTGTATCTTTGAAGTATGATGAAGATTTGAACATTTTGATGTTTCTTAGGTTGCTAGTTCAAAACTCTCAATTTGCTGTTTGTCATATCAGATTTATATCAGTTCAGATTTTGGTTTGTATTTTCAATATTAGAGAGATTATAAGTGTGGGAGATCATTCCCCATCTCTTGTGCTTTGTTACTGGTGGGGAAACATCAATCTTGCATTATTTTCATATTGTAGGGTGATCACTGTGCAGGTAATCGCCTAGCCATTTATTTTCCAGTTGCATTTACTTAGTGCTAAATCTCACACTGTAACCCTTGGATGGTTTACCAATGCGGGAGAAATAGCCAGATTGTACATCCCTTCTAATCAAAGTGTAGGGTAACCTCTATCCACGAGTGATTCTACTAAATCTTGGACATGAATTAGTTTCCTATTTAATTCTTCCCTCCTGCACCTAATTAGTGTGGTATGGAATTCCTTTCATGGTTACAACAATTTAATTCCCATCTCAATTTGTAATTCCATTTCAGTTATTGTTTAGTTTCTCCTACTATGGCGACAACACCTCTCCTTCCTTGGGATTGAGTGTGCATTCTTGGCGCTGAGATCATTCAAACTTGGATTTCAATTTTGGAGCTAACGCTAACCAATTGGCGTAGTGTTGGTTTGTGTTGTGAAAATTCAAAGAAAAATTTGGTTGGCATATTTCACATTAGACTCCTACTGAATCTTCAAATGTTTGGAAAATTGCATTTTAATGCAAATAAAGGTTCGCTTGAGTGGTTGGTTAGACTCTTCAAATAAACCAATGCTCTAGCAACATTCATAAGGATGATGAATGAGATCCTATAACATGTTACAAATAGATTTATTGTTTTCTATCTAGATGACATGCTCATCAATATAACAAGGGAATAACACTCTAAAGTCTAAACCATGCTCAACAATAGCACAAATTATATACAAATTTTGAGAAATGTTCATTCACCATAAAGGAATTATACTACTTGTGGTATATCATTTATGATAGAGTATGTGTCTCCAACCAAGATACGCTTCATCCAAGAATGGCTAACACCAAAGACAAAAAACTTCATTGTTTTAGGGTTGGCTAATTTCAATAAGGAATATATATTTGAATTCTCCCACATCACTTGGCCTAGAAATTGAGTTTACTAGAAGTGATGCAAGGGCAACTTTCAATAAATCAATTGCACAAAAAAATGTTCTAGGAATCCTACTATTGGATCCCCAACAACCATTTGAGATAGAGATTAATGCATGAAAATATACACTTAGGGAAATCATTAGATAATTTGGACAACCGGTTGCTTACCACAATGAAACATTCCTTGCTATAGAACAGAGTATCCCAGATATGACTGTGATCTTTATTCCATTGTCTAAGCATGTAAGCGCTAGAACAACTATATACTAGGTAAAGAAGTTGACATTCGTCATAAACCATTGAAGTTCTTGCAAACACAAAAAAATCTGCAAAAAGAGCGTCACTATGTATGGTCATCAAACGCTTACATGCTATTTTCTATAAAATCTCTCCAATTCGAAAGAAGAATTTCAGAAGAAAAGGCTACAAACCTTCACATTATATTTTAAAGAAAATATTTGTTCCCATAATAGTTCCCAAGCATGTTAAATGCTATACTTGCCAAGGACCACATTATGCAATTGACTATCCTAGTAAAAATGAGAACTTCCCTAATGAATAAGCTATTTTCTATGTGTATAAGAGTGAATTTGCACCCCATGTGCAAATCCCCTTTTTGCCTTTATCCACCTTAGAAAACCAAGTTCGGAGGCTTAATTCCACCTAAGCCCGTTGCTTGCATCATACTTGGTGCCTGTTTTGAGCGTCAGTGGAGGCGTTTCTGTCGAGGACACCGCGCAGCGCGCTTACATCCCTGGCAGATTCCTGCGGCTGAACCTACAGAGGCGTTACACTTCTCATTGGGAGTCAAGTTGTAACGGACCAAGCAATGAAGCCTCCAGTATAGAGATATCTCCAACACCTGCAAACATAAGACCAAGGAAAATTGTTGGGGATGTTTAGGGGCTTGCCTCAGTCAAACCCCCATTTCGGTGTTTCCACCTCCACGAACAGCCAGATAGAAAGATAGAGAAAACAATAGACAGTGAAATAGATAAGATGAGATAGACAATGCATAGATAAGGGATGTGATAAATCCCAAGATGTTCAAAGACATAAGACAAGTAGATATACCTACAAGGTTTGAGGAAGCCAAAGAAAGAAAGGAATAGTTGTGAGAGTGAAGAGAGTTGTAGAGAGTGTTGTGAGAACTAGAGACTGTAGTAGCAAGTTGTAGAGAGTCGTGCAAGCTTGAGAGAAAGAGAAAGAGAAGAAAGAATGAAAGAGAGTGGAATGGAATCAAGAGAAAGAGAGGAAAGGAATGGAAAGAGGGAGAAGATAAATGGAATGGAATGGAAATAGTGGATAAAGGAATGGAAGGATGGAAGTCTAACGCGAAAGCCGGAGCCACATGCGGCAGAGGGTAGCAATCGGTAAAGGGTCCCGGAGCATCCCGAGGGAAAGGTTGATGCAAGGGCTAAAATGAGCCTACACAAATACTAAGGGAAAGGACACTAAAGTGGATGCAAAAGTTTAGGTGGAATTGCAAGGGGGTACAATTTTACGACACTACAATATGAAAATTCAGAAGATCAATATTATCATCTTATAGAAGTCTCAAAATACTTTAATATGGTAAAAGTGATGAAACACACTTATACTGAGAGGGGGTGAACCAGCATAGATCAAGCTTTTCTTTTCTCAACTTAATCAATCACAGCAATATTACCTCAAACCTTAATTATCCATAGCAATACCATATATGCAAGATCTAGCAATTAAGAACACACATTAAAACACAATTTTACATGAAAATTCTTACGAGAGAAAACCACAGCGAAATATTGCTTGTATAAATCTTCTTACAAATTTTGTAGGCACCAATCCACTCGTAGACCTGTAATCCCACCATCACCACTCAACCGTAACAAGAGAGATACCCAATCTTCGGCGGTGAGTAACAAATCCCCAATTCCCTACCAGAGGGCTTGTAATGTCCTACTTTTATGCATCACTTATCGTGGGTTTTACCGGCCCTCAATTCTCCAGGCTTGTTGAGCTTGGCGTTAGAGGGTCTTTTGGAGGCAGTTACCTGGTCAGTGGTTGGCTTCTTCTCCTGGATTCTATGGTTATAAGAGGTGTTTCCTATGTTCATTTGAATGTTGGAAACCCTAATGTTGTGTTATGCCGAATGTTGGAAAACCTAATGTTGTGTTATGCCGAATGTTGGAAAACCTAATGTTATGTTATGCCAACATGTTTGCACTTTATGAATTCTAAAGTTGTATTTTAATATAATTATAAAGTGCAAATGAAAACAAAAATAATAATTATTAATGATTTGTTAGAAGTTTCTAGATGGCCGACTTCAAGGAAGGAAAAAGTATAAAGAGAGGGGGGCGGCCAAGCTTCTATCCATCCAGGATTTGATAATTGCATTTGATATTTTGTGGAGAAGCTAGGGTTTCTGCCATTATTGGACCTTTGGGAACGAAACTCTCATTGGTTGAGCAATTTTGAGGCTGTGAAACTATCAGCTGAGATTATTGCCAGTTGTGGGTTTCATTTCAGAAGTTCAACTTGTGCTTGCATTGCAAATTTTGTGGCCTTTGGCCAAATTTGGAGATAGCGATTGCAAATCAGCTTGTTGAAGCTTTTGAGGAAATCGATTAGGAGAGAATGCATGGGTAATTGCTGATTGCCATTGTGACATTGATGAAGAATGATTCATTGAGGATGGCTTGGCATAAAGAAAGGGGCGATTTCAGTTTTGACAGTAAAAAGAAATCAGTTTTTGCTTGCAGCAGGGGCGCACTTTGGCATGGTGCGATTTTGTGAAAGGAGCCATTAGAAATTCTGAGATAATCCATGAAAGATTGCAGGGCTCTTGGGAAGTATAGCGCAGCTATTAGAAGGCAAAAGATAACTGTGTCAAGGAGGTTCGAATGAATTTGTTTTGGCAGCCTTCTGATATCAGACATTTTATTGCAGACCTGTGTCCCACAGTTTTCACTCATATCATGTCAAGGGTGGAGCAATTTCTCATGAGTATGTTTTTGCTGCATTCCTTGGTGTAAGGCGATGGTGTTTGGTGCTTGTTTGGACTGCTGATAGCTGATTATATTCGTTGGGAGAAGCTTCATATCAAGAGCAGGGGCGGCACATATTGAGGGGACGATTTCCACCAATTTGTGGAGTTTCATCATCATCAAATGCTGCAATCAGGTGCATATTTTGCATGTCTGGATGATATATATGCATTTGAAAGGACCAAAAGAATTGCATTTTTCATCTTAGTTCATTGCTTAGACATTTTATTGTTTATTTGCAAGCATTTAAACTCCATTTGACATCATTTCAAGCAAGCATAATCAGACTGAAACACAGAAACAGCAAGTAAAGAGGTTGAATGCAAAGTGTTTGACAATATTCCTTGAGCCTCTAATCAGCAGTTTGAGGTCAGATTAGGCAAGAGATATTACAAGGCTCCAACCTCCAAATGAATAGTACGATGATTTGTTTGTAACTTCCTCTTAAATCTGCCGTTAACAACTACTCACAAATCTGCAACACACTCACTCATAAATCTGCAATATGGTCTTCAATATTTCTGCTCATACAAATGCCATGATCTTGCTTTTATTTCTCTCACAAACTGATGCTAAATACCTCTCAAAGTTTGCTCACATATCTTTCATAAATCTAATCATATCTTTTTATTTTCTCTTCATATGATAATATACCTTGAGTTGATTGATTTTAAACCCTCTCACAATCCTCTATTTATACTTGCCAATCATGCCTCTTCACCCAAGAGGGGTGACTCTCCAAGGGGGTTGGACCACTTAGCAAAAATGATATTTATTTATTTTTTATTTATTACCCAAGGTTGGGCACACCTCTCTAGGGGGTCGGCGGCCCAATAAAATTAATTTATTTTAAATTTAATTTCCCCAACATGGGGTAGCGCCATAAGGAGGGTCAGCCTCATGAATAATAAAACATTTCATTTTATTTTCATTTATTTATCTTCAATACTCCAAAGAGGGGTGACCAATATAAGAGTAAGTTAATTTTATTTGGAGACACCGATATCACTAAAACATCTTTGACATCAATGACTATTTCTCCAACAATAAAAAGGGAAAAAGAAATATTCATCTTCTAATGAATCTTTTGTTGAATCAAATGAAGATTTCATTGAAACACTTCTTAAAGATAATTTAAAATAAGTACAATAGAAATTAGAAATTGAAAGTAATAGAGATCCATATAAGGATGCAGCCACCAGGGAAGAACGAAAAATTGAAGGCAAAAAATATCTCCAACAAATAGAGGAACTCGAAAGGGAAAGAGATCAAATTCAAAAAGAATTGAGAAATTATGCAAAAAAGAGCTTGGGCTATAAACTAGCACCTTGGCACATAAAGAATAAATCTCCTAGTAAAACTTTCAGTAAAGATAAGAAACAAAAAAAGTATCATCATAACTCTAGTAGTAAAGAAACAAGTGATGAAATGATTACAGCATTCAAAAAACTAGATTTGATCATAGAAGATACAGCAAGCATAAAGATAAGTATCAAAGATCAACCGAAGCAGATTAAAACTTTAAATTAGTCAGTGGGGGAGATTCATGATATTTTGCTCAAAGAAAATAAGTAGTCATCAAATAATTCTTCCTCCTTAGATAATGAACAAGAAAAAGAAAAAGCTTCAGCCATTATCTTGTTAACAATAGTGTGTATATTAGAATAAGGCTTAATTTTCCAGATCACAAGCCATTAGATTTTGATGCTTTTGTAGATTCAAGATCAGCCAAATCTTTTGCCAAGACAAAAGCAATCCCAGAAAAATACTAGAAAGCAAGACCAAAACTCCCAAAAGGAATTTCTTCACAAGAGAACAACACAAGATGGGAAAGTATGCACAAGATGTCCACATCAATATTAATGGCATATCTTTTATTACAAATTTTGTAGAATTCAATGATATGGACAGTGATTTACTTCTTGAATTTTTATTCCTAACTAACTATGAGCCATTTATTCTAAGAAAAAGAAAAAAAAAGATTTATCGGAAAAAGAAAAAAAGTTCATTTTCATGCCCTACATTCTTAGCCAACAAAAGAGAAGACAGGGAGAGAGGAAAGAAAAGGTTTTGTATAAACTATAAACCTTCAAATGATATCATTCTTCCTTTCAATTACCCCATTTCGGTTAGTTTAGACCTAATAAAAAGAGCTGCTAATAAGAAGGTTATTTCTCAGTTTGATTGTAAGTCATGATTTTGGCAAATAAAGGTCAAAGAATCAAATAATTATTAAGATTTGCATTTTCTGTCCACAAGGACTTTATGAATGGAATGTCATGCCATTTGGTTTATGCACAGTACCTGCTTATTTTTAGAGAAGAATGGATCAGGCACTTAGGCATCTAAAATAATTGTGCAGCATACATAGATGAAATAATTGTCTTTTATGATAATGATTCTCATCATCTATCACACTTAGAAAAACTCTATGCAGCCATCAAAAGAAAAGGAATATGCTTGTCTGCCAAAAAGATGATGATAGGAAGAACTGAAATAGATTTCCTAGGGCAACATCTAGATAAAGGAAAATAAATTAATTACAACCCAATGTACTCCAAAGAATTCAAGAATTTCCTTGTATTCTTGTTGATAAAAACAAATTCAAAAAATTTTGGGATGTTTAAATTATTCTTCTCCTGCTTATCATGATTTAGACAAAGATAGAAAGATGATTCAAGAAAATCTTAAACGTAATAGCTCATAATGGGATACAAAAACAACAAAGGCAATTCAACAAATAAAGAAGAAATGTCAAAACCTTCCAGCACTTCAAATACCCAAGCCAAGTATGCCTCTAATATTATATATAGATGCTTCTAACAATACATGGTCAGTTGTTCTGATTCAAGAATTCCCATATGGACAAAAAGAATTATGTGGATACAAGTCAAGAACATTTACAAACACAGAAACTAGGGATCACATATCTGAAAAGGAAATTATAGCTGTCAAAAAGGGAATTGAGAAATTTAAGATCTTTCTTAAACCAGAACATTTTATAGTCAAAACCAACAGTCAAGCTATATGCAATCTCAAGAAACAGAAGGCCAACAAAAATATTGCACAAAGGAGAATTGCGAGGTGGTATTTTGAATTTTTAAGTTATGATTTTGAGATTGAATGGATTAAAAGTGAAATAATCCATTGATTGATACTCTTACAAGAGAATTTGCAACAACATTTATTGTTCTAGCTCTAAGAGACCCTAATAGAACTCCACTTGATGAAGATAACAATGAGCTACAAATTTAGCAATAAGTTTGATACTAGATTGTTATTTCTTAACCAAATGGCTTAATCATTTAAGATTACTAATAAAAAAATTGTATGATACAGGTTTCATTGATTCAGAAGAAAATTTTCTTAAACATTTTGGTTTGGATGAAGCACCTTTTACAGCTCATCTCAAAAATGGGTTTTCAATGGATATCCAAATTACAAGTTTGATAGTTGGGCTTTGGCCAATTCATTTTTAGAGAAATTTCTTGAAAGTCTACAAGTACGAATTCTTCAATAGTATAACCTTTTTTCCAATTTGAGCTTGAAGACTATGCTGATGACTTTCGCTACTATTTTACTGAAGACATGAAAGAATTTTTTAAATTGATTAAGCCAAGTTTATCAAGAGATTTATGTGGTGATATGATGCAATATTTGATAAATCCCAGAAAATATCCATTACCGTGAGTGGAGTTTTATCCTTTAACTACACATTAGTTTCCTAAAATAATTATTGAAGATGAAGAACAAGCACTCATACCAATTAGGCTTGCTCAGAGGATAGAATCAGTTATGACAAGACCAGAGGAAATCCACACAATGGCTTTTAGGTTTAGAGCCAATCAAAATGATTGGAGAGAAATTTGGTCACCTAGTCTAGATAATCTTCTTCCACCAGAACCATTCAGATAAAATAAAG
>VDFB02348698.1:0-35362 GCA_007258455.2 Sequoia sempervirens
GGGTAAAAGCAAGAATTTGGGTACACGAAGAGGGGAAATTTCAAGCAAAACAAAAGGTTTCGCAGGAAACATGTACGCGTTTTCGAACAAATGCGTACGCGTTACAGATCGAGTACTCGAGCCTAGATCCGAACGCGTACGCGTTCAAATTTGAGTACGCGAACCGAAAATGTGTACGCGTTTATAACGTGTACGCATTTCAAAACACGTATGCGTTTCACAAAAGTTTTTTTTTTAAATAAGCGACTGTATTTCATTTTTCACCATTCTAATCCGTTTCAGAGAAGAACAAAGGAGATCGCGTGTGCATTTCAAAGGCCTTCATTGAACAAAAATTTGACTGCCACCTCCTCCCATCGACACAACCGACCTCATCGACCTCCAGGTTGGTTGAATTCTTCATTTTTTTTGCTTTATATCTTTTTTTTTTGTTTTGTAATTAGTATTTAGTTTTTGTTTGTTTAGTGTGTTTTCATTCAATGTTTTATAGTTTTTAATTGCATTTAAAAAACCAAAAATGTCAACGAAACAAAGAAATTTAAATTGTAAATTGAAAACCATAAAAACTAAACCTAAATTGGACACATTTAACTTAGAAATTTCAAAACCCTAAAAACCCTAGGTTACAAATTTTACATAGGTCCCTAAAAACTAATTTACACAGGTTAATCCTTGGACCTAAACCCTAAAACGGAAACCTAAAACCCTATTTACCCTAATTTACGTAAACCTAAAACAGGCTATTTACCCTAAAACATAAACCTAAAACCCTAAATTAGGGCTCCTCAAGGAGGTTTAGATTACATTTTATATTTGACATAACCTTCTTTGTATGATTTTTACTCTCACTCATGGTTCTTAATTTATTTAGGGTGGAAGTGATGAAAAGTTCAATATTAAGGGAATGTGATATAATAGAAGAGGTAAAATAAGGATGTGTAGTAAGATTTGATGACATAACATGTAGGGAGGGATCACAAATTATAGTCCATAGGCTAGGTACACTTTGGTATGTCGTTGGTGATCCACACAACTACTAATGAAATTCATAATTGACTAATAAAGGAGGTGCAAACAATCGATGCATGGATCTATATATTAATCAACAAATTGATTTAATTATAATATGTTCACATTTAATATAAATTTGATAGCTAATTTTATCTCAGAAAAATTCATGATTGTATAATTTAACTTGAGAAAGTGTACCAGTGAAGTAAAATAATGTGCCTCATGTGAAACTATGTGCTTGAATTAATAAGTTCATATATCACGATTCTAGTTGATATGAGCATGTAATCACTCTATATCAATGTTGTTAGCTTATATAGTGTATGATGTATTCTCTTAAAAAAACATAGAAATGTAAGTCATACTTGTTAATCTAGACTATGTGCAATATGGATAGAGCTAGACACATAAATTTTATTAAATCAAATAAATATTAAAATGTGAAGCATGAATGATTTCTACC
Organism: Sequoia sempervirens; assembly: GCA_007258455.2. Lineage (NCBI taxonomy): Eukaryota > Viridiplantae > Streptophyta > Pinopsida > Cupressales > Cupressaceae > Sequoia > Sequoia sempervirens. The sequence continues at coordinate 1,475 of VDFB02348698.1, forward strand.
CATTTCTCTTATTTGGATGAGATCCTTTGTGAATTATGTAAGGATGCATTATGATCATATTTAAGCCTTAATTTATATGATGTTATTCATAAGATCTATAGGTTGTGTGTAATCTAATTCCTATTTTAACTCTCATGTGTAGTGGCATTGTTCTAGATTTGGAAAACTAAATTTTGTACTTCCTCTAAACTAGTGTGTCAAAGCTAACTTGTAGCATGAACATTTCAATGGAAAATTCAAATTACTTTTTTGAGAAACTTGATAGATGATTCATAAATTCAAGTCAATTCTATAACCAAAGGTTTATTTTCTAAGATTATTTATTATTTAATTGATCAATTGATTCCTCACTTAGTGGCAATTAGCTCTTTTTTGAAAACCAATGTGTCTAGAATTTATATAAATATGAAGGAAGATTCTATGCCATAGAAAAGTTTCAAAAAATATATGATTAGAAAAAAAATTGGGTCTAAATCACTTTAGATCTCCTCTTCCTTTTTAAATCATCCAAAAGTGCTTAGAGGTCCAAATAGGTTCAAAATCCATCATAACTCAACAACTTACTTATAATTGAAATCTAAAATTCCTAATTGTTGATATATTGAAGCTATTCCTAGAATGTCACATATTTTATTCAAAGCACTAATTTTAGGTGGTAGGGTTTCTCATTTACTTGTAAAAATTCCGTATGCTCTACCATGTTTTCATGTCATCAAATCTCTAAATCTAAACCACATAAATCTAATTTGGTATTCATTTTCGTGCAGCTGGGACCATGAAATGAAATTTGGTTGCCTTAGGCAACTCCGCAAAATTTTCATTTCAACCAAAGCCATGGAACATTTTTTTTTCTGATCCACCTTACTAGACATAGATCCCCTTAAGCCACCCTATCACCCTAAATCGTAAATCGATGTCTTAAGGGGTCCTAATATGACATTTCTTAAGGGGATCAAATAATTTCTCAAAATTTGGTGCAGATAAGATCTCAAAGCTGTCTTTTGTTTGACATGCACGTTGCAATTAGGTCACTAGCATATATCGATGTGTCCCTTTAAATGTATTCTATTAAATTTTCATTCTTATCTTTAGTATTATTTGAAAACAATGAATGTGATTATAAATTTTAATGTTAGTGTTAAACTTATAATTTATTCTTAACTACTTTGTCCCACTATAGAGAACTTCTGTCTCTTATCATGAAATTTGAAAATTTAGATAAATCAATTTATGTCCTAGGATTTAATTAAATTATATGTCATACTTGACTAATACATCATTCTGTTTTGTGCCATTTGAGTAGAGATTTGATTTTGGTAACTCCACCAAATTATTCCCGCAAACCATGGACCATTTTTTCCCACACGGGACCCCTTACACATGTAGATCCTTAAGCCGTTCTGTACCCTAAATGCGTAAATGCGATGTCTTAAAATTCGAGCTGACCTAACTTAAGGGGATCCAATTTGGTGAATAGAGCTTGGTCCTCCTTATTTTTATATTTTTGTACATTGCAATTGGGTCCACTAGCATATATCTATGTGTCCCTTTCAATATAGCTTCTATTTAATTCATTCCTTCTCTTTTAGTATTTTTTTGAAAACAATGAATGAGATTATAAATTTTAATGTTAGTGTTAAACTTATAATTTCTTATTAACTACTACTTTGTCCCACTATAGGATCTTGTGTCTGCTATTAATGAAATTTGAAAATTTAGATAAATCAATTTATGTCTCAGTTGGTGGGAATTTTGTCATACTCGATAATACATCTATTTATTCATTTTTTTTGTGGGGCCTTAAAATGAAATTTTGGTTTCCTTGAGCAAACTTCCACCAAATTTTGTTACTTAAGCCATGGACCATTTTGTCCTAGGACCTTACTACATATAGATCCCCTTAAGCCATCCTATACCCTAAATCGTAACTCGATGTCTTAAGGGGGAATTTGAAATTTCTTAAGGGGATCAATTTGGTGAATAGAGCTTGGTCACTCATCTTTTTTTATATTTTGTACATTGCAATTAGGTTACTAGCATATATCTATGTGTCCCTTTCAATGTATTCTATTAATTTTTCATTCTTATCTTTAGTATTATTTGAAAATAATGAATGAGATTAAATAAATTTTAATAGAAACTACATAATTTCATTTTACCTTCATATTAACAACCCATACCTTTGGACTCAATTTAATGTGTGCACATGCGCAGATTTTTAATGTTATGGATTTATAATGTTATAAATTGAATGGGTCTTGGTAGAATATATTTTGAATTTGTGCATGTTCAATGTGATTTTTAAATAACTTTCAAATTGTGTGCATTATTTAATTAGTTTGTTGATATATATTTTTTAATTGTTTAACATGCAGTTGCCATATCATTTCTCACATGGATCTGTTGTTTAATTTAGAGGATTTTATGCCCAATCAAGAAATTCCTATAGATCCCATGCATCCCAATCCACCACATGAACAAAACCCTAGCACACCTCCACATTCTCCACCACCTAACCCCCCACCCCCTCCTGTAGTTGATGAAGATCAATTAAGAGAGAATATCCGAGCAAACCTCATTTTCATTCAAGGAAATATAGATCTCATAAACAATGAGCCTAGATTCCCTCCCCATCTCGCATGGTTTGCATCTACGATGCAAACTATTGTCAATTCTGTTTGATCTATTGATGCGGATCTAGTTAGGTTCCATCAATGGAGAGAAGAGAGGAGACAATTCTATGCGGATGGATTGTCATATAAAAAAATCAATGACCTAAAAATTACCAAACAATCCATGTGCCAATATTTTATTAACCCCCAAACAAACCAACCCATTCCACCCACGAAAAAATGAATTTCAATTTTGTGGTGTAGGAACCGGCAGATAGCTGCGCATTTTTGAGATAGATGGTGGATGGTGTTTGATAGTCCACCACATGGAAACAATGAGGTGCCCTTATACATTTTGAGAAAGTTATGGGCTAAGTTTGAGTTGGGTAAAAAACCCAACAATTTTGATATGAGGTCATTTCAGGGAGTTGGGCATGGCATGCCCCAACATAGACTAGGAGCACGTGTTGATCCTCAACGACATGCTCCAATTGCTCCTATTGTTCCTCTTCCTTCTCCTAGTGTTCCCGTTGTATTTCAGCAACAGACCATGTTATCGACATTAGGAGAATTGAGTTCACTTTCAGGACATCTCACTCAGCAAACTACGCACATGGCCACTAAAGTGGCCAATAGAGAGCATGGAGGCTCGAGCTATAGGGATACTCAGAAATCCACTTTAGGCGATGCACATGCATCTGGGATGGGGTCATACCTGAATTTACTATATTCTGAGGATCGTCCTACACAGGTATGTTCATCTTTTGAACTTAAATTTAATTCAAGTTTGAAATATGAAAAATTCATGTAAATAATAACATCATTTGATTATATATATAATATAATATTAATTCAATAAGTGTTTGGTGTAGATGCATGATCGACGTGCTGAAACTCAATATGATCATCGTGTGCATATGTCAAGTGTTGTAGATATAGGCTCACCTTTTGGACAGGTACTTGAACCAATATATATTAAATAATTTGTGTGGATATATATCTAATTTAATTTGAATTTGTACATATGTGTGAATTGATATATTATTATATCTAGATGGGGAGGTCCTTACAATACCTGATGCTTGACCAACCACAAGTTCTGATGGTGGCTCACGAGACATCATCGGCTTTCAGTGCATGCTTTAAAAGTTTGTTAAGTTTAAATTAAATGAGCATCGTAGATCTAATTTAATTTTTTTCATTTATACATGTGTCAATGATCTATATGAACTATTGCACATCTATATGCAGGAATTTCATGAGATACCCATGGCGAGCTGCGCACCTAAGACATCATCGACATTTATGCATGGGCAATCTTAGGTGTGTGATCATGAGGTCATATATATCATTCAAGGTTGTAAACTTTGCTTTAAATCTCCTATACAATTTTTATGGACCTTTTAAATATATATATATTGAGGGTTTTCACATATTGTTTTGCTTTATATGAATATGCAGGATATAGTAGATCAGGCATTTGCATCTTCTCAAGTAACAGTTATGCTACCCGTTGAAGAAAATGTGCTAGTTATAGATTCACATGATCATATGGTAATTTATGCATACTAGAAATCATTTTTACTATATTTACTAGATATTTAATTAAATTTATTTTTATCTAAAAGTTTATATTTTCAAGTTTAAATATGTTTAATTATATCAAAATTTCTAAATAAATTTAAATATAATTTCAAGTTTCTTGTACTCTTTTACAGCATGATGCGGGTACATCTAGTCAACATGGAACAAAGAGGAGACTTCATTTGACCGATCAGCCTGAAAGTTAGATAGTTTTATATTTTATGGACTATAGATCTCTAGTTTTATTTAAATATGTGTTGGACTTGACATATAAATTTTATGGACTATCTATCTCTAGTTTTACTTTGAACATGTTATTATCATATTTGTGTTTATTTATATATTAGTTGACTTTAATATGATGATTAAATATGTAGTCAATTATGATATCTTGTTATGTTCATTTTCATGATTATATGCACTCATACATTAGACTATTTATATTTTATCTAATTTTCGAGTATTACATGCACTATATAAATTCTTATCTAGAATCAAATTTAATATATATAATTTATCACATGGTTAGGTGACAAATTAAAAAATTCCTTAAATAGTTTAGATCATATTCATAATAAATTAAGGGTAGGTAATTTTAACTATTTTCCAATTAGATAGCAAATATTTGAATCAATAAACAAAAAAACTATCTCCTTGTATGTATAAAATGTATAATCTATACAATTGAATAATTATATAAAATGTAGTAAATACAAGACATGAAATGTATAATCTATAAAATTGGAACAAGATATTTAAAAAGTGACATTGAACAAACATATATAATGTATATCAAGATGTTTATTACAACTATATAATATGATGAAACATATATGTGCATGTAGATACAATTGAAACTTATCAACTTTTAGGTGAAGACCAAAATTTGATATTTACATAGTCTCTTGATAAAATAATTTTTCAGTTCAACAATCACTTCGTAGAACGACTTGATGAGAACCTACAAAACAATTAATGTAACTACAATTTTTATGAGTCATTTAAGAAAAAAAATCATGCGAGAAAAAAATAGTATATAGTAAATTCCATACAAATTCAAAAGATGTTTGCCATAGGATGGATTAAGGGGACCGAAGAGGATATATAGCTTAAGGGGGGTCTTAAGAGAATGGCTTAAGGGGAGTTAAGAGGATGGTTTAAGAGGATGCATCTCATGAACCCTAGGATATGGCTTAACAGATCCTAAGAGGATGGCTTAAGGGGAATTATGAGAGTCCCTTTTAGAGGGATGGCTTAAGGGGATGTAAGAGGGAGATTGGATTAAGAGTTGAGTAGAATTGATTAAAGGGATGTAAGATAGTGGATTAAAGTCTATATGACCTGTCCTCGTTAAACCAAAGGATAAACAAAGAGAATATAAAGTAACTTTCGAAGTCGATGTAATTGAGATAAAGAATACAAATAAAGGTCACTAGAAAGAGAGATGGTCGAGATAGAAAGGTAGATTAAGAAGTGTCGGGGAAATAGATGAAAGGAGACACAAGAGAATTAGTCCGAGAGGTAAAGAGATCCAGAAAGGATGGATACAAAGGGATATAGAAAAGAATTAAGATAAGAAGTTAATCCGTAACTAAAAGGATAAAGTAGATAAAGAGATGCAGAAGAGAATTTGGATTAAGGGGATGTAGGGGGTGATTAAAGAGTTGATAGAATGGATTAAAGGAATGTAAGATAGTGGATTAAGGGATGCATGTCATGAACCTTACAATATGGTTAACAGGCTCTAAGAGGATGGCTTAAGGGGAATTATGAGAGTGACTTAAGGAATGCAAGATTATGGATTACGGGGATGTAAGAGGATATGACTTAAGGGTCCTTTAAGAGGATGGCTTAAGGGGATGCAAGAGGGTGGATTAAGGGGAGTTGAGATAATGAATTTATACTATCAATTAAATGTATCTAGAACTATATATAGCTACCTATCTCTAGATTCGAATTCCATTGTAATATATGTGCATCTCCTCTCTTTTTTGTAAAGAATCTAATTTTGGGAGACCTAAAACAAAAAATGATATAAAACTTTAATTAGGAAATGATTAAATACAAATATATATATCAATTAACTATATAAACAACTAGATATACTTACCAATATTTATTTACTCTGTTGTACCATCTACATCCTCTCTTTTTCTTAATGCATCTATGATTGTCTCATGATCATCCATTGAATGTGTCCATAAAACTTTATTAGCAGGCCTCCCTTGATATCTAACTAGTTTTATATTGGTTACCAAAATCAAATGTGAATAATGTATAATCTTCTTGTGTCTTTCATAATCTTCAAATGCAGGCAAGCCATTCTTTCTCATCAAATATTTTCGAAGCTAGGTGCCAACAACAACCACTGAACCAGTTGGATACTCAAAGTTGTCATCATCCACTATAGGATGTGTCAAATTATGTTTTCTCTCAACACATCTAGCCAACTAGTAATATGTCTCCTCTTCGTTCCCCTTAGGTGCAACAACAACATACACATGTCCTGCAAAAATAAATACAAAATTCAATTAAGAGTGACTTATATTTAATTCACACATAAACATGCATACATACAAAATTCAACTCAATAAATAATGTACCTTCTTATACAAGATCTGAAACACGATCATAATCATCTAATGCGAACACTTAATTATCTTCAATTATCGTTCCTTGTTGAACATCTGTCGATGTAGGTGTTAAGGCTCTTTGTTGCCATTGTTAGACCCATTTCGTATTTTCACGTGCCTCCCAATCACCTACAATACAAAATTGACAAAAGCATGCCAATTCCCTTGTCCATATTGTCCATGTGTTTGCATTCAAACTCTTAAACGAATGCCATTTTGCAGATGCATTAATTGTTTCACAATCTTGTCGAGAAAAAATATCATTTTCTTCAACTAACCAAAAGAAGCGTCGAATTATTGAGCTCCCACTTTTTCTTGTAGATAATTTGGTATTGCACCAATCCACAATTGCATGTGCATCTCTAAATTTTGCAGCATCCTCAAATTTTAGTTGCTCTCTCGTAAGAGCTCTTTTCACACATGCACCTGCTCCATCGTGTTCTCCCTTACCATGACCAGCTTCAAAAAAACTCCATATGTGTTGGATATTATTTTCCTTATGAATCTACATAACCAATAAAACATTCTAGCATTTTTGAATTGACCCGTGCAATTATCTGACCATATGAGATGTTCTAGCATTTGAATTCCTCTCTCTTTTAAATTTTTATTAAATATATCAAAACAATATTGTACAAACTCAGATGAATGTAATCAATTATCACTTACATAAAAATAGCACTCTCTCAAAATTTTCCTATTATCTTTTGTACTATCTTCTGCATGTCTATAAACAATGTGAACAAATATAGCTACTTGCATTGAATTATAATATTGTGATTGAATTTCTTGTTGTGGAGAAAGAGTATAATTTTCAGGAAAATCAACAACTAACAATATAGTTCCAATTGGGAATGTGTTTTTACATAAATAAAATTAATTATCAATCCAATGAGCATACTGAGAGTGTTGAACATATTTAGGTACAATCTTATCTTTAAATTCATTAATAAATGCATGCACACTAACTTTTTTCCCACAATTAGCTCAACATGTTTTCGAGTTTTTATCTTTTAAGAATACTCAACATTTTTAATATTTTTTTACATCCTATAATTGTTGTCAAATTCATCTAAACTACTTTCCATGCATTTATATAATGAGGAAGTTACACATCTATCACATTCTCGAATGCATGCTTTTAAAAAAATGAGTTTTCATTAAGAGGATCACAAACAAAACACAGTATAAAATACTTTTTATTCTTAAGGTGGCATGTAATGCCACAAATGTCACATAATTTGGATTTAGCAATGAAGTCGTCGTATATGGAGTGATCCCACAATAGTGGTTTTACAGTTTGGCCAATTGGACAACGAAATTATGTGCAACTAAATCTTCCACATTTAAGCACCTATAAGCGTATAAGCTATGAAAATTTAGAATAGTACAATAGAGTCTATCACATTTGTTTGTAGATTCACAAAATATTTTCAAAATTTTGGGTCAGTTACGCCCTCTTTTTCCATCTCCCACGAAAACTATTTTTTTTCAAAAAACAACATTTTTAAAAAGTGACACACACCGTATAACGTATAATTTTTTTTGCATGAACGATAAAATTCTAATTATTTTGAATTTTGATTCGTAACTTTGATATCTAGTGCTTCCACTAGGTTAGACAGATTTTTATTGAATATTTTTTCTTTAATCAAGTTTTAAAATCAAACCAATTACAATTCAGACATAGTGCGACTGTATAACGCATAACTTTTTTTGTACATATATCGATTTTTTTTTTTTTTTGTTGGATCAAGGACTTCAATATCTGGTGCACTCATATTTTTTCAGATTTTTTTGATAATCGCTATTTTTTCCACATGTGGAAACAGAGACCTTCATTTTCGATGAAAAACCTATGTTTAATAAAACTAAAAAACAATACATAATAAAACAAAAACATATTAAAATTATATTCATTGGATAGCTTTCGTTCAGGGACTACGATTCTAGTTAGGTTTTGTGAAGATTCATCAATTTCATCCTCAACTTTAGACCTCACAAAGTCACCAAAATTGATTTTTTGTGACTGGGGGATGAGGAATAAAGGGGGGGTTAAATGAACCCCTTTTTATAAGTTTGTTGTGACTTTTTGGCGGAAAGCTTGTTAAAAGGGTTTGGCCGAACCTAGGTTCTAGCGAACCCCTGATGGGTTGGTTGAACCAATAGGTTCGTACGAACCCCTAAAATCAATTTTTTTCCTGCATTCATTTTTTGTGAGTTTTCCTTCCTCACTTGAATTTCTTCTTGTGGAGCAAGAGTATAATTTTTAGCAAAATCAACAACTTGACAATATAGTTCCAATTGGGAATGTGTTTTTACATAAACGAAATTGATTATCAAGCCAATGAGCATTATGAGAGTGTTGAACATATTTAGGTACAAACTTATCTTTAAATTCATTAATAAAAGCATGCACACTAACTTTTTCCACAATTAGCTCAACACGTTTTCTATTTTTCCATCTTTTAAAGAATACTCAACATTTTTAATTTTTTTTACATCCACTAATTGTTGTCCAAATTCATCTAAACTACTTTCATGCATACATTCTCCTAATAATGAAAAGTTACCACATCTATCGCATTCTCGAAATGCATGCTTTTAAAAAAAATGAGTTTCCATTTAAAGAGGGATCACAAAACAAACCTGCTATAAAATCTTTGATTCTTTCAGGTGGCATATTAATGCCACAAATGTCCTACATAATTTGGTTAGCATGCAAAGTGCATCGTATATATCAAAATATATCATAATAATAATGAAATTGTACATAGTCTTACAACAACAAGAGATTCATTGCTTATTAATTCTAACATACCAGGTTTACACTTTTCGAATGATCTTTGACTTATGTTAATATTCAATGGTAAGATTGAAGCATCTAAATTTTTTTTATATAATTCAGTTTGAGTCATATCTAAGAGATGCTTTGGATGAGGTTCACGAATTTTGGAACCCACCCTTAATTTTAAGAAATCTCCTAATGTTAGGTGATACTCTTGTATTATCATGCCAAAATTTATCGATTAAAGATTTAATTTCATTAGTTAATTTCGATCTTGGGAGTCTACCACTAAAACTCCAACATTGATTAATAGGATCCTTTTCAATACTTTCTCTTCTTTTAGCAGCTCTTATCAAAGTTCTAGGATTTACTTTTATACATTTACTAATCTTACTTAACATTCTTTTATTTGAAGTTGTTTTATCAACTAGAGTAGTTTTTATTGCACGACGAGCCGCATTTTTATCTTTCGATCGACTTTTCTCACCAATAACATCAATATCATTAGCAACACTAGATATGAATTGTTCTACTGAATCATCTTTCTTTTTTTATTTTACAAAAACACCTAATTTTTTCATCACTTTTCTCATTTTCAACATTCTCACCAATTGCACCATGAGTTGACATTGGAATCCTAATTTCTTTCTATAAAAAAACATTTTATATATTTTATTTCCATAATTTCTAATTTGTCTCAAAGAAACTTTACCACAAAGGTTATCTAGCATATCTATTTCAATTGTAAAAAAAACATTTTCACCTTCATCCATAGAAGGAGTTTCATTTTCATTCACACAAGGGGTTTCATTTTCATTTTCAAATGTAAAAGGGATTTCATTCTCATTTGCATCAATATGAGGGATTTCATTCTCATTTTCATCAATATTAGGGATTTCATTCTCATTTGCATTCTCATACGATATAATTTCATCATTTTTTTGTTTCTGCATTGTTTCAACCCTAATATTATTGATCTCATCAATGGTCTATCCAGCTTCATCTAAAAAAATAATATTGATATTATCAAAACTTGGGTTTGAACACATACCTAGATAGATTGTTTGAATAGGTGCATTTTCCATATCATTAGGAGGTGGATTTGAAGACATACCCGAAGTTGTTTTCATATCATTCAAAGTTGAAGTTGAAGGCATAGTTGGGGTTGTCTCTGTAATTGCATTTTCTTCCATATTCACCATCTCCACATTTACATCATTTACATTCATTTCATCATTCATGGCTTCCTCTTGAACATTCTTGGAACTAGATGCTTCCAAATCTTTCATTTGACGAATCATTTCTCTCCTTTCCCTTTGTCTTTTTGCCTCCTTATCTTTATTTGCTTGAATTTCTTCAGGTGTCATTAACTTTCTACATCTTTTTTTTGTCTTTTCTTATCACCCATGGTTACCAAACCCTTTTTGATGAAAAAAAAAAATATTCAAAAAACCTATTTTCAAATTGCCACCTCCTTCAAATATTCAAATTAAATAATGTACTATGAAGATCATTTTTTCTATAAACTCTGAAGTACAAAAACATCATGAGTACATCTAAAAATTCTCTTTTTCAAAATCTTCTTCTAAAATATTCTTCTACTTGATTCCACTTCAGAAAATTCAACTTGCACTTTGTCTCTTCCAACAATTTGAATAGAATATGCCCTACACAAGACAAATTTGCAATAAAAAATGAAGAAAATGACACTTTCGAACCGTACTGCAGAAAAAGAATGTTGCAGGAAAATCGTGTTTTATCAGTATTTTTTAAATTAGGGAAAAATGGCTATATTAGAAATGTGTACAAGTTATGTTCTAGGAACGCATACACGTTTCATAATGCGTAAGTGTTGTACCTTTACCCAACAGGTAAATAGATAACGCGTATGCGTTATGAAACACGTACGTGTTTCATTTAAATAACACGTATGTGTTTTTGTAATGCGTATGCGTTATTTAAAAGTTTAATTCCCACACTACATCCAGCCCTAGTTTTAGGCTTGGGAAAGTATTGGCAATCTGAGCCTTAGCCTTTGACCTGCAACTAAAAAACTAAGGCAGATTGAAGAAGAATGTCCAACTTTGACAACATGGCTGATGGACTTCTTTTCTGAATCAACCTATAAAATTAAAACCCATTACAGAAAATGATGTCTACTTTCCAAATATATAATTTGTATTAATATTGGATTATGTTTGCTATTTTTTAATTAATTTCTAAGCCAACTAGTCTTTAAACTTGAAATATCAGACTTTTTTTGTTTTTTAATAACTTTTTTTTGGTTAAGTTTTTTGTAAAAAAATTTATATGGGATCAAACTTCAAACAATTCTCTACACAATGAAAAAAAAAGAGTCAAAAAATGTTTAGTTTAGGTCCAATTATGTTGCCTGTACACGTTGATTTTTAAAAACAACAATTAAGGCCAATATAAATTTAATAAAAAATATATATATTCAACCAAAAATTACAAAACAAATTCCAGACCAAACTTCATGTTATTAGCTCTCTTTTCCCAAAAGGAATTAGCAAAATACTTTTATTTGGGTCAAAAAGTGTTGTCCATACATGTGCTTGGTATTGTAAAAAAAAGGGACTTTTAAAAAGTGGTTTTTATAGATCCCTATCAAAATTTAATTTCTATAATCTGGGTATTTGAATAACTTACATATTTGGAAACTAGATTCAAAATGATAAATTTCATATTACTAACTTTTTTTAAGATTCATTCTGTAAGTGCCTCAAATTTTCAGTCCAAGTGTGACAAATTCTGAAAAACAGCAAAAACACTTCCACTTTTTGAGTTTTTTGTGTACCCAACTTCTTGCATCAGCCTTGATTTGATTTGCATTGATTAGCAATTTGTCCAAATCTATTGCGTGCATAGCATCTGGCATCTCTATGAAAGTTATTCATCACAATTCTGTATTCACTTGACTTATGACCATACTTATAGCAATTAAAACACTAACCTAAGAATGATGGTCTACTTGTGTTCACCCTACTTCTACACTAAGAAGCCATATGACCAAATTTGTTGCAAACATAACAATAGCCATTAAATATTTGAGCATTTGGTTTCCTTACCGGATTTCTTCTAGTTCCTTTCATCTGACTTCCTTGTCTGAATCTTCCTTGTTCAGAATTCCTTTGTCCAGATCCAGAACTTTCTCCTTCTTCATATCCAAGACCTCGTCTGTCATCATTAGTCCTCTGTCCTTTGATCAATTCATCAAGTTTGGTTGAGCTTGCTTTGAATTTCTCCTTATACTCATTTGCAGTAACAAGTTCATCTCTGAGGTCATCAAGCTGCTTTTCAAGCATTTCTTCATTGTTCTTGGATTGCTCCAATTCATTATCTAGTTGGTTGCATTGTTCATACTTTTCTTTCAAATATTGTGTGAGTTTTTCTTCATTCTTCTTCCTGTCCTCAATCTTGGTCATTCTCATCATGATGGATTCCATCTCTCACCTCAAGGAAACATTCTCTTTGGAAAAAAATTCACATTCTTCTATTTTCCCCTTCAGAGCCAAACTGAGTTGTTCATCTTCCATACCTTTGTTCTTTTGTTTGAGCTGACCACATAATTCCTTTATTTTCTCCCTTGATTCATTGATCTTGTCTTTTAATGACTGGATGAACTTTTCTGCATTCTCAATATTTTCTTGCAATTCCCAGTTCTCAAATTTTATCTGGTCAAGATCATCTAGGACCAGCATAAGTTGTTGAAGACTACTTGTATCCATTGAAAAACACCTTCAAAGATCTCCCCAAGTTATAAGACTTCTTCTGAGGAACTAGCTTTGATACCAATTGTTGGAAACAAGCAACACTGAGAGGGGGGGTGAATCAGTGTTGAGAAAAAAATCAACTTTATTATTCTATGATTTAACTTACTTAACCATTCAATAAAAGAAACATCCATCAATAGAATGAAAATAATTTCAACACCATAACACTAGAATTTTTACGTGGAAACCCTATTAGGGGAAAAACCATGGTGGATGGCCAATCCACAATATAATATGACTATACCCAAAATAAGAAGTACAAAATGGGAATGCACTTGCATTCAGGCTCACTGCCTAGAGCTCACTACTCAAAATGGATAGGATCACTTCCCTACAATGATTTGGAATAAATCCAAAAGAGTGAATTGATGAAATAGAATCCACAATGCCTAATTACAGTTCCAATTTAGCTCTGATAACAATTTTCTATCCTTCAAACTGATTCAACAATTCTGCTCTGCTCTATGCAACTCTCACTGCAAAAATATTAATGCACAAGTGAAACTGTGCATAATCACCTCATCGCTCTTCCTGATGATAATAACACACCACCACACTTCTTTCATATGTCAAAATGATATATTGAATCTCTTATATATATCCGCAACTAGAAATAGAATAGCTATAGGTCGGCCTTGATAAAACTTGAAAATATTATCAACTGTCGGCCCAAGTTTACAATTAAGTTTTCAGTGTGGATCTAACATTGTCGGCCAATATAATGATGCGACTCAAAACAATACTCACAAGCACGCCAATCATTTGAATTTTACTTTTCAGGGATCCACAACACATTACATTCACTGAGTCGGCTGCAATGAACAAATAAATAGAAAACATCCTACCGGACCTCCAAGCTTGTCCAACAACTAAAGCAACACCACAAAATTCAGTAATAGGATAATGTACATGCTTGCCAAGCAATCCCAGGGATCCACAACTCAAAACGATGATCCGGTGAAGTAGACAGATTAACTGACTGACCAGATACTATGTTCTTCAAATATTCTACCGGTAACACATAATATTTCACTTTATCTGTCGGTATAACTAGATACAGATATGTGGACCATGGAAATGACTTCATTTTCCATCAATGACAACACTAGAATCCAAGAACAACTTCCCAAAGCCATATTCCAACATAACCATCATTGAAAACATTGAAAGCAATTATGGGACATCACAATCCACATGAGAAGATAATGCAATATGGAAAGATTAATAGTATGACAATCCAACATAAGGATAGTTGGAATATATAACAACCTAAAAGAGAGGAATATACAAGCTGAAATGACAAGATATGTTAGAAAATGATGAAATTTAAGTAAATATATGGGTGTGGGATGAAAATTCAAAGGAATAGAGAGTCTTGTAAAGTGGCCAAGTGGTTTAAAATTTCCCTTAACGGATTCTCATGACTTGAGGGAGTTTTTGACTTTTCCAAGACCTTCCCACATGCCCTATCTTCATGGAAATTTTGGTATTCATGTGGGACGTTGGATAGTTTGGAGTCTTTACAAGTAGTCAAGGACATCATGAAAGCATCTAGGAGGAAATAAAGGGCATTCAAGGTAGTTTGGTGGTATTTGGAGCTTCTTAAGGGCAGTTTGAGGATATCTAGGTGTAGTTCAAACTTCTTCCCAAGGATTTAGGAACCTCATCATTAGTTGGAGCACTTTTCAAAGAGATAAAGAGTCCAAGTTAAACAAGAAGATCTCTTGGGCGTGCAAAGTAGGTTACCCTACTTTTAAGCATGATAGCTTACTCAAATTTAGTCCCTATATGCTCTCCCATGCTGGGGATGAGATATAAGACCCATAGGCTTTCATTTTTACTTAGTTCTTTCATGTTTTTGAGTTGTAGAAGTAGAAAACATTGTAACTCAAACTTTTCTTAGTCACAACAAATGAGATACATTTTGTAACACTTTTTCAAAGCAAAGACACATAGTTTAGACTTATATCTACTATAAGAACACCTTTTCTAAATAAAAATAAATATTTTTTCCTTTTTAATAGGTTGTTTCATGGTATGCAAATGGATGATTAATATGTTTTTCTATGTTTTATGTTAAAACATAAAATGTATTGTCTCATTTCCAACACCTTTAGGTAGAAATTTATGTTTCATGCAGGCCATAGGTTATGTCACTAGAGTTTAAACTCTTTATTTTTTAAAAACACCCATTTTTCCTTCTAAAGATTACAAACACTTCAAATTTCCTATGAAATACTCATGTATGAACATGTTAGATATTTTCAAGTTGTGTAAACAAAAACTGAAAGCTGAGAGATTGTGTGTCAAAACAATATTTCAAGTCATTCTAGTTTGGTGAATCACCTTTTTAGTCATTCGAAGTTCATTTTTATGTTTTTCCCTTCACTCTTTTCTCAGCAATAGTGATAAATAACTTAGCTTAGGTGATAGAACCAAAGGGAACCATCCCTCTTTGGAGGTTCTTTTCCATTTAAGTGACCCACAGCTTGGAAAAGTTCCCATGTTTCACTAGTAGGTTGAGTTTTTCAACTCGGCTAGGGTGCATATTTAGTCATAACAATAACTAGTTTCAATGATCCCCACATAGTTATAATGACTAAACTTTATCTCAATGTGATTAGAGTGGAATAATTTCTAGAAATTAATAGAGTTTCAAAATAGGGAAATATATTGATAGTATAGTCAATTTGCATACTAAGAGCTAACAATCAACACCATTATAAAGTGCTAAAAAATAGATCTCAAAAAGGATATATATGAGAATTTTCTGAGAAAACAATGTTCTTGAAAGTAATATTAGAGAGAAAAATGTCTAATAACACTTAATTTTGAAAAATATAAGAAGTTAAAAATTAAAAAAGACTCATTACATTACAAAGTTGGTGAAAGATAGGCCACATAAAAAAATTTACCAAAAATGTTTTTGTATAGTTGAGAGATCACCTCAAGAACATTTCCTCCTAATGTGAAAATGACAATTGAGGAGGGTAGGAAATCCCTAGAGGTAGGTAGGTGGAAATTTTGTGTGATACTAGTTGTGTTGCTAGTGGAGCTGGTGGATCTAGGTAGCACTATTGATGGCTAGTTAGTGAAATGGTGGTAACTTATCAATGGTCTTGTGGAGGAGATGTGCACAAGTGATGAGTAGGATGGATGTTTGTGGGTATTTATTGGCACTACTAGTTGGCCAATAGATACTAGAATCTATTTAGAAAGGGGGTAAATAACCTTAGACCTGTACTATGTAGGGGCCCGATACTATAGTCATTATATAGTATTCTATTGAGACTAAAACATATGTAGACACCCATGCACCTACATTTTTATTTCTTCTTTCATTTTTTTGCAAAAGTATTATACTATATAGGGAGGTCATATAGAAAGTACCTTCTATATTAAAAAAAACTCGTATATATATAGCCTACAATGTCCAATTAGGATGAAAAATAATAATTTTACTTTCTCAAACACTTTGGACTTAATTGTGAGCTTAAATTTACTCAAAAATGATCCAAAATGTACCTGCAATATAAAGCATCAAAGAGGAATCCACAAAATTTGAATCTCCTCTAAAAAATTTCTAATTCTATAAATCGTCATCAAAAGAAGACTACATTTAGTTTGTAAGGAAAATTAAGATCTTACAAATTAATGCTAAAAAATAAGAAAGTATAGTAGAATAAGAAATTGTGGCTTTGATACCGTATTGTATTTTGTAAAATATAAGAAATCATCTAAGACCTAATTCCATATTCATAGCCACAACATTGTTTAAAACAAAAATATAGGCTAAATAATTGTATTTCCTATTAATATAAAGAGTAAAAAAATATAATTCAAGAGCATGAGAGAAAAAATAAAGCAAGGTGAACAGATTAAAGGAATACAATGGAGGAATGTATACCACCCAATCATTGAGAATTATAACTCCCAATATTTAATTGCACAGAAAGTGTAACTCCTATTGAAGAAAGAGGAACCTATCATTCTCACTCACCATTATTAATCCTAGGTAAGCATATCTAAGAAAGCTAAATTTGGTGTATGAAAATTTATAATAAAATAATAAAAAAGAATTTAGAAACCCACTCTAATAGGTTATACCAAATATCACCATGCATTCAATTGAGCCCATAGTCTAAATTTTCTTAGAAACTTGTGAAAAAGTTGTTGATCATTTGAAAGAAAATCAAACATGTCCCATAATTTCTATCCTAATTAGTATCCATATTATCTTAATAATCTAATCATTGATCATAATTAATGACCCATATATGATTTTTCCAATTCCCCCATCCTACAAGAACTATCAAGGTGATTTTTATTTTAAGATCAATGGATGTGGAAGATTTGTCTCACCTGAATTGCACAACATTTGTTCCTTTGATTATAAAAGTTAATTAAGTTGTGACATGAAACCAAGATATTTGAACATTTCATATGAAATTTAGAATTCATACCATAATTGTAAAGAAATATTGTTGAATAGATATAAGGAGCTCACATATAGCTTTTCCACTATAATCAATGCATGGTAGAATTCCATTCATTTCTATGAATATAAACATTTACAAAGGTCCCACAAAATCATTCTTTGTTTGATAGGAATTAATCACATCAAACTATGCTCTAATTATTCCTATAACCATGGCTCCTTTATCCCATTAATCAACAACCATAATTGATTATCCTTAGGAATTTTCTCTAAAAAATAAAAGTTGCAATAGAAGTATGGATCAAAAAAGTATAATCTCTTTAATCTAATGATCTATAGAAGTCAATAAGATTACACCACATAGAATCACCTTCAATATAATCCATGGTATATATTTTATTGAAAACCTATGAAGAAACTTGTTCATCCTGTAAGAGATGATAGAAATAGGACACATACTTTCTATCATTAGCACTTGACCATAATATCTCAATCTTTCAATCATATAAGACGATTGATGGTAAAAAAATTTAAATCCCTCCTATTATCTTTTAATTGGAATGATGATATAGATGGATTGCCCAAATTTCAAACCACTTGTTCTATTGATCTATTTAAGTTGATTAGATTACAATACATAGCTAAGAAATCTATAGCCATAATAAATTTGGAATACATATCAAACATTCAAAAAAATATTACTAAATAAACATAATAGACATGCCATTATGTTCAACACTAGGATCCATGTGGAACCATTCATAATTATCCTTCAACTAATGGGAATCAATTACACTATATTGCATGGATTTCAAGTCTTTCTTTCATCATGCCACTTTTGGCCAATTAAGTAGCAATTACAACTGATATTCATTAAAGAATTAATCTTAATATATATGGTCATGTTAGATCTATGGATAACAAATTGAATCTCATTTGACCCACCAATCTATAGAATTCAATTGAATTAGGGCATGTAGCATCACCTTCTCTAGAATCCATGATTCATATTTGCTTGATTAATGAAGAAATTTGTTCATCCTCTTGAAGCCATTCAAACATGCTAAATACTTTCTATCATTAACAATTAGAAAATTTTATATTAATCCTTTATCATCAATCATAATAGATGGTCCATAACTGTAGCTGGTTTATATTTTTTGATCATGAAAGTGCAGACCACATTAATTCATCAATCCACATAAGCTACAATATTTTGGCACATCTTCATAATCACTTCTCAATATCATTTTTCAGTAAGCCCAATCTTTAGTTTTAATCAATGATTCAAATTTATTCCCTTTATGATTGATAGTTGTTGTAGATCTGGAGATTGCTAAAGGACCCACTTAGCCATTAATTAATTTGCATAAGTCAATGAAAGGTTGGCATATTGCTTTGGGTTTTCTCTCAAGAAAGGGACACATTCCATTATCTTAGCTTGCTATGTTAACATCAATTAAGATAGAAAATATTTGAATTACCAAAATTATAATCAACATAAATGACTAGATTTACTTATGTTGCCCCATCTTTCCAAAGATTCTAAATTTATGTAATTATAGATCATGGTGTTTATCTTTTATTTGTTTATTTTACTATAGTAACTTTGTTGCTTTTATCCTCTCTCAGTGTTAATTTTTCTCAATCTCAATTATATTGCTTTCTCTAGCTTTGTGTCTATAATTGTAATTTTATTCATAATATTACATTTAGTGTCTGTTTAATTGTTGGCTTATTTTATTGTCTTAATTATTATCTATTGTGTTAACATATATTATCATATATTTTATTAACTATTACTCTTCCACTTTGATGTTCTTTCTCTCTTAATACTATTGTCTATACAAATATTATTATAAATTTTACTAATATTTATAGTTTAAGGCCTATATTTACACTTTTGTCGTAAATAATTTTTAATTCTTTACTATTATTTCAACCAATAATTAATATTGACTAGTCTTCTATTTCCATTTTAATTGTGTTTAGATAGGTATAAATTGAACACTCCTAATATATTATAGCAATGGCATACTAATCATATTCATGATTTTCTTTGATACACAATAGTTAATAATTATCTACACATATTTGTGTCTATGCTCATACATGCACATGTGTGTGTTGATCAAAATATGCCACACATTTTATATCATCCTCACCTATGCATATTATTTTTTGACCCAATAAGTCTCAATCGTAATCAATGATTGACAAACTTTACTATTGAAATCAAAAGCTACTTTAGATCTTTAAATCATCAAAAGTATATACGATATTATTTATTGATCTACAAAAGTTACCATATTTAGACATATGTCTTCATCATTACCACTTGATTTAACTATTTGTACATATTATTTCTTGACCCATTAAACTTCAATCATAATCAATAATACATTAGATTTATAAATTATCAAGAATACATACAATATTATGTAACCATATTTACAAATATATCTCTTGATTTGTTCCCATTCTACTTTTAATTGAAGGCCCAAATTTATTGTTTTTATCATTGACACCTGCGGTAGATCTATGAATTGCTATAAAGTTTTAGGTGGTTTGATTCATCGATATACAGAAGTGCATTAAAAGCTTCCTTGTCTTTATTTTCAAAAATGGTCCCATTCCAGTCATTTCAACCAGGAACCAGTCCTTAGACGAAAATAAACAATGTGCTTAACATTAAAGCAACTACCTTAGCAAATGAATGACCAAACGTAAAACATAATAAAAAGCCTCCATAAATGCATGCTAATACAACAAATGATTGAGATATAAATGGGGAAGCGATTAGACTTATGAACCATGACATGTAGGTTACAAATAAATAAATAAATCCACACTTAAACCATCTTAGGTCAGGGATCAAATATTTAGTAGTCATCGAATTGATACATTTTATAATGATTTGAATATGTATAAGAAATAATGTTTAATCTATTTGATCTTTTAAAGAATTTAGGATAAAAATCTAAGTTATGGAATAATAGATGGTATGTCATTTCTTTTTTAAATGTTTAATCAATATAGAATCATTTTGAAGATAGTGTTTATGTCTTTAGAGTTATTTAGCATATAGTTTATAAATCTATTATTTATATAATTTAGTAAAAGTATTAGAAAATTAATATTAGATGATAATCACAAATCAATAAATCGTGACCATTGAGACACTCATTTAAAGTAGATAAGAAATATAAAATTGTAATTTACTAAATTAAATAATATTTTATTTTAGAGATTTGTTAGGATTCATTTTTGTCATTTTCATATGTTATTTAATCTAGTTCCTCTAATCCATTTTTTAAGTAATTGATTGGTTTGTATTAGATAGACACCAAATATTTGTCAAAACTCTTCTTTTTCAAGCATCTCCAAAATGCAATAGATCTATTAAATAGAAATATTTAAGCATTATATATTTTCACTAAAACTTAAGATTTTCCACAACTTGGTTATCAAACTCTACTCAAAAAGGATAGCCTAACAAATTTTATTATTTATCATTGTTGTTGCAAATTAAGTAGACTATTCTACCAAATTTGTCTTATCTATAATTTCTTTGATTTCTTGTTTATTTATGTCTACAATTCTCCTAAAAAATCATCCAGATACCATATCTTGGTTTAAAAAACACTTGGAAAATTATGACAATTCATGTTGTTGGTCCTTCAATATCGAGGATAAATAATAGACATTTTTCCTAAAAAATTCAAATGGAAATTTTTTTGTTTGTTCTTTGATGATCGAATTCTCACAATTTCCTAAAATATATCATTTACAAAAAGAACAAAAGCTCATTAAAATCCTCCCTTTCTGACACTTATTTTAATCTAAACCTCAAGTAACATCCAACTTTGATGTAGTGTAATCTTGTCATATTATATCCATGCACCATGTACATAAGCCACATATATCATTGAACTTTAAAATGTTATCTAAGAGCTCAATGGACCCATCATTACTTTGCAACTTCTAAAATTTGGATACATAGATGCTTAACTCCCATTCACATGAAGATTATCAAGAGTAAGACATACCATTTTTTATAGTTTTGAGCAATCTTTAATATACATTATTCCATCTTGTGACTTTTATGAATGAACATTCACTTCATCCAACATGGGATGTGTTGATGTGTATTTTAACATACCACCACTTTGGAAAAAAGCAAGTTCTCCTACTTCAAATGGTTAAAACCCAAAGAGTCTCCTTTTTGTTTTCCTTAACGAATAAGACTAAAATATCTCAACAAGTGAGATTTTGATTATCATGTTCAAGAGGCTTCAATAGATCTTTCAAATATTCAAACATTATGAAAACCTAATTTTTTATAAAAAAATAACTAATCAATGTTTCCAAACATATACAATTTCCAAAAGTAATTTCTGCCACATCAAAAAATTTACACCTTTGAAATTGCACACCAACAACAAATTCCAACAATTATGATCATAAATAATTACCAAAATATTAACTAACCATTAGCTCGCACAGGTAGCAGAGTTGGCTTGGGTAGTGGGTTTTCTCCCCACAGGTTCTGGGTTCAACTCTGAGGTTTGGGCTTACCCAATGCATATGGTTTGTGGGCTATTGTGTGCATCCCTAAGGGACTAACTTCTCACCTCAGCTCACCCTATAAAGGGAACACACTAGGCTGAGTCGCAGGGACACCCTTGGGTTACCAAAAAAAAAAATTAATTAACCACCATTGGAAGATGAAGAGTAACAACACCAAGCTCTAATAAATTAATGATGTCTCACCATAAAATTTTATGTAACAAGTAGTGAAAGAATATCACAAAAACCCTTACACAAAACAAGTATAATAAACCTAAAATAATCTTTTAGTTAATTCATAAAATATTATGAACTTTTAGTTAATTCACAAAATATGAATTTTGAGGACATTCACATTTTAAGGACAATGGGAACATTCTTACCACAAATGAAAACCTAGAATTTGAGGCTATCTCCTTCTTCAAAAATGTTGGTACTCATCTTTACCCCTCGTTCTAATGATGTAGACTCCTTATTGGAAGTTATCTTGAAGGTGGTGTAAGAGGAAGATTTCATGACTTTGGGAAACAAGGTTTCTCTACAGGAGGTTAAATATGTTTTTTTTGTATTTGGTTCTTTTAAAGCCCTTGGTCCAAATGGTTTCCCCCCGGCTTTTTTTTAGGACTTTTGAGAAATCATTTCCCAAGACCTTCTTCTTGCTTCAAAAGATTTTTCTAGAGCAGGAAGGCTTCTTCGTTAGAGATCAATTCAACTTACATTGTTCTTGTTCCTAAGAAAGAAGATGTGATCTCTATATCTGATTATCGCCCTATTATCCTTTGCAATACAGTTTATAAAATCTTTTCCAAAATTATTGTGAACAAGCTAAAGACCTTATTGGATAAAATGATTTATGGAAGTCAAAAAGGTTTTGTAGCTAGAAGGCAGCTATTGGATGGGGGGGTGCAAAAAGATGGGGGGCCAAAAAGTGGCCAATTCACTTTTTCATCCCAAAATAGTGAAAATGCGAGCGCGTTTTACTAAAGTGTGCTCACATTATGGCTTGGTAATTACCGAGCCTAGGCTTGGTAATTACTGAGCCAAAATTGAATTTCAAAAAGTGTGCATTTTTTAATTCAAAAAATGCACTTTTTTTTTAATTCAAAATAGCATACCATAACGTGAGTGTGTTATAATGCGCTCGCGTGTTATAACAGGATCACATGTTATAACACACTCACGTGTTATAACGTGCTCCCGTGTTATAACGTGCTCGCGTTTTGGTGCACATTGAATTTTTTTCTTCTCTTTTTTTTTCTTTTCTTCTTGTTATCTTTCAGGGAAACTATATACATGAAATAAACAAGTATAAGTTGGAATTTACATATGGATGTTTATTTTCTTATATACTTTAAGTTATATTTCATGTATATAGTTTCACGATGTTTGAGAGTGGTTTTGGATCTCTAAAAGTTATAATGCAAATTCTAGTTTTTGGAAGATCTCACAAATTTTAGTAATCAGCATGTCAAATTTCAGTAATCAGGAGGTCAAATTTCAGTAATCAACAAGTATCATCTTTCTCTCTATATCTCACTCCTTATGCTCTAGACCTCTCTCTCACACTCTCTCCTTCCCTCTATACTTCTATCTATCTAACCTACCTCTCTCCCTCCATCCCTCCCTCCTTCCCTCCCCTCCTTCCCTCTCTAAATTTCTCTCTCCCCCTCTCTCTCTCTTTTCCTTCCTCCCACCCACCTTCCCTCTCTACTTCACTCTATCTAACCTATCCCTCTCTACCTCTATCTCCCTCCCTCCTCTCTCTCTCCCTCTCATCTCTCTCTCTCTCTCTCTCTCTCTCTCCTCTCTCTCTCTCTCTCTCTCTCTCTCTCTCTTCCTTCATCCCAATACCTTCCCTCTCTACTTTGTTCTATCTAACTTATTCCTCTTTGCTTATCTCTCACCCTCCCTCCTCTCTCTCTCAATCTCTCCACCTTCCCTCATTCCCCACCTCTCTCTCATTCTCTTTATTGCACTTCTCTCTCCCTTTATCCCTCCCTCCTCCCCTCTCTAGTTCTCTCTATCTCTCTCCCTCCATCCTCTATATCCCACCTCTCTCTCCCTCCCCACCTTTTCCTCTCTCTCTACTTATCCCTCCCTCCTCCCCCCTCTCTATCTCTCCTTCCCTATATACTTATCTCTACCTCTCCCTCCCTCATTCCATCTCTCTCATTCCCTCTCTCCCTCTCTCCCTCTCTCTCAATGTCCCAACCTTCCTCCTTCCTTTATCATTTCTCTCACTCTCTCCTCCCCCCATCTCTCTCTCTCTCTCTCTCTCTCTCTCTCTCTCTCTCTCTCTCTCTCTCTCTCTCTCTCTCTCTCTCCTCTCTCTCTCTCTCTCTCTCTCTCTCTCTCTCTCTCCTTCTCCTTCTCTACCTCTCATTACCTATATACTTCTCTATCTCTCCCTCTCCCTCCCTCCTCTCTCTCCCCCTCTCTCTCAATCTCCCCACCTTCCTCCTCTCCCTCTCCTTCCCTATATACTTTTCTTTATCTCTACAATCTCTCTCCTCCTCCTTCCTACTCTCTCTCTCTGTCTATATATATATATATATCCTCTCCTATCTTCAGATCCTCCCACCACCTTCCTCTGCTTCTCTATCCACTTCAACTCCTCTCTACCTCACTCTATCTCCCTCCCTCATCTCTCTCAATCTCTCCACCTTCCTCCTTCCCCCCTCTCCCTCTCTCATTCTCTCTATCTCACTTCCCTCCTTCCTCTCTCTATATCACCTTTCTCTCTCTCACTTCTCTCTCCCTCCTTGTCTATCCCTCTCTCTATATATATCTCTGCTTCTCCCTCCCTCCTCCCCATCTATATCTCTCCTTTCTATATATACTTATCTCTATCTATTTCTCTCAATCTCTCCATCTCCCTCCATCCTTTTCTCTCTCGCCCTCTCTCTCAATCTCCCAATTGTCCTCCTCTCTCTCTCTCTCATTTCCTCTCTACTCTCTATCTCTCCTTCTCTATATACTTATATATATCTCCCTCTCTCCATCTCTACCTCTCCCTCCCTCCTCCCCTCTCTCTCCCTCTCTCCCATCTTTCTCTCTCACTCTCTCCTTCACTTCTGCCTCTCTCTCTCTCTCCCTCCTCCCTCCTCTCCCTCTAATGTCCTCTCCCCATTTCTCCCCACCCGCCTTACCTCTCTTCTTCTCTCTCTATCTGGCCATCCCTCTCCTCTCTCTCTCCCTCCTCTCTCTTCTCAATCTCTCACACCTTCTCCTCCTCTGTACTCTCTCTATCCACCTCTCCTCTCGCCCTCTCTTCCACTTCCTCCTTCTCTCTCCTCTCACCCTCTCTCAATCTCCCAAACTCTATACCAAATATCATCTGTCCTAATCCCTATACCCTAAACCCTACAACCTCAACCTTATAAACTAAAACTTGAACATTATCCCTCAACCATAAACTTAAACCCTAATCCATACATTCAATCTTGTACCCTAAACCCTCAATCCTAAACTTAGGGTTGAGGGTAGAGGGTTTAGGGTATAGGTTTAAGGGTATATGGTTGAAGGATTAGGTTGAGGGTCCAATGTATAGGGTAGAAGGTATAGGGGTTGAGGGTTACGGGTTTAAGGGTTGAGGATTGAGGGATTAAAGGTTGAGGGTTGAGGGTTTAATGTATTGGGTAGAGGGTAGAGGGTAGAGGGTTTAAGGGTTTAGGTTTTAGGGTTGAGGTTGAGGGTTAGGGAAGGTTCAGGGGGGATTTGAGATGGTTGAGGTCTAATATAGGAGTAGAGGGTATAGGGTTGAGGGATTAGGTTTTCTAGTTGAGTAGAGGGTAGAGGGTAGAGGGTGAGGGTTTAAGGATTGAGGGATTAAGGGTTTAGGATTGAGGGTTTAGGGTTTAGGGTAAAGGGTTTAGGGTTTAGGGTATAGGTTTGAGGGTATATGGTTGAAGGATTAGGGTTGAGGGTCCAATGTATAGGGTGGATGGTATAGGGGTTGAGGGTTAAGGGTTAAGGGTTCAGGGATTAAGGGATGAGTGTTGAGAATTGAGGGTTGAGGGTCTAATGTATAGGGTAGAGGGTTTAAGGGTTGAGGGTTGAGGGTCCATTGTATAGGGTAGAGGGTTGAGGGATTAGGGTTGAGGGTTGAGAATTGAGGGTTGAGGGTTTAATGTATAGGGTAGAGTGTAGAGGGTTTAAGGGTTGAGGGTTGAGGGTTTAAGGTTGAAGGTAGATTATTGAGGGTATAGGGTTGAGGTATTAAGCTTGCCAATTCAGTGAAATTGGAAATGTAGTGGCCTGTTTGAAAAAATGGGTCCAAGAAATGTGGTCTCTCTTTACATCATTGGGAGAACCCATTTATTGGACCCATTTTTTCAAACAGGCCAAATTAGGTTGCCTATTTCACCGAATTGGCAAGCTAGTGGGCACACTGGCTTGCCAATTCATTGAAATTGGCAATGTAGTGGTCTATTTGAAAAAGTGGGTCCAAGAAATGGGGTCTCCTGGTGATGTAAATCACCAGGAGACCCCATTTCTTGGACCCATTTTTTCTTAGCCCACTAACTTGCTAATTCAGTGAAATTGGCAAGCTAACCTGGTCTGTTTGAAAAAAGTGGGTCTAAGAAATGGGGTCTCCCAATGATGTAATTGGCAAGCCAGTGCACCCAGTAGCTTTCCCATTTGGTGAAATTGGCAATGTAGTGGTCTATCTAAAAAAGTAGGTTCAAGAAATGTGGTCTCTCGGTGATGTAAATCACTAGGAGACCTCATTTCTTGGACCCATTTTTTTCAAATAGGCCAAGTTTGGTTGCCAATTTCACCGAATTGGTAAGCTAGTAGGTGCACTGGCTTGCCAATTCCATGAAATTGGCAATGTAGTTGCCCGTTTGAAAAAATGGGTCTAAGAAATGGGGTCACTCAGTGATGTAAATCACTAGGAGACCCCATTTCTTGGACCTATTTTTTCAAATAGGCCAACTTAGGTTGTTAACTTCACTGGATTGGCAAGCTAGTGGGCCTAGTAGCTTGCCAATTCAGTGAAATTGGCAATGTAGTGGTCAGTTTGAAAAAGTGGGTCCCCAAAATGGGGTCTCCCAGTGATTTAACCCCATTTCTTGGACCCATTTTTTCAAACAGGCCAAGTAGGTTGCCAATTTAAATGCATGATTTTATAAATATATTTAGGTGGTGCATTTAAATGAAATTATAGTCATACTTTCTTACATTAAGTTGTAAGTCATATCCTAAAATACATTGTGATAAGCGCCAAAATTTCTACTATAACTAGTTTCACTTATCCATTCACATAACTCCAATTACTAAGGGTAGCAATTGGAGTTATGTGAAAGGATAAGTGAAACTAGTTATATAGTAGAAATTTTGGTGCCTTCAATGTATTTTAGGATATGACTTACAACTAGATATAATTTCATTTAAATGCATGATTTTATGAATATATTTAAGTGGTGTTCATTTAAATGAAATTATAGTCATAGTCTTAGATTAAGTTGTAAGTTATATCCAAAAATACATTGCGCTAGGCACCAAAATTCTACTATAACTAGTTTCACTTATCCATTCATATAAACTCCAATTACTACCCTTCCAAGATTATTTCAATAAAGTATTTGATTGATCAATTATTGTATTGAATGTACACCATTACCAAGCATGACCTATTAAACATTCACTTAGTGTGAGGCATCCAAAAAGGCCATTATTACCCTTCCAAATTATTTCAATAAATTGTTATTTAATATTCTTCTATATTTGATTGGCATTTTGCATGTTCAATGAATTGACTATGTTCAAAGGCTGATATGTCAAAGAGTGAATCTACAAATACATTTTGAACCCAAGTTTTCCTACATTCAATACATTAAATGATCAATCAAACACAAAAGAATAATAAATAATAGTTTATTAAAATAATTTGGAAGGGTAATAATTGGCCCTTTTTGTGATGCCCCCTCAGTTTGCTCATGTTTGAACAGCTTCTTGGAGCTCATCTAGACTTTATGATGTTGTTTTGCTTGACCTTATGTTACTGCTTGATAGATATTGTGACATCGTTGGATATTACTTAGACATGGTGATATTTTAATGAGTAGATATTGTGATGGTTTGATAACATTATGGTGTTTAACTTAATGTTATTGATGGCATTGTGATATTATTTCATGTTTCTTATTTATATCATGTTTAGCATATTAGCTAATTGCTTATTTTAGTATCATGGATATGATGATGTTATGTATGGTTAGATGTATGTGTTATCATGTTTGATATTAGTTGTTAAGCGTTGGTGATGGGGAACAGTGTTGCATCACTCGCTTGCGAGCGCCCTATGACTCTATGATTTCCCCATCACGGTGTGACTGATTATTTCTTTATGTACATGATCAACCTTTCATTTTGTTGCAGGATGCAGGTGCATCAACTCCACCTAATTATCAAGTCCGAGCATGTCAGAGCCCAATGGAGTTGTTGTTTTGGACGTACACTGGGTCCCCCACATCAAGCCATCATCCTTTTCAAGGATGAATCTTTGTTGTCACACCTCGTTAGTAAGGTCTATTGGTATTTTTTCATTTCCATGTGGTCATTTAACCTTCATCATGCTTTCGGTTGATATTTGTTTGACTAATCTTGGAGTCATGCCTGAAACTTGTGCTTGGTTTGATTATTTCATTTTATATAGATTGTCATAATTGAAGGCTTGGTTAATGGAATTAAAGTCTAATTAAATTAAAGAATTAAATTAAATCTAATATGGCATTAAATTTTATTAAATTGAGACTATTTATTCAAAATGGGATGTTTAATATATATATATATATATGTATGTATATACATATAAATTATTATGTTTGCATAAGAAAACTATACATGAAATTTAAATAATAAATTAATAAATAAATGGCAGATTCCATGAAAAATTTAAATGAAAGGTAAAATTTTATAAAAGTTGAAAAGGAAGGAAATTTTGAAATTAGTGCAGGAATAAAATTGGTTATGGGATGGTAAATAAATCAAAAGGAAGTGGAGTTAACTCCAAAGGGGCAATTAGCCTTTAATTTCTCATGGAGGAAAATTGATTCAAGCAATGTTGCCATGGAAATTTCTTTTTGGTTTTGGGGGTTTTTGGTGTATTCTTGCAGAGAAAATTTTTGCAGAAGTATTGAGCCAAGAAGAGCTAGAAAATGCAATTGAAGGGTTGGAAGAGTTGGTCTGGAACTAGATTTCAACTAGCATCTCTTTCAGCTCAGCCATCTAAATAATCCTAGTTATTTTCTAGAAAGAACTCTTCCTCTATTTTATCTTTGAAAGAATGGTTAATCTTGGAAGATAATTGTTAATTCTTATATTTCGTGGTTTTAAAAAAGGTCTTGGAGTTATATTAAAACTAGAAGAAGGTTGATTGTGTATGCTTCAGGTCATTCCATTGTGTTTTCTATCCTTAGTATCTAACTCCAGTTTCCTTAACCATGACTTTTACTGCTAGGACATATCAAACTTTTGTAGTTTAATTAACCATCCAATCATTATTATTGGGTTTTACCTTGTGCTAATTCATTTCTTTAGAAACAACGTTGCCAAATACCATCCTCGGGTTTATCTCTGGTAGTCATTCTCACATATGGTGTGCTAGCTTCTTTGTTATCATTCAATCTTGTTTCAGCAATTTTTCCCTCTATCAGAAGTCGACTTCCTTATTTTAGTCGGTCAGATAAAATATTATCCCTCTTTTTGTTTTTGATATTGGGGAAAATAGATTTTGAAGGGATCTGGAACCCTTTACAACCAAAAATCCAAACTGCTTAAAACAGCCAAAAGGACCAGACTGTAGAAAAGACAGCCTGCAGTCAACAAAAAACCAGCTCCCAAACAAGCACCATTAGGTTTTACAATTCGAGTTTCGCTTGTTGGAGCGAAGAGTCATATCGAAAGAAGGCCGAGAGGGTTTAGATTTTTTTCCAGTAACAGTAGTCCAGCCTTCTTCAACTTGTGCTGCCTTAGCCTGCCAAGCCAGCCCAACAATTTCCTGAGGATGAAAATCCGCAACCCTAGAGGTAACATCAAATTTTGCCTGAACAGGTGTGGAAATGACCGGAGAGCCACCGGAGATGGGAAACGAAGTACCATCAGTAGAGGCAGAAACTGGTCTTATCGTTTGCTCAATATGATTTATCATGGAAGCTCCCCTAGCGGAGAAAGGAGAAACCCCAGCAGTCGAAACCCCAGCAACCAGTGAATCAGAAGCCCCAGCAGCTTGTGAATCAGCAACCACCACCTCAGAGAAGCTCCTTGGCTGATCAGATTTCTTCTCAACCGTGTAATGTTGTAGAGAAGCGCCATTCCACCAAGTAGTTGTCTTTGTCTTCTTCTCGAATCCACATTGTGCAGCAGCATGTCCTGTTTTGAAGCATCTTCTACAGCGGAAAGGGACCCCCTCATAATCCAACGATTGGATCCAAGACCCCCTAGAAGATTTTAAGAGAACCTCAGCGGGCAGTCCTTTTGAAACATCAATTTCAACAAGTATTCGGGAAAAGGTAGAGTGATAAAGATCAGAAGATTCATCGTCCACAAGTAAGAAATCACCTAGGGCATCCCCAACCTCCTCCAGGAGAGAGAAATTCCAAAGGTGAAGAGGGAGATTAGGCAAGCGGACCCAAATCGGGATTTTATTGAAGGTTTCAAAAGCTGGGTTAAAGTTGGAGTGCCAAGGTTTAATCATCAGAAGGTATTTGTCCTCCTAGCTGAAGAAATTATCACACAAGATTTTGTCTCTATCTAAGGTATTTTCAAACTTAGCAACAAAAAAACCTTTGGCCATTGGGAAGATTTGAACTTTACCAGTGATGAGGCGCTCCCATTCTTTGGAGATCCAAGAGTGCAGCTGAGGAAGGCTTGGCCAAAAGCCCCTAAATCGACAGATCACCCCTTGAGCAGAAAGCTCTGCTACACTATCGCTTATTTCTTCTGCTATCTCATCCTTAATCTTCACTGTGATGGAGTTTTTCACAGGGATGAAACCATCAAAACTCTTCCTAATATTCATATATGATCTAGGTGTACGCACAGATGAGCCAACACCCTTGAGTCTCTTACCAGATCCAGCCCCAACGCCAGCACCAGCACCAGCCCCAAAGCCAGCACCGCCAGCCCCAGCACCAGCACTAGTACCAGCCCCGACACCAGCACCAGCTTCAGCCCTGATGCCAACACCCGCTCCAGTGCCCCTGAGAGCCTCACTATAAACAGAAATCTCCCCTGTCTGCCCAGTATTCCCGCCCGGAGCAGAGAACTCCCCAGTCGACACAGTTTTCCCTCTTTTTGTTAATAACATTGTGGAATGCGTGATTGTTTATTTTGGTTGACTATTATTATTGATTCGTATCTATTGAATGTTTCAAATTTTGTTTTTTTTGAACCATATTCTATTGAATTTGTGGATAGTTTGATATCCATAAGTCACCTATTACTGATAGTAACACAGATGTATATGTATAACCTTAATCCTTGCACCCTGTTGTTTTTTAAAAAAACCGATTAGTAATAATCTTTTTTATGAAGTCTTTAATTATTGGAATACAATAGTAGGAGGACGCCCTGTAACTAGGAGTTACCATATTGTGATTTATGAGGGCACCTTACTTTCTTGTTAGCTTGATTAGTAAATATATATATTCCCCAGAAGTCATCTCGAAGTAAGCTTACACTTAAAACCTGTAGGTTTGATACATATGTTGATTATCTTTCACATCTTTCATTGTTTCCTTATAATTGGAATCTTCTCTTTAGTTACATGTATATATATTGAAAGCTAAAAGGACCATCGATCTGAAACTTTATAAATCTTAGTTGTGGCCATAGGTATTTTGTGTATCCTCTAATGATGGTAAATACTAGATTAAATGCAGCACTGAAATGTGCCTTGTGATTTTTGGAATATAAGTCAAGTCCTGGCTATGCGTATTCAAGAGGATTTGTTTCTTGTACCAACACACTGAGATGTCGATGAGTTAATTTTTATCTTTTAAGCTAAGTGTGGTCACCTGTAAGGCTCGATCTTATCCTCTTTAATATGGTCATTTGTTGAGTACCAATGTTCAAACTGCATGTTGTAGTCTAATTCAGGATATAAATAACTACAATGGGAACAATGGTTTGCATGCGTTTACCTTGTGCTAGCGAACTTATCATAGATCTCTCCATTTCCTTATATATATGTGAATCAAAATTGAATATACAGTGCATGCATAGATTTTTTCCTGTCATAATACTTATAAAGTCATTTACTTTGAGTTCCGCGCGTAGCTATTTTTTTAAACACATTTATATATATAAATATATATATGTATATATGAATATATATTCTTATCTATGTTTATATATTGTCAATCATTCACTTAATTCCGTGTTTAATATTCTTACATAGATTTCTAATAAAACAAATTATTAAAATGTATTTTATTTATATATATATATATATATATATATATATACGTATATATAGTAAGATATATATGTATATATAAATATGTATATAAATATAAATGTACAGATGTATCTTAGATCGCATAGATGTCCATATTGATATTTTATTATGGCTGAAACATAGTTGGAAGTAAAATATTAGCATTATAAGAACTGAGGTAGATAGTATTGAAGAAACAAGAAACTAGTGTTTGGTAGGGATTATAACTAATTTGAATAATTGTTTGCAAGCTTATGATGAATGTCATGCTATCCACTTAGACTTCATAATTAAGTGATGTTTTATAAGATGATTATGGATAAAATTTTGTACAATGGTTAATGTTGAAGTCATCCAGAGGCTAGGATGGTTTATTCTCTTGATGGGAATGTTGATCAATTTGATTGATTTTGTAAATAAGTTGGTCATTAGCCTTGCACCATGTGTTCACTTATGTGTTTGGTTTTACATGTGGATTTTTTAGCAGGATGAGATTGTACCTCACCATGTGATTTCCTTGAGTATTGAGTCATGCAAGTGGCTTGATTTTAGCTTCTATGGTTTTCGATGGTCAGTAGGGGGTGGCTTCCAATGGGGGTCGATGCACAAAGGGGTACCTGGATAACCCATGTGGAATTTTAATTAAAAAGTGATAACATAAAATAAACTAAAGGGAATGGGTAGCTATAACTTTAACAAGATAAGTTGATACCTCACTCAAGCTCAAGCGCTCATATAGGCTTGACATGAGATGAGAAGGCTTGGAATGGCATAATTGACTACTTCTTCTCCACAAGAGGTAGGTCGATTCCGCATAGTTGGCATGAGGGCCAGAGATCGGTAGAGGCTACCAGGATAACCCAGGTTGGGGGCCGAGGCCTAGGAAGATCTACCTACATAACCTATGTCTGAGTTTGTGATGACACTTCCCCTATGACAACCATGAGTTTCCTTGCTTGTTGTTTTACCTTGAGTATTTATGTGCCTCTAGAAGTACAATCACTATTGTTTGTTGTTCATTTTTTT
>VDFB02348699.1:0-13832 GCA_007258455.2 Sequoia sempervirens
ATCTAGAAATATTGGATTGGCTATAAATAATGAAGCTGAAATGGAGGCTTTGGCTTTGGGATTATGGTTGTGTAAATAAAAGAATATTAGAAATATAGATATAGAAGGGGACTCACTACTATGCATATAAGCAATCACTAAATGAGACACATCGAATTGGAAACTTAAGATTTAGGTGTTGAAGGTTTGGAAATATTTAGAGTAAATGGGGGATTTTTCAATCTCACGTGTATATAGAGAAGCAAATGGTGTCGCATATTGTCTTGCCAAATTAGGAGTCAATCAAGACAAAAAATTTATCCTTGAGGAAAACCTAAATATGGATGGGATTACAAAATTTATTGATAAAGGATCAAGATAACAATGCCCATTCTTAATAAGCCTGAGATGGGAAAGCTTTGATGAAAAATTAAAATTATAAATAAACAAAAATTTAAATATCTAAGAGTCGTAAGATAATATTTCATTGGTTCAAAAAGAGGAGTACAATTATAGTCAGTTTAACTTCCATTAGTTAAATAACCTTTATAGAATTACATGACAATATCCAACATTTTTAAAGACATTTACTTTACTAGAAGCAAACCTCATAGTAATCATTTGAAAATACCTTTGTAGCTAAATAAACATCCATCACCATGAATACAAAATGACATTAACCGGCCACACATACGAAAGGTTTTTACTAATTACATAACCTTTATAAAATTGAGTGAAAAATCCAACATTATTATTCACTTTAGTAGAAGAAAAGCCCATAGTTATCCCCTAAAAATACCCTTGTAGGATAGCAAACATCCATTTCCATGAATACAAAATGGCATTAACCAACCATACATATTAAAGGTTATGCTAATTACATAATTCATAATTACATAACAAAATCCAACATTTCAAATGCAATTCACTTTTATAGAAGTTCATTGCATAGTTATCACCTTAAATTACCCTTGTAGGGAAATAAACATAGTTTTCCTTGATTACAAAGTGACACTAATCAACCATACATATTAAATATTTTTGTACCCAACCTAAAGATTTTGACATTAAAACATAAAACTTAAGACACAATGTATACCAGTGTAGCTATAAAATTAAGTCATTGCATTACTAGTGATATAGGTTTCCCAAAATGCGCCATTGGCAAGAGTGCCCATAGGCAATATCCAACTAAAATTCACCATATAGTAAAGAATGCAAAAAATAGGAGTGGGAATCAATAACATGCCCTATTTATCTTTGTACTTGAGCAATTCATTTATCGATCAAAAATCCTCAATAGGTTCATAATGGTAAAGATTTTTCAAAAATTTGATACCTTGAAGGGCTCAGTCACTATGGCTCCATAGCTCTACACCATTTAAGTCCAATAAGAAGGAAATACATGGCACACCTAGGTCCATATGGCAACCCAAATCCTTGGGCTGAGGAATACCAATGCCTAGTCGAGTCACTACCACAATCTCATCAAGCCCACCCAACAAATAAGGGTTGAACAACTCCCTGGTCATCTTAATTATAATCTCCTTAGATAATTAAACATCTAATAGAGAAGCTACAAACTAGGATGAAATATTGATATTAATGCAGTATCACTCCTTTGAAACCATGAACTCCTTACCTAGAATGAGCTTAACAACCTTTACTATCATAAAATCGTTCTCTTTTAAAACCATTTTGAGATGCTAGTTAGTAATCCACCCCAGAAAAGCCAACTGGATTTTCTTGCTAGTCAGCTTGAATGGTATCTCCACGA
Organism: Sequoia sempervirens; assembly: GCA_007258455.2. Lineage (NCBI taxonomy): Eukaryota > Viridiplantae > Streptophyta > Pinopsida > Cupressales > Cupressaceae > Sequoia > Sequoia sempervirens. The sequence goes on from VDFB02348699.1 coordinate 1,757, forward strand.
GCACAATTTGTTTAGCTTTAGACATGCTAATGGGCTGATGCCATACTTAATTCAACAATGAGGGAATGGTAATTATGCATAAAATAATGAGTATTCAACAAGCTGAAGATGATTTTTCGTACATACTCCATATCAAAATTTTCTAGTGCCAAATGATTTTAAGGAAGGCTCTGTGCCTTCTCAGAAGAAATTTGTCATCTCAAACTTAAGTCTAAGATCAGCTATGGCATAAGCCTTATTACTCAGTTGGCATCGTATGAAGCAATTATTAATTTAGTGCCAAGTAGTATGCATAAGCTATCATCGAGGATGACAACCATCTACTAACAAGAATGAATGTGCATGTGTCCCATGATATGCAATTAGATTGGCACAAAAAATAGCGAGTATGATAGGCACAAACATTTGGTTGCATCAAGATCAACACAAAAAATATAGGTTTGAGTGGCACAAACATTTGAAAATAGCACTAATAAGCCTTGGTTACCATATTCTCAAAGACATTCTTATAAAAAGGATCAGGCCACGGGACTTTAATAAATTATATGTGGTGGTTTAGAAATTATATTGGATATTCCTAAGGTTTACTACCAAGAAGTATCAGCTTCCAAAACTATTGTACTCCTCTCTTTAGAAAAAATGAACAAGCTTTGGAAAACATTAGCAAAGGGGAAGAGTGGGACTAAAAAAATTGCAAATTAAGAAAGGATCAAAGGGGATGTTCTTTCAGTTTTAGGAGCCTATCAATGTATTGGTGAGTGGAATCAATTTCATCTACAAGCAATGTAAATATTTTTGAGTGGGAGCTACCCCTATGGTAGTAAATAACATTAAAAATTTATTAAATATATTATATAGTATTAAATAATATTAAAATGGATTACATAATATTAATTAATATTATTTAATAAATATTAATTTTTTTATGTATAATTAGTAGTGTGAGATTTGAGCTTAAAACAAGTCTCATGTTTGCAAGCTATTGTTGAGTCATCAAGAAAACCAGTGTTAGATGTCGTTTAATGGTATACCAACTTCCATTTAATATAAAAGCCTCCAAAATCTCACTTATCATGTAAAATTTAGATAAATATTGATTTTCCAACTAGATGGGAACACTCTATTTCCATTTATAATATTTTTTTGTCTCTTTGATGGTAACTTTCTTTCTTAATTTGTATTGCTTTATATTTTCAATTTGTATGCAAATATTTCAAAATGAGATAATACTTAATTTGTTAAGGAAAAAATCTAGATTTGTCTAAATTTATTTCATTCTATTATTTAGCACTTATTATTAATTGTTTAATCTAACTGCATACAACAAAAAATTGTAGAATATGACACCCATACATACCCCATGCAAAAACAGGGACTCTGTAGCATATTAACATACATATAGTTTTCTATTGATGTAAGTTCTGAACCTCATTTAGATACAATTGTTGGTATATATTTATGAGATGTTATATATTTTTTAATATTAATAATAATATATTAATTAAAAAATATTAAATAATTATTAAATTTATTATATAATATTAATTATTATTAATAATTAATTATTGTTAATTAATAATTATTAAATAGCTTAAGCATATTAGATATTTACGAGGAGGTCGTTACAAAACAAAACAATATGCCCATGCTATCCAATCAGAATAGTTGGAAGTATCTCAAATAAATTAAACTAGCAATTGCACCTTAGTGTGCAATGGGTACGCCGAAGAAGTGTGCAAAGTAAAAGCGTCATATGACAGTGAGAGTTATAGCTAGCTGTCATTTAAAATTAGATATTTGTCCTGAAATGAATGAATCTAATTCCTCCTACAACCAATCTTTGTTTTTCTAACTTATTAGTACCTAGAGATTGATGGAAAATTAGAGTCTAAGTCCTTTTCTTGATGTGGTCTGAGTGGGAATGTGGAGAGATATGATAGGCTCATGATCATCCACGTTTGGATTTGACAGAGATGGATCGAATCTTGTACGACATATATACTCCATGGATTCCCTAGCTATACAAGTAATTAGATACGAAATGTGGGGCACATGGTTCGTTCATTCTTTGTCTTACAAGAACAACGACGAAAGTAGCGAAATAAATTTACTTTTCAATCAATGACTGAGATTAAATCAATGGTCGGCAGACCATAACAGCCATTTGATTGTACTTTTCAGCTGTCTTGTTGAAATACGATACGCCTTCGACATAAATTATATTAATTATCAACAGAATTTTGAAGGACGGATATGAAAACTGAAAAAGACAAAAAAAAATTGGGTCCCAAATGAAAATCAATGCTTACCGTGTCCTGTTTAAACCCCTTGATAGCCAATCAGAATAGTGCCCCGGCTGCAGACGTATCTGGCAGGTATGTACAAATCATAAAAACAATTCAATATCACCATCAATCTGCTACATTGTAAAAGTTTCATTAAGCTATTAGTAGGAACACAATAAATTCCCTATAAATAGAAACTAGGCCGGCGTGTGCAAGTGTCAGTCAAAATGAATAAATTAGTACGAATACAATTCCATTGGTTGAAAAGTAACGGTCACAGGACACGGCGTTCAGGATAAATAGTTTAAATAGTAAAACATCACATTCATTTTTACCTTTTCCAATGGTACATTGACAATTCGATAGAGTGCGTGTAAAAATGGAGGAGGTGAGATGGTGGACCTAGTAAACCAGCCGAAAGCTCGTCCTTATTTTTAAATGTTTAAATTTATTCAATTTCAGAATGACCGAGGCATCTTCTCATCTCTCACAATAGTCCCTCGGCCATTGACGTATCTACCAGGTATGTCCAGACTCGTGGACTTATCCCGAGCCTGCTTACTAATAGTTTTAGCATGTGAGTTTTCGGAATTTTATTCAGATTTTTACCATTGGATGTATTCCAAAGGTTTAAATTTTCTTGTGTTTATGCAGAGATACAGAACAATCTGCATATAATTTGTTTGTCGTATTGTCACTTAATGACATACAGTGCACATTTTTAGAGGGCATATTCCTCAAACATGTAGTTAAATCACCCACCCTGTATTTTGATAGAGCGCGCTCATTGCAATTACTCAGTAATAGGATTCAGACATCACGACTTTTCAGATGTCTAATGGTGGAATACCAGTCACACATGAGGTGTGTGTGAAGGATTCCACGAATTCCTATAGCGGGCGGAGGATAGTAGCTTGCAACATGACATTGCAGGAGGATTGAGAGATATGAAGTGGTGCACAAGGAGACTAGGCTATTAAAAGGGTAATGATCCAAGTGTTGAATTGTGATAATAATATAAAGAAAATTATCTTTAATTTAGTTTTATCTGAATTTTATGATAGTTGTTATATGATAAATATTATATGTCTGTATAGTCTTGAAAGACAAATCATTTTTGTAATAGTAGTTGTGTAAAGATTGTAGTTTCCTCTAAGTAATAAGAATGTTGGTACCTTTGTTGTATGGATGTTTCTCTAGCATATTGTTAAGGTTCTGCCACATAAATTCATGTTTTTTTGAATATGATTCTATTAATCTACTTTATGTCTACTTTTTTGTTTGCAACTAATTTTTATTGTAATATTATATGATTTTGTAGGTTCACATTTTCTCGATAGCATAGACTATAACATAGTGGATAGCATTCATGTCTCTTACAATTGACTATCTAACATAATTCGTACCATTCATTTCTGTTAGATATACTTTAATTGATCGGACATGTTTTATGATTTTTAGTTAAATGAATGTGTTCAAAAAGAATTTTATAACCAAAATCACATATCTTAAAATGAATAAAAAGTTGTTTTGAGAATAATTTTAATGTTAAGTTTGGTCACTATTTTTTCTTTTCACATTATGTGAAGAAAGGCCATATAACTTGGACAATTATTTATAAATTCAAGATAAGACAAAGAAGTGATCATTATAGTATTCATAATCATATATGAAAGAAGATAATCTATTCAATAGACGTAAACTTATAAACATAAGACTAAAATGACATATACGAAGAAAACCATCTATAACTACACTATTATTATATATAATAAAATCATATGATAAAACCTTACTAAATACATGCTCATTACTATTACAAAACATAAGATCATCATAAAAAATATAAACAAATAAATAAAATGCAATAAGTATTATTAAAATGACTTAAAATATTTCTAAGCATTATTCATTGAAACTATCAGCTAACGGTAAAACTAGTTGAATTAAATAATACATTACTAAGAATACGCATAAACTTGTCCATATGTTCCGTTCAAAGGACAAACAGAAGAAAATCCTACATATTAGACCTAATAGTTGCATCAGTGCCCACATTTTCAAAAAGAGTTTGAAATCTAGCCATGTGGGAGGGCTCCAAACCAATGAAAATCTTTATGCCGGCCTTATCCTTTGGATCGGCCATAAACACCACAACATCCACTATGCCAGACACCACAGGCCCTGTATATATGGACTTAATCCCCCCTCCAAATTCCACGCCTCCATATTCCAAGTGAGACCACGATGTAACCAAAAACCCATTCTCCATACGCATCACTCCGTCATGCAATTCAAGCCAGTCTATACTAGACCTCAAGTACTCATCAGTCAATCTATTTCCTGCTTCTTCCAATTTTTTCACAATCACTGAAAATGGTTGCTCTTGTAATTCTTTGGCTGTTGCCTTTCCATAGGCTGCCTTCGTTGCATTGCCTGCATATTCCCGCGGAAGAGGAGGTCTCATCCTTGACCTGATGCAAAACCATCGATAAGCAAAGACTCAACATTATTGACATCAATTTAAGCAGTATACATTCACGTATAACGATTTTTTAATTTGCGAAGCAAAATACTAAGAACATTCCACCTTATGTCCACGGCATAGTGAACTTTTACAATATCGTTAGAATTGATGTTTGCCATTGCAGCAGTTCTTGCACGCCACAGGTGTGCCAGTGCTACGATGAAACTTGAGCAATAACTAACACCCCCTACCTTAGGCCTTAACTTGAGGAGACCGAGCGTTTTCCTGATAAGGAGAAGAGTTGAAACACGTGCTTCTCTGATTGATTGAGGAGGGCCACCTTATTGCGCAAGAGATTCATGTTTCGTTGCATGAATGGCGAGGAATGAACGCCCAGTTGAGAAGGCTTCACTAACTCTTCGTGCTGGTACTTTATCTGAAGAGGAAATCGTGCCTTCAAGCAGGTACGGTCAGTTACAGGGAGGAAAGCCAAATCTCCCTTTCTAACCACATGGGTGAGGTTCTTTGCAAACTCCTGCAATGCAAATCCATCCATAAGACCATGATTTACAGCAGTTCCCACAGCGAAGCCACCGCATCTGAACTGAGTTGCCTGCACTACGTCAATGTTAAATTATTACCTTTTTTTCATTCTTGTACTGAAACAGCATAATCAGTTAAAATGCAGAGTACTGATGAAGAAGATCACATAACGTGTAGAAAACAGCTTAAATGGCAAGCTGTGAAAGACAGAAGGAAGTTCGAGGAATTATGCTAGAAGTCAGCTATGGAGATCCATCGTTTTAATAATGGAACTCCCCCTCCCTGTTAGATTACAAGCTCATCCTTCTGATAGATAATCTCCTATTCTGACATGAAAACTTTCTATAACCTATATTCTAAAAGAAAAAATTAATTTAGAATGTAGTGTGCATGGTTCAAGACTCCAATTTTAGTGCACATATTATTGATACATAACCTGGAACGACATGAGAGGTTCATCTTCTGGTACTTGACTCGTAGATCCGGGCAGTAAACAAAGCTGAGTTAATGCTGGATTTGGAAATGTAATGTCTCCCATCTCTTCCAAAGTCAGTTCACTTGTGCAAACGGCGAAAAGAACTCCTGCGGCATTACAGTTGATCTCAAACCGCCGTTGCTCTGAATTGAACGTCAGCCTCCCGGATATGAAGTCATAGAAAACCAAAATCCTACTGAGCGCCTCCGTGTGCAGATAGATTATGGAATCAAAGGCTATTTCCTGATTACCAGAAAAGAAATGCACAAATTTTATGACGTAACCCACAAGTTTTTGATCAAGATTGCTCAAGAATAGTGGGTATCTCTCTCTTTTCTTTTCAGGACGTATCACTGAAAGACTCTTCCTTTCCACTAGAATATCAGAGACTAAGGAAACAGCGGGCGACTCCATCTGAGAAAATATCAGTTCAAGGCTAACTATCCCGAGTTGCCTCGCATCTCATTCTTTTAAGGTGGAGCACTAATAAATTCTATTTTGATTGTTCCCAGTGTAAAATGGAAGTTTAGTAGGACATTTAAGCAAAATCTAATAACTAATGGCGAGCGACTCCATCTGAGAAAATATCCGTTCAGAGTTTACAAACATCCGAGCTTGCTAGAGGATACATTGCTGCGAGCTCGAGAGGACTTGGATTGCATAAGCACCGTCCGTACAGAAGTTACGGCTAAACGTTATTTTATATACCTTAGTGAATCTCAAAATAATCATGGCAACAAATCACAATGTTTATCTCAAAACAGAAATGCTAAGTCAGCAATCACAAGATTAAATGTCAAATCTTACAGATACACAAAGATGATGTAAGATATTTCAAACAACTACAGTCTATGTTAAAATTTAGAGTTTCAAATGGCTAATCTTATCCTTATTCATTATTGATGTAAATTGTTATATGCAGCTATGTTAGTCATGATGCTGATTTGATTATGCAGCCATATTAGTTAGTCCAATTTGTTTTGGATTGCTATGTATTTTCTCCTACTGACAGCCTTTTGATTGTATTTTTTCCTTTGATTCAATAAAAAAACAGTCCGAAATTCCGTGGGTAATTTTAAATGCAAAGTACTTACATACAATAAACAGATTATAAACAGCTTCTGGTTTGTCTTATTAAAAATGTTCCATTCATTCTTCATCTGGCAAATTCTAAATAAAAAAGACGGGACTCTAGGTACAATGTGTGGATTCATTATATCACTATTTATGTCGACACAACTAACTTTATCTGCCATAGAACGCTTTCACTTTTTCGCTGAAGAAAAGCATCTTGTTAGAATGTATATCTTTATGAGTAGAGGAGAAGTGGTACAGGTAGGAATTGACCATGCTCTTCTGTAATAAAAATGTTTCAAGTAAAATTTGTTTAAAATAAATTATATATAGGTATATATATCATATGAATTGTAAAGCATTTATATAATGTAATTATTTAATATTTTAGTGATAACATAATTAATAAATAAAATATATTTTTAATAAATTATAAAAAAAATAATTTTATATAATTTTTAAAAAATAATGATATAAAATAAAGTGTATTCTTATGTATAAAAGTTTAAAATGGTATAATTTATTTATATATATATGAGAAAGTTTCATATTAAATATAATAAAAATATATATTTTTAACAGTAAAAAATAATTAAAAAAATTAAAAAATATGATTTATTAAAATTTAGTCTAAACTTATTTAGTAATATATATACACATAAGTAAATCTAACGTAGGTTAATAATGAGTTTCGTATTGCTAATTTGTAATAATTGAATACAAGAAAAGTAAATAAAAAAATTGATGAATTCATCCCAGTCAGTAATGAATGACAAATAGATAAGGTTGTGGAATATTTGTAGACATTAGACCTTAGCAAATAGTGCTATCTAAATTTTTGTTTTGATCCCTATTTTGTTAGAGAATAGAATCTCAAACATTAGACTTTGCGTTCTCAATTTATTTTAACATTATGTATAATTTGTAATTTTAAACTATATATTTTGAAAATTGAAGATTGATGGTGTAATACCTGTATGCATTAGACCATCCAATAATACAAACATGTGAGTCTTTGGAATCCTCTTAAATGTAACAAAATTTACTCCCCAAGTATAAATGCCTCTGCCAAGTCTAGGTTCTCGCCAGCCAAATGGCCTACCCTATAATTCAATGAAAAACCATCTCCGGAGAAATCTTGAACCTTGGAAAGGAGGGAGGCCGGTAGCAAGAAATATAATGTGATTCGTTGGCTCAACACCAAATGCCTTGGTATCGCCAATGGCAGGTCAATTACACTGTAGCTCTGTATATGCATTTATAGCTCGAGTCTCTAGAACAAATTGTCACATCCACGCGTCTGGTGCTTCTACCCTGACATGAGAAAACTAAGCAAATTAAATAGATTAAATGGTGTTCCTCAAAGGAGGATGGAGAGCTTTATAGTACGCATGGGCAACTTAGCGTCACCTGCAACACCTTGGATGGTGGAATGGGACCCCTCTTTGGCTTTTAATTCATAAGGACAATTAGAATGGCACCGGTATGTGCGCTCTGACTGAGGGGATGTGAATTAGCTGTAAAGGGAGGATGGAGCTTCTGCTGTTGCAGGCATGGAATGCAGATATTAAAGAGAGAGAGGCCTTTTCTGGATAAGATGCAAGGCATATCTCCCCAGCTACGTGCCTCAACAAGAAGAAAAAGCATCGATATTTTACCATTTCGGCCAGGTTAGGGGGTTACTCCAGCAACTAAACCATTTCGGCCAGGTTATGTAGTTTGTCATGCAGTAAATGTAATCCTGATCTTCATAATTGTGTTGTAAAGTGAAACTGCACTCAGTCGTGGGTTGTATTGATGGTGGTAGCAGAAATGAGTTGAGATTGTAGGAGCTCACAAATCTTCCTTTACTCTAGAAAAAGGACATCATGGTCCTTATCTGGAGATTCACTTTTTGTTTCCTTTCAAAATGAATGCCCCTGCAAACAATGCTAAGTTCTAGTATGTTGGTGAGATTATGTTCATAATGCTGAAACCAGGAATCACCACATGCCACAAATGCCATCTCATTGGAGGTTACGCTCAACAAGGTGTTGTCGACGAGGGTTTTTAAATGCAATGGTTCAACGAAAGGGGGTTTCGTGGAATGCGATGATTGCACGATTTGCACAAAATGGATTTCTAGAGGAAGCTTTCAGGATTTTCAAAGAAATGCCTCAAAAAGAACTGTGGTCTTGTCGACTGCAAAGGTTGCTTGATATTCACAAAATGAATTTGTTAAAAAGGCCTCCGAAACATGCAAGGAGATGCAACGAGCAGGTGTAAAGCCAAAAAGAGGGCTTTGAAACGTGTTATAGAAGTCCATCAAAGCACTGAGGATAGTGGGGAGTAGCTGAAACGTGCGACGTGCGATAGGACGTGCACTCGTTGGGGCCCACACGTATACACCAGTCCTCCATAACTTACAAATAAAAAAGACATGCATAAATAAGTATGCTGAGATCAAATACAAAGTAGATATTAAATGCACATGTAATCGTATATATTTGTCGACAAAAATAACTACATGCCGGTAGCCAAACAGGGTAAAGTGTTTACAACTTGTATGCGACAAAACATTGTAACAATCCAACTTGGAAATAAAACAATCAATACATTAAAGTTTGCATCCTTCTTGATAAACATTCAAATGCAACTGTCGCACCAATCCAGGGGTCACTTACACATTAATCACAACTATAATGCAACAAAATAGAGGTACCAAGTCAACACAATTCAAACCCATGTGTCACATCTTTAATCAAAATGCAAACCCATTACAACAATGTTTCCCACTGTAGAATAACCAAACCAATGCCCAAATGCATCTACATGTCTCTTCAAACATGAGATCTCAACACATATTAGTAGGAGTTTGTCCCATCTCGCCAAGTATGGTGTGCACGTACTAGTGCCAAACTCAAAAATCCCACTTGCATTCATTTTTATGAGCTATAAGGTGGCCATTATTCAAAAAATAATGGAAACAACTACAAACAATCCACCAAGCCAATCAACTCAAGAATTAATGGCCGAAATCAATCAAATTTGCAATTCATATTACCCAAAATTCAAATTCAAAATAGGATAGGGATTTAATTCGCCACACCAAACAAGCATCAATCCGATTCAAATAATTCCCAATTCAAATAGCCATGAAAACATTCAAGTATTCACTTATTCTGCAGTGAGTGACATAAGAAAAGGAGTGACAAACACAAAATTGACCGACTTAACAACAATAGGAGGCAACAACTCAAATTCCAGTCCACCAACTTCCATATTGTTCTAGCTATTCCTTTGAGAGTTTTCCATTCGTGAGCTTTATATTGTTCAAGTTATTGCAACCATTATTGTTTTCCATTCGTAGGCTTTATATTGATCTTCATTATAGCCATTACACTCATAGGTTTTTATTTATGTTTCCTTAGGGTTTATATTGCAAATATTACAGTCACAAGTTAGCATTTGTGTTTCCCTAGGGTTGATATTGCAAATATTACAATCATAGGTTAGCATATGTGTTTCCTAGAGTTTATATTGCAAATATTACAGTCATATGTTAGCATATGTGTTCTCTAGGGTTTATATTGTAAATATTATACTCACAATTTACCATTTTTGTTTCCCTAAGGTTTATATTGCAAATATTACAATCATAGTTTACCATTTTTGTTTCTCTAGGGTTTATATTGCAAATATTACAATAATATTTTATTATTTTGTTTCCCTAGGGTTTATATTGCAAATATTGTAGTCATAGTTTACCATTTATGTTTCATAGGTTTTGCATTACCATTCACTCTGGTTATCTTATTCTCATAGGTTTTGCATTATCATTTATATTATAAATATTACAATCATAGTTTAGCATTTTTATTTCATATGTTCTGCATTATCATTTATATTGCAAATATTATAATCATAGTTTAACATTTTTGTTTCATAGGTTTTGCATTATCATTCACTTTGGCTATCTTATTCTCATAGATTTTGTATTATCATTCACTCTAGTTATCTTATTCTCATAGCTTTTGCATTATCATTCACTCTGGATATCTTATTCTCATAGGGGTGATCCCACAAAACTGGTTTACAATTCCATTGAGGAAGGAAAATTGCAAAAAATGCCCCCATGAATAAAATTTATTTAACATTATGTATAATTTAATTTTAAACTATATATTTTGAAAATTGAAGATTGATGGTGTAATACCTGTATGCATTAGACCATCCAATAATACAAACATGTGAGTCTTTGGAATCCCCTCAAATGTAGCAAAATTTACTCCAAAGTATAAATGCCTCTGCCAACTCTAGGTTCTCGCCAGCCAAATGGCCTACCCTATAATTCAATGAAAAACCATCTCCGGAGAAATCTTGAACCTTGGAAAGGAGGGAGGCCGGTAGCAAGGGATACAATGTGATTCGTTGGCTCAACACCAAATGCCTTGGTATCGCCAATGGCAAGTCAATTCCACTGTAGCTATGTATATGCATTTATAGCTCGAGTCTCTAGAACAAATTGTCACATCCACGTGTCTGGTGCTTCTACCCTGACATGAGAAAACTAAGCAAATTAAATAGATTAAATGGGTTCCTCAAAGGAGGATGGAGAGCTTTATAGTACGCATGGGCAACTTAGCGTCACCTGCAACGCCTTAGATGGTGGAATGGGACCCCTCTGGGCTTTTAATTCAATAAGGACAATTAAGAATGGCACGGGTATGCGCTCTGACGGAGGGGATGTGAATTTGCTGTAAAGGGAGGATGGGCTTCTGCTGTTGCAGGCATGGCAATGCAGATATTAAAGAGAGAGGCCTTTTGTGGATAAGATGCAAGGCATATCTCACCAGCTAACCTGTGCCTCAACAAGAAGAAAAAGGCAGAGGTAAAAGCATCGATATTTTACCATTTCGACCAGGTTAGGTGGTTACTCCAGCGACTAAACCATTTCGGCCAGGTTATGTAGTTTGTCATGCAACTAAATGTAATCCCGATCTTCATAATTGTGTTGTAAAGCGAAACTGCACTTAGTCGTGGGTTGTATTGATGGTGATAGCAGAAATGAGTTGAGATTGTAGGAGCTCACAAATCTTCCTTTACTCTAGAAAAAGGACATCATGGTCCTTATCTGGAGATTCACTGTTTGTTTCCTTTCAAAATGAAAGCTCCTTGAAACAATGCTAAGTTCTAGTATGTTGGTGAGATTATGTTCATGATGCTGAAACCAGGAAGCACCACATGCCACAA
>VDFB02348702.1:0-34783 GCA_007258455.2 Sequoia sempervirens
CTAGATTTTTTTTTCAATAAGGGAAAAAATATTTTAAAAACCCAACAAAGGAATCCCACACAACACTGCGAATTACAGAAGCCCAGAAATAGGTAGCCATCGATTGTCGGCTGAAAAACAGAGGGTTTGGAACCCTAGTCGCTAGAACAGATCTGCACAGAAATTGAGGCACGAAAAATGAAGCACCCAGAAAAATCGAACGACAACCCATTTGAGATCTCGAAAAACCCACCAAGAATCTGCAGTCAAATTTTTTTTTTGACTTGATCTGAAGGGTCAAAACCCTAACCGAAAATTGCAGAAGCCCTAGGCGACCATGAGAGCACAAAAAAATGCAGAAAATGTTTGAAATCTTAGTACCCAGGTTGCAAAAATTTCTGAAATCCGCGGCCGCACCAGGTACAAGGAAGAAATGAGTTTCAAAGTCGCGGCCAGAGATTGGAGCCCAAAAAAAACACGTCGTTGAAAATCTTCACAAAATCGTGTCTAAGCTGGGCAAAAAATCGCGTCTGCAAGTTGCATAGGCTAGAAGACGCGTCGTGCGGGCAGGAAAAACGCGAAAATACGTTTCAGTAGTTCGCCAAACAAAAGACACGAGCTACTACGCGACCAGAAACGTCGAACCAGAAGGCCGTAGTGGGTAACAAACAATCCTCGACCCTAAAAACACGCAAACTTCACCAGGAGAAAGCGCGCGCGGCACGGACTGAGAAGCCTCTTTATTGGAGGTCGCGAATCACAAACACATGCGAACACAGCAACAAATCCGACCTTCAAACCCTCAAAACAGAGGCCACGCGAGACTGCAGGCCAGAAATCCACGTTTAAAAGTTGAAAAACTTCGATTAGTAGAAAAAACGTGAAAACCCTCACGTCCTCACCCGCGAATAGAGCTTTGAAGAGATCACAAGCCCACGCGAAAATCGCGAATCACAAACTTGTTTGGCGTACGAAGAAATTCGCAAATGACAGAAAAATATTTTCCAAAAGACTTAAAAAATTTCTTACGAAAATTTTTAAGAAAATATTTTTGACGAATTTCTGACTAACTCTCCCAAAATCTTGAGCCCTCCCATGAGGGAGACGAGTTCAGTTTGGCTTTGATACCATGAAACAATTTTGGGCTAAAAATTGCTTGAATTAACAAAGGAGATGATTACATTAAATAGAGGAGGTAGATCACTATAGACATTTAAAATGTCTAACTACCTCACCAACAAACTACTTGTTGGCGTTTAAATTTGCACCTCTGGAATGTGGATTTGAAAACGGACAGCTATGCACAGATAAACTGCTCTTCAAATTAAGAGGGGAAGCTCCCTCTTGCTGATGGTGTTTGAAAGAAAGTAAAATAAAACTAAGTTGCCTATCTTTTTTATCAGCTTAGAGCACAAGGTTTTTTAAACACAAACGCCGCAGCTGAGATTTTCTGATAAGAAGTTCAACTATGACTAACTTAAACTAAAGACGTTCCTAACCTCTCAAGTAATAGCAGAGCAAGAGAAGTTAGAAATTAACAAGGTGAATTTTACGACAAAAAATGCTTCAATAATCTCTCTTTTCAGCGAACACCTACACTTCAACGCAAGCTGAAATAAAGATTATAAAAGTAGGAGAACATAGATAATGGAAATCACGAGATTTTGGACCAAGGCAAAAGAGGCTCATGAGTTTTATTACTCAAATCTACGAAACAAAGCTCCCTTCTAACATGCAGCAGACAAGAAATTGCAGCTAAAGAGGCTTGCAAACTTAATTCTTAACACAATGAAAACAACAATCACACTAACTCCTTGATGGCTAAAAGAGGCTCAACAATTTGCTTATCACAACACAAATGAACAATACTTGAGCAACAAATAGAAGGCACAATAGGCTCCGGCGTTTTGTTCTCCTGTACGGTTCTTAAAAACTAAATGAGCAAAAGGCTCTTATTTATAGAGAAGCAAAGGGTAAAGGGAACCCTAAAATCTCCTTGCTTTCACAATCTAGGGCTTGCTCAGCAAGCAAACTTTATTACTAAATCTAGAAAGAAGATAACATCTAAAACCCTAGAAAGCAGAAAAAGCGGGAAACGCCAACTATTACATCTTATCTTCTTTCTATCATCAAAGAATGGATAAGGATTATTCCAAGAATAGAAAGAAAGCGGGAAAGAAAGCTTCTAGAAGAAACCTGCTTTAAAACTCGATCACATCCATGGAAGTTAGAGATTGTGTCGATTCGGTGCATCTATACCATCAGCGGTAAAACACGCTTTTCAAGAATATCTTCAGCATCTGCAAAAGATCTCGGAAATCTTCAACCTCATTGGCGCTTTGTCGAACTGGCGACATCAGCGAAATATGGCCTATCCTTCATGGCCGAATTTTGCTTGTGAACAACACTCACAGGCTGATTTTGCACCTCCTCAAGCCGGCGTAAGAATCGTCTTCAAGGCTGTCTTGAGAGGGATCTTTGTAATTCAGCGATGAAAAGAAGAGCTTCAACCACCCTTTATGCGTAGGTGATGAATTCTTCAGATATCCTCTCATAGGTTTTAACTTTGAAAACGTGACGCTCCCTCCAGGCAAGGATTTGTTTCTTGTGTTCTCTAGAAACTGCTGAACTGTAAGCCGTGTCTAAATCAGCAATGATAATCTCATGTCTCGGTTTTACTTCAGCCAGTGTCTGTTCAAATCCTTGGATACCTTGACGTAGCTTATGAGTGCCTTCCCTTAACTGGAACATCTGTGCCAAGATCTCCCTTCCTCTGACAATGAAGCTCTCGATCCACTCCTGAGTCTCTTTCCCACATATGACCAGCTGTCTTAACTAATGGTGATCAGCTGGTGTCTCCAAGACCTGGGGCAGCAACTGGGTTGTTTGTGAAGAACCATGGACAAGGTTAGAAATGAAAAGCCTGAGCTGCTGATTTTCAGCCTTGAGGGCTGCCTTGTCTTCCCCATCTTTAAGCACTCTTTCTTGAAGGTTTTCGGATACAACTTTGAAGAGACTCAAATCTCCATGTCTAGTATTTCTACCGAGATTAGCCTTGACCATGATGAAAATCATCCATGTTCACCTCATCCTTGTTCTTGTCTTCTGGGGGCAATGCAGTCTCCATGACTATCTCGTTATTAGGATTCCTATCAAAGTGAACTTGCTTCTTTGCCTTCTTCTTAGGAGGTTCCTGATAGATGTTATCGAGATCATCAACACTCACTTGATATGAAGGCCTTCTCCTAACCCTTCCTAAGGAGTTCTCAAGCCAAGACATAGTAGTATCTTTACTAACTTCCTCAGGAGGTACTGCTGCAATCTCTTCATCATCTTCGATATCAAGATCAATGTGAATTGGTGAAACCCGTCAAAGGTACAGAAACATGTGTTGAAGGTGGCTCCTCTACTTCATTCTGAGGTACGGGCTCGTCAGGAGGAACTTCTGAATCAACTGTAGGCTACTCCTGTATGACTATGCTTGAGAAATCCAACCTTCTTTTTACATTTTTATTTGATCTACAACCTTTGACGCCATCTTGAGACTGACTTTTACCCTTTCCCTTCGACTGTGCTATGGAAGAAGAGGGAATTATCCTTGGCGGATCTGCTACTGGAATGGAGTTCTTCCTTTTAAGCACTAAGAAAACCTTACTATGCTCAATGACTTGTCTTGTTCTGTCTTCGACTGAAAGAGATTCCTTGTTTGCCCAATTAACTTGTGGTAAGGGCTGATCCTCGATTCATTTCTGAGTGTACATCGGGAGAAGCACATCTTCGTCATCATCAGAGAACCCTTCTATATCTTCATTTAAGCAGTCTTTCATCTGATGGAGAGTTAGCCTGCTGTAACTACGCCTTCGCACTTCAAACTCATCTGCACAGTTAGCCCAAAAATCTTCAAGTGCGGCTATGTGATTATAGTTCTTCTCCAATCGGCCAGCGTAGACACCATGAGGATCAAATGATCGTCTCTCCTTGTAAGATTTGAGGCCGAATTTATCTAACTCTTCTCCAATTGTCCTGGCATCTGCAGCAATCCTGCATGTATAAATACCCAACCCTAATGGAAAGTGAAGAGAGGGTTTCTTTCTATTCCTCAAGAAAGGTACATTATTGGACACCGTGAGCACCTCGAAATTCCCTTGAAGATGACCTCGTCTGCCGGATACCTTGGCAACATTAGCGGGGCACCTGAATAACCATAAACCCTGAGATAGGTAAAGGTAGGAAACTGTATAAACCAATCTGCCCATTCCGCCATTGCTGCCCTAGCAACTGAAGAGATGCGGACGTGCAATTCATTGTCTAAGTCACGCACTGTGTACATCAAGAATGCCTCGTTCACCCTTTTGTAGTGGTTACAGCGACTGTGAGTGGCCCCGGGGATAATAGTTATATATATGTGTTATGCGGCTCAATATTGATCCTCGATTGTTCAACCCTGCGAATTGACCTTGATGAGCCGCAGGGTAGACTACCGTTATGACACCATGTGGAATACATGAAACTGAAAATATTCTGTTATTTGCTGATGTAGGCAGTTACTAATCAAAGTAGGCCAATCATAGAACTCGGTCTTCTTCATGATGTGAGGTATGGCATAAAACATCCAAGGTTGGAACTTGGTGGCATCTTCTGAGCCAGTGACCCTGTTGAGCAAAGTGATGATGATGGCAACCTCGTCCTTGAACTCCCCTCGCCCGACATTCTTGGGCAATGTTTTATGTTTTTCTTTCATACATCTCTGTGCAATCTTCTTACTATATTTATCTTTGAGCATATTCCACATCCTTTCGCATTCATCCTTTGAAAGAGTTACGCTTTCAGGCCACGGGGGAATGGAAAAACACCTTTCGACCATATCAGGCTTTAGACTACAAATCAATCTACCGTCTGCTGACTAGATCTCCCTAGTAGCCGGGTTGTAATGCTTAATGCAAGCGATTACGAACTCAAGACTCTGAACTGATATAGGAATTGACGCTGCTGCGAGGAGTCCAGAATGTCCCAGGTTCTTGATTGAAGTGTTGCCTGCTCTCTCCAAGGCATGTAGATCGAACACCGGCTTGACATGATGTCCGTCTCCCCACTGCTTTGATATAATTGTGAAAGAGAGCTAATCTCGACTTGAAAACATTAGGAGTGTACTCCATTTCAGAAAACTCTCAAGAATGATCAGAACTGCCTTGGTTCGTACAAGTCTTGAACAATTTCTATCTTAGAATGCTGATTTTAGGCTCCAAATCGCATAAAATTCTTTGAGAAATTTTTCCAGATATGGGTTTTGTCTTCGTAACATCATTTTAAAGCAATAACCGTATCAACGCTTTGAAATTTTGAATTTTGCCCCAAAAAGCAGCAAACCCTACTCCCTTCAATTTTCCCAAAAAAGCCGGCATCCGGTTTTGTTCGCAACAAGATTAGAAATGGACCCGCTTGATTAGATTTGCAAAACCCCGACGTTTGATCGAAAAGCAGCCAACCCTAGATTTTGAACTTTCTTGAAAAAAGTTGCGATATGGGTTTTCTTCAGAAGACTGATTGGAAAGGACCCAAATGGTTGAAATTTGAATGCACTGAGGTTTTCACTGACATGCAAAATAAAAGCACTTGCTGCAACTCGATGAAGTTCTTGAAAAATTCTTTAGAAGATTGAGGTAAAAAGACCCAGATGACAGAAAAATGGAAAGCCTTGGTCTTCTACTTGAAAACTTTGATCTTCTGGAACAAGAAGAATGAAAAAGCAAGGGTTTATGCTTGCTGGTCTAAAAAATCTGATGCAAAACCAGCAACTATGGATTCTTGAATCACAAAAATTCTTCAAACTTGCTGCTCCAACTTTCTCCTCTGGATGCTACCTGCAAAAATAATGAAAAATACATGAAAGAATGGTGTTAAATAGACTTAGGGTTTGATTTATGTTTTGCTTTCTTTTTGCTTTTATTTTCAAAACCCTAAATCTCAGTCTCTTTGAATTTGGACGCCATCCTTCTCCTCTTGCAATTTTGAAAATTTTGAAAATCCTTGAAATTTTCTCTAAGGCATGAAACTTTGGGCGCCTTTCTTCAACAGGGGCGCCCACTTCTTCCAGTGTTAGTCAAAATTTTAACCTTTTCAACTTTCCTCCATTTTGACGTAATTGCCATCTCACGATTTCCATTGTGGTCTTAGCAGGCGAAATTTGAAGGTTTCCGTGGCCCGAACTTGATGGATTCGAAAGTTGGAGAGCACAGCCGGCAAAAGACTTTATTCGACCTCGAATTCATGGGAGCCTTTTCCTTCCAGGGGCGCCCATTTCTCCCAGAGATAGCCATTTTCATGATTTCCAAGTTCTTCCTTCTCCCTTTGATCTTCTGATGAATCTTCGATTCTGGGAGCTGTGTAGATCCGACTGACTGTCTGAATATTTCGTTGGATAGCCAGACTGATTTTGGTGAGGCATTCTTGGATGCTACTTCTGCAAAATCCATCATTATGAGCTTCAAAAGTTTGGGCGCCCTTCCTCAACTGGGGCGCCCATTTTTTCCAGACTTAGAAAATTTTCAATTTTATTCATGTCTTTCACTCCTACAGGTGATCTTGTTGAATCCGGAGTTTCGGGCGTCGGATTGATGGATGTTTGGGCTCGTTGCGAAGCTGAGAAGATTTCAAGAGGGGTCTCCCGGAAACAACTCTGCCAAAAAGTGGATTTCAAGTCCTCAAAAGCTTGGGCGCCCCTGGCAAGCTGGGCACCTAGTTTCACCAGAGTTTATTTTTCACATTTTTCACCTTTGCTTTCGGATTCTCTTTTCAAATCTCATCAGACCTTCTGTTCAGCTCTTTGAATCTGATGACTGCAAGCTCCTTTTGTCGTGCTGGATAGCTCACTGGAAAGCCTGTTGCATTCTGAAGACATCTCGTTATAACTTTGACTGCAAATTCATCTGTTTGAACCCTTGAAAAGTTGGGCGCCCTTCTTCACCTAGGGCGCCCAGTTTCTCTAGACTTAGAAAAATTTTACTTTAATCTTCTTCTTCAAGTTTCAGATCTTCATTCTATATCTTACACTTTAACTCGAATTTGCCGGAGACTGGATTGTCGGATGCTCTGACGGGGATATCCATCGCGAAGCTGACTGAATACTGAGCAACTTCCATTGGAGGTCCAAACCCTAATTCACTCATCTGGTGACATAAAAAGGTGGGCGCCTTTCTTCAACAGGGGCGCCTAAACTCAGCAGAGTTAGAAAACCTTCATGACTTTTCAATTTTTCTTTCTTGTTCTTCGTGCATGTTCATCTTTTCACCCTCTACTGGAAGTTTAAGTGCTGAAACTGACGCCTGGCAGTCGGATGACCTCCATTGATGACCTCGTAGCTCTAGATATGCTTCTGAAAAGTGGAATAGACCCAGTAGGGAAAAACTGATTATTTTAAGATTCTGACTACACCAACCTGATATGGACGCATTTTGAGCCAATCAAAATCAGTTCGGACCCTGTTGGACCAACTTTCTATTTTTAGAAATTTTTGCCAGTATCCGTTTCGAAAGAAACCCAGAAAAACCCAGAAAATGTTTACTAATTTTAGAAAATTTCTAAAAATAGCAATTTTCCTAAAATTTAGGGATGAAAAACTGAGATCTGGGTTTTGTAGATTAAGCTGCTCTTAGCAGACCCAAATCGTCAGATTTTGAAAATTTAGCGTTTTAACCCCTCATGCAAGACCTGCACACCCAAATTTTGACCTTTTTGACTGATTTGACAAGACTTTTACTCATTTCTTCAAAATATCTAAGTGTAACAAAAATTTTAATTTTGGGGTACAACACATGGAAAGATGTAGGGCAGCCCGCCTTGCTTTGAATCCCAAGAAATGCAGATTTATGGTGCCACAAGGAAAGCTCGGACACATTGTGTACAAGGATGGGTTGAAAACCGATCTCGAAAAGGTGAGAATAATAGTACAGATGGAGGCTACAAAGAACGTCACCGGTGTGAAGTCCTTCCTCGGGCATGTGGGATACTATCGGAGATTTATTAAAAAATTTGCACAAGTGTCATATCCTCTTGACCTACTGACGAGGAAGGGCCAACCATTCATATGGGCCGAAGAACAGGAGAAGGCATTCAACGAACTGAAGGACCGATTGATCAGCTCACCCATATTGATGTATCCGGACTGGGATAAGGAGTTTCATGTACATGTGGATGCCTCTAATTTCACCATCGGAGCAACACTAGCACAAGTGGGAGCACACAGGTTGGACCAACCCGTATTCTTTGCCAGTCGGCTACTTTCAAAACAGAAAGAAATTACAGTACGACCGAGCGTGAGGCACTAGGAATGGTTTACTCCATACAGAAGTTCAGACACTATCTCCTAGCCACGTCGTTCAGCTTTTATGTGGATCATCAAGCCTTAATGTATTTAGTGAACAAGCCAATCATTCAAGGACGACTAAGCAGGTGGCTATTACTGCTCCAAGAGTTTACCTTTACCATCATCGTACGACCGGTTAAGAGCCATGTGATTGCTGATCAGTTGTCCAGAATCCGGTCGGGCAAACCTGCCGAGGGAGGGGTGAACGAAGATTTTCCGAATGCACACTTATTTTAGATTGCAGTGCTACCCTCGTGGTATGAGAAGGTTGGGGAATATTTGTCTACATCCACATTCCCGAAAGAAATGCCACCAGCGGAAAGGCGAAAGCTCGTCTTGAAAAGTAAGACGTTCCAGTTGATCAATGGCTTGCTTTACAAGATGGGGCCTGATCAAATCCTCTAGAGGTGTGTTATAGAAGAAGAGGTACCAGGCGTACTAAAGGAGGCACACGAAGGTTTGGCTAGCGGTCATATGGGACCAGATGCTACAGCAAGGAAAATTCTTCTGGCAAGCCTATGGTGGCCGACAATGCACACCGATGCCAGAGAATGGGTGTTAGGCTGCGACACCTTGTTTGCCTACGGAATGGGATTCTAACCTGACGTACTACTGGCAAACTTGTAATATGCAGAACATAGGATAAAACAGTAAACGGAAAGATATCATAGTAAAATGCCAAAAGCTTTATTCATTCTCAGGAATATCATGTACAAAGAGTATCACAATGCTTACAGTATAACCATCGGCAACAAAAGACTCATTCATCATTATCTCCCGACTACACCCACCCGACTACATATAACGCTCGGCGGTGGTTAGACAACCAACCGACACGACGTTTCATAACAACATTACATTAACATTAATCTAAACATATTTTCCCGAAAGTACATGACATTACATGACATTATTATTCTTTACTAACTATTGTTTTATTTGACAATTGGCCGACTACGACCGAGGCCGACTACGGCCGACAACAAAGTAAAATATCCGACTAACATCATCCCCCCCAAAAAGAAAGTCGTCTTCCAGACGACATACATACAGCAAGATAAGATTACTGAGAAGTAGGGGGAAGGGAGTGCGTCCCTGGATGCACAGATGACGTCGGAGTGGTGGAAGAATGCTCTGCTCTCAGGCGCCTCAGCTCCTCCGTACGTGTGCGAAGCTGCCGATCTGCCAGGATCTCCCTCTCCCTCGCCGCCTTTACCATCCGGGCTGCCTCCATCAGTTGGCTCTTTGCCTGCTCTGCTTCTGCATTCTTGGCCGCCAATTCTACCTCTTTTGCAGCCAACTGATCCTCCAACGCTTTCATTCGCTGCCGACTACGACGGTGGTTAGATAACCAACCGACACGACGTTTCATAACAACATTACATTAACATTAATCTAAACATATTTTCCCGAAAGTACATGACATTACATGACATTATTATTCTTTACTAACTATTGTTTTATTTGACAATTGGCCTACTACGACCGAGGCCGACTACGGCCGACAACAAAGTAAAATATCCGACTAACACACCTGCCAGAGGGTCGGGAATCCATTCAAGCGGGACTTCATGCCACTGCATCCCTCACAACCACAGGAGTTGTTCGAACGATGGGGATTGGACTTCATTGGATCATTGAAGGTGAGTTAGTTGCATCGATGCCGATACATTGTGGTTGCTACTGAATATCTGACGAAGTGGGCTAAAGCTAGAGCATTGCCAGACAATACAGCGTAGAGTACGGCAAGATTTATCTATGAGAAAATAGTGACACGGTACGGCATTCCCATTTAGATCACGAGTGATCGTGGAGGGCATTTTGTCAATCATGTCATCAAGCTAATGACGACGGAGTTCCGGATCTTTCACAACCTATCAAGTCCGTACTACCCGCGAGCTAATGGCCAGGCGAAGTCTACAAATAAAGTGCTAGTATCAGTCATCCACAAGTCATCTAGCATAGAAAAAGTTGATTGGGAAGAGAGATTACCAGCCGTCCTGTGGGCATACCGTACGACGTACAAGGTAACCACGGGCCATACACCCTTTCAATTAATGTACGGTCAGGAAGCAGTGATGCCGATGGAGTACATGGTACCCAGCTTAAGAATAGCCGTGGAGAATCGGCTGGGTGATACCGAAAGTTTACAAGAACGACTATACCAACTTAATAAACTGGATGAGCGAAGGATAATGGCACAATGGACGACGGAGAACATCCAGCGGAGAAGGAAGTATTGCACGATAAGCACCTCCGACCAATGAACTTCCGGCCAGGACAGTTAGTTCTGAAATATAACGGCCGCAACGAGATTAAGCTGGGGAAATTCAAGGTTTGTTGGTTAGGACCGTTCCGAGTTCGGGAAGTCCATGACAATGGCTCTATAAAACTGGAGAATTTAGATGGCTCACTCCTACCAGAAGCGATCAATGGTTCCAAGTTGAAGCAGTATCAAGAAAGGAAGGAGAACGCTATTGCCATCAATATGTTCGGCTATGCTACTAAACAAGATTGGGCTATGCAAGCAGAGGATTCGCAAGGATATGACTGGGGTCCGGAAGGCCCCGGCTATGCAGTCGAAGGAGTTCAGATGGAGTCAGGCGTGGATCAAATCATCGAAGAGAGACTGGTGCAGATGAAGGTAGAAGGCATTGTTCTACCCCGGATGCACAAACACCTGACCAATGCAGTATTTGGGACACCTGCACTATGGTGGAGAATGGGTGGACATTGGTGTTACATTACTCCGTATGAAGGCCTCTGGCGAGGATACCTTGCAAAAGAATTAGACACCGAGGCGCAGAAAGAGAAAGAAGAACAACTCGCCCGTGAACGAAGTCTGTGTCAACTTGAGGATGTTGATGATGAAGCAAATGATTGGAATGATGAGCAATGGGAAGCCTATTTTGAACGGACAGCTCCTTGTTTAAAGACAGTAATGATGACAAAGGATATGTTCATTTCAAGTGTAGACGGGTACACTGAAGATGTGATTAAGCAGTCGAGACGAGAACGAAGGAAAGTGCCGAGGTTAGTGACACAAGATGGGCTTTGGAAAATAATACCTAAACCAGCCAGGCCACCAACTATAGAAGGCGAAGAGGTTACGTGGTACCAGCATTACGGCGGACGATACATCGACAGCAGTTTCAAAGGTATTGGCCCTTCTCCATTGCTTAATAAATGGTTTGATATACAGTATATAGGATCATGTTGTGAAGAAGAATGCTATAAGCGCCCCCGCATACGTGCAAATGGTACTATGCGTCTGAATTGAAGGTTAAAATGGATGGAGTACGGGGAATAAAAAGAGCATCTAAACAGGAAGAGAAAGGAGATGAGAGAAAATAAGCAAAAATTGAAAAAATTAAAGAGAGGAGAAAAAAATTAAAAATCATCACAAAATGAAGAAGGGGACAAAAATGAATGAAGAAAAACGAATAAATGAAGAAAAACAAGGCAATTGGAGGAGAGAGGAAAGAGAAGATGGAAATGAAAGAAAGATGGAGTGGGAATTAAATAGAATTGAAGAGAGGAAAAATACCAAAAGGAAAAAATAAGAGTATTAGGAAGGTGGATGAAGAAAAAATCAAAGGAAGTGAAAAAATTAAAAAATTAAAAGTATTCAGGGGAAGGAAATTGAAAATAAAGAATATTACAATATTAAAATGGGGAAGTGGCGTACGAACTAAACCCATTCAGGATGCTCAATATAAGAGGGCGCCATCACTCGGTATTCAAAACACGTTGAAGAGGAATCGACAAAAGCATAAAGCAATAAGTTTGAAGGTCGTACGAGTGAAGGTCGTACCAATACAAACAAGGGCCATACGATTGAAAAAAAGAATTACAGTACGCCATAAGACCAAGACATCATCAGGAGAATTTTTACGCACCAAAAAGAAGGAAGACGTACATTGTGAAGGAGAATCTGTACGCCCAAAATTCGTACGCCTACGCTAGAAAAGAAAAGAGCCCGTACACTTGCAGAGGAAGGTGGTCGTACGCTTGAAGAAAAAAGAAGTCGTACGCTTGAAAAAAGAAGCCGTACGCTTGAAGAAGGTGGCCGTATGCTTGCAGAGGAAGGTGGTCATACGCTTGAAGGTGGTCGTACGCTCGAAGGGAGAAGAGGCCATACGCATTAAAGAAAAGGCCGTACGCCATCCCAGAGAAGTGGTTGTACGCATTAAAGAAGAGGTCGTACGCTTGCAGGAGTCTGTACGCACAAAGTCCGTACGCATAAAGGAGGAGAATGTCGTACAAGTTAGAGTGAGGACCGTACATCCAACTGAAAAGGCCGTAAGCCATCACAAGGTCAAGGTTGTACAAGCTGGCAAGCAGTCCGTACGCCATCATCAAGAAGAGACTGTCCAAGGTTCAGGGGAAGTCGTAGGGTTGGCTAGAGCAGAGGCCGTATGAACTAGGGAGAAGGCCGTACATTGGGTTCAGGAAAAATCCGTACGGCATAGTAAGAAGCCCGTACCATTCATCGGTTGGAGCCTTCGCCAGCAAAAAATAACTGCTGTTGTACAGGAAGTTGTTAAGGGTTTTCACTTATCCAGAAAAGTTATTCTCCGGCAGTTTCATCCTTTCAGGAGTAGAAAAATGGATGCCAACACGAGTACCAAAGCAAGGAAAATAACACTGAAATCCAAGGTGACTGGAGGCAAGTCAGATAAGGGGAAAGTTGATACTATGACTGCAGATTCGCTGACGTGGGAGAGTCTCACAAGCACAGAGTGCAAGACATGGTGGCAGGAGACGGCACCCGACTATCCCACCAAGCGAGCACTGGCGACAGCACAGGTGGACAAGGTAGCACAGTGTCCCTTTTTTAATGCTAAGGATTTTGAAGAATATTTGAGAGATATTGTTGCCAATTACAATCAGCACAGCCACAAGAGTACAATTGAATACAAAGGGTTTCCAGTTACCGTGGCTTTTTATCCCTCGGACTTCCAGAGAGTCTTTGGCATACCTGCGTCTGGGCAGGTGATCGCCAAGCCGTTTACAAAAATGATTGCGCAACAGAAAGAGATGATTATTAAAAGAATTTGCCGATCGGATATCACTACCAAAGAAAAGGAAATAATTTGGAGTGCAGGAGCTCGAGGGTTACGGAAAAATATGTTGGGGAATGGTGATTGGAAGTGCATTATGGATCTTATCAAATGCAAGTTGACAGGCGCCAGCCGAGCCTCAGATATCGCAACCTGGATGGTTGACTATATGTTCGGGCTGAGTGGGGGAAAGGTTTACAATTGGGCACTATACCTATCAAAAAGGATTAGAGAGTTCTTAGAATGCAAACACAAGGCATTCTATATGACCCAGCAACTTATAGCCCCCTTTCTGGATGTCGTATACAATCAAGTGCCAGAGGGGAAATTGGGAAAATTTCAGCCAGCAAGGGATTATGATAGTTCTTGGCCTACAGCTTTCAGATGGACGACTTTGGATGCTAGGAGCACCACAGAAGAGCCGAAGATGGTGAAGAGGAAGAGGAAACAAGCCGATAGTGAAGAATATGAGCAGTTAGCAATGTCTTCATCTGCCGATAGTACTTCACCAGTCAGAGTTTATTCAGTAGATGTTAATACTCCAGTGAAAGCCCCAGCCGAACAGGAGGTAGAAGAGAAGGTCGAGGAAGGTGGCACAATTGAGGCAATTGCATTAGCAGGCGAGATGACACCACTAGGGGTGGCGGAGGACACAACACCGGAGGGTATGATAGGTGAGACAGATGCACCAACATCACCAGGAGGGACACTTCAGACAGAAGGTGTAGATGGATGGCTGCGGAAAATGGGAACACCTATTCGGGAGGAGGACATCTCCCCCATACACTCACCAGGATTGATGGAGACAAAGGTGGGAAGAGATGCTGCACTAGCCGGGAGCACTCAGCCGACAGTGGCTGTGAAGAATACGCAGCCAGTAGTAGAGCAACAAGCAGTGGAGGGGGGAGAGATGGCACAGGTGATCCATATTGGGTCAGATGAGGAGCCTCTTACCACACCACAGATGGCCGTACCTGCAGTTGTGGGTAATGTCGGAGATGCCGGTGGATCCAGTGATAATGATGTATCAGAAGGGATTGTTGTGATAATTCCCAAGCCAAATCGTGAGAATCCAATAGGTACAATCGAGAGGTACATTCACAGCCTTGAGCCTATTGCGTTGGTCATCCAAGAAGTGTCTGACATTGCAAAGACACTGTACCGAAACTACTCGCCCATAGCCGAGCAGGAGGCACGAAGGATCATTCAGTTCATGAACTCAGGGAGTGGTAGAGAGTTTGATAGGATATTTACTGGTGATTGGTTGGCGAAGAAGACACCAGAAATGATGGCTGCTTGGTTTCCGAAGAGGCCAGTTTTGCATGGGAGAGACGACAAGCTGGTGGCACAGTTATTTGAGATGGAGACAGCATACAGGACATTATTTCTAGCCTACCGAGAGTATGAGATCCATCTAAAAAAGATGATGAGGAAAGCGGATCAAGCCATCACCCTTTCCCGTAAAATACAGGCCAAGGTAGAATCCTTTGTGAAACAACTACAAGAGCTCACTCGGTTGTTGGAGAAGGAGAAGCTGGAAGTGAGCACTCGGGATACAAGCATTCAGGGTATAGAGAAGAGGATGAAAGCACTTGAGGAGGAGATGGGCCGCCAGTTGGTAGAAAAAGACAAAGAACTAGAGAGGGTCAATAAAAACTTGAAGGAGGCAGTGCACCTGGTCAAAACCACTCGAGAGAAGGAATTGGAGGCCTCTCGTCACCTTCAGCAGCGTACAAAGGAGGTGTACTGACTACAACAGCTGACCACTCCGACTACCACTTCATCAGTTCCCTAGCCACCAGGGACATCCTCTCAACCCTCTTCCCACTGAAATTTTATCTATTGATCTCCCAGTATTGTATTTGTCGTCTGGGAAGACGACTTTTTCTAAGGGGGGGATGATGTAAGCCGCTAAATAGTTAATTAGCAAATAGAATAAATAAATAATGTTAGTCCTCGGGATTAGTTAGCACTCGGGACTAGTTAGCACTTAGGATTAGTTAGCACTCGGGATTAGTTGGTACTTGTCAGTTGCCAACGGTTGGTGTTCTCAACCGACGCCGGGTAACTATTTATGTTGCTGTTTGGTTCGTAGTCGAGGGAGTATATTGATATGATAATGTAATATTGCAAGTACATGAATAAAGACTGCAATGCTTCATATACATCTGTTATGTTCTGTGAATGCTTTTACATACTCAATGATATTGTGTTTCTAGTTTACATCTATAGCGTATTAAATTACCATTAGTGGAGTAAACAAGTTGTTTATAAATGATCTTTGATGTTGTTTATTTGATTGCATGTTCATGTTTATAGTTGTGTAAGGAATCTTGGAGGACTTAGTTTCGTTACATGTTATGTTAAGTTATGCAGTTCACTGTTATTTCTCACCAAAAAAAAAAATTGTTCCATTATTGTTGCATGTTGTGTTGTCCTATGGGGTTCTATGGCGGGGCATTACAATTATTGCAAGGAATTCATTACAAAGTAATCCCAAACTTAGGAATGTTGTATCAAAATACTATACCTGATTGGGATAAGACAACGCACCCTACTACACATTTAAAATATGAAAGTGTGAATAATGAGGACTCAATAATCAAACCTCCATTGTCAAGAGACCAAGTGATTGATCCCATGCTCCTTAGTACCTTACGATGAATTTGGAAAGGACAATAATAGTACATATGAAGATTCTCAGAAAGAACTTGACAAATACAATTATTGATAGTGGGTTTGGAGTGAGCGTACTTATAGAAGATACTTGGCAAAGCCTACACAAGTTGAGTACTTGGCCACCAACTTTCTAGTTGCTAAGAGCAGAGCAACAAAGACTAGAAGTGCTCCGAGTTCTCAAAGCATGGAAAGTAATAATTGGCATTCAAGCATTTCAATTTAACTTTGTTGGTATCTCATTACATAAGATGACACATGATGCATCATTGGGTTGACGTTGGTTGGTAGTAGCCAAAGCCGACCATAGCTCGAAAAAGAACATAATCTCCATTGTAAATAAAGACCAGCAATATATCACTAATCTAGGGTATCAGGCAATGAATGAGAAGGTAGCTTCCTTGAATTCACCAAATTCAAACTCCAAAGAAGGGTGGAAAGAGAAGAGTGATCAAGGCCCTGTGGAGCCAAATGCCAAAGGAATCTTGTAACTACATCCATGTTGTGAAGATGAAACAAGTTCTCTCAATGGTTTGTTCCATTGGCTCATAAAAACCTGAATATCACAAGTTATCATCCAAATAAGATAAAGATAAAGGTATACACAATCTGATGAAAATTCATGTTATGCATTTTCTGCCATAAGTCTTATTCTACCATGGGAGTTACACTAAATTTGATAATTTTTCCATCATCAACCTAGTTGAGGTCTACTTACTGGTACCCAGTTAAGATTGAAGTCTATTATCAACATAGTGACGGTCTATCATCAACCCATTTGAAACTTTTCTGCCTAGCTGAGATCCATTAAGCTGCATCAAGTTCTATCTGCTTAGTTTAAAGTCTATCATTAGCCCATTTAAGATTTATCTAACTAACTAAAGTTATTAACCTGGATCTTAGTCTATTTGATTGGTTTGAGGCCTATCATAAACCAAGATGAGGTTATCTACAAAACTGAGGTCTTTTAACCTAGATCAAGGTCTCTCTACTCAGTTTGAGATCTTTCATCAAACCAAGTGATGTATATTAATCCAGGGCAATGTCAATGTCTATCTACCCAGTATCAGATTCCTCACTCTCAGTGAAATAACCCTACAAAATCAAACAGGTTAGGATCAAAAATTATTTAGCCTGAGTCCTAACCAGTAAACAACAAAGAACATCAAGGGATTCCAATGTATGAATGGATTGGGATTGATCACATTCTGTTCTAGTCCTTGTGGTTCTAATCAAGTTCATGTACGTTCATCCCTCTCGAGGTAAAACATTTATGCTTCTGTTATTGTCACCACAATATATGTTTGCATATAGATGAAAGATGGTGCTTACTAGTTTGTAAATATATTGGAGGAAACAACGACACAAATCTTCTTTAGACAAGTTGTTAGGTAGTTTACTTGATGAAAATGATATTGTGCTTATCACAAGCTTACCAGCTCTGGTATCCCTAGTATGAAAATTAATAGTGTGAGTGCAATGACATGCCTAACCCTACCCTCTCCTATGTTGTGCTCATCTTCTAGATCTTCCCCTTTCATATTTAGGAATTTTAAGATGAATCCTGCCTCTGCTCCCACCTTATAAAACCCTTCATAGTAGCCACTACAATATCAATGATGATCGCTTATCTGTCTTTTCATGTTTTTATGCCCAGTCCATGAGCATCTTCTGTTTAGAATTAGGAATGACATTGGATTAAGTTTGCACATGTTATTAAAGAAATGCATATTTGTTGATCACTGAAAATTCAACAATCATATAAAGCAATAAGTAATGCTTGAGTATTTTGTGGTCAGCAAGAAAACATGAGAAGGCACCTTCATCCACACAAAAGACACAATGCATAAAGCGATAAACAAAGCCACTACAACAGAAGATGATGCATAGAGGAGAGTTTGAATAGTACCTAGAGTTATAAAACTCTAGGTGGAAGCCAAGAACTGCAAATCATGGTGAAAATGAATATATTATATATCCATAGATGAGACACAAGGAAAGGAACAGGTTGCAAATTAATATTTATTTTGTAGTTTAAATCAAGAGATGAAAATACTGAAGCAGCAATGTGATACATCGCATCAAATATCGACAGATATGCATATTTAGTATGACATAGCCCAGTCTGTAGTTACAGATTTATAGGAGACAGCAAAGCAGACAAGTACATGCTCAGGAAGTTACAACAGGATGAAACAATAACAGAACATGAATCCATTATACAGAAATATACTAGCAGCTCTAGAGACTTTAGATATTACATCTGATCCTTCCTAGATGTTCCAAAGGGAATTAACTTTCTTATAACATCACCTCTGGTAATAATAACATCCCCAAACATAGACTATTTTGTTGGACTTCTGAACTTTGGTACCCCAAATTTTGGAACCATCGATATGGCCTGTCCAATAAGTAACTCCAATTGACACAACCTCATCCTTAAAATAAAGCCACAGCACTCAGGCTTCATCTTTCTTGGGACAAGGATTAAATACTTGGTTAGCATTAAGCCCGTGTACCTCAAGTACATCTACAGTAGGCTCTGCTATCATTGAGGTTGGGTTTTTTGTTACAATAGCTACTCCTAAGGTGAATTTTTTATTTTTTAAGGTTTCAAGAAAGCCTTACATAAATTGGATTTTCATTATTTCTGGGTGATCTGGCAAAACTTGAGCAAAGCATTTACAGTATGTATTGTTTCTACCTATATTGAAACCTAGCCACACTTAACAGTTACCTTTTTGCCTGGGTAGAAAGAGATGGTCATATTTTATGATAATCTTTCTTTGTATTTAAACTGTTGCTTATGTAATATAAGACCCATATTCTCTTGGGATAAAAAATTAAATAGAAAAAATAACCCAATGTTAGGTCATTTGCTCCTTATAAACATTCCGTATTGGATATAGTTACATGCTTGCCCTTAGTAAACAGTTTAGGGACATGAGACTTGTTACACAATAAATTATAAAATCTTATTACATATAAATGGATCTTATCATCATAAATCTCTCTAAGTCCATATTACCTGATTAAAATTAAACCAAGCAAAATATGTTCCTTATACAAAACCTAATACTCACAACAAGCATTAGAAAGTGCCACACTTTGAATTTCTGCACGATGGGGACAACAGCGAACCCCTGATGCTGCCATAACCTACAAAAAATTAATTTTGATCAAACTTGTATGCCAGCACAAAGACTAACAAAAAAGAAATGTAAAAAGACCTACCCGTTTCCCATGTGTTGCTTGTCATCGGTCTCTTGTATATCTTTTTTCTGTAATTAATGCATACATTTTTTTCTTTTCATGAAAACATCAAACTAGACCAAGTATGGAGTAAGACTTGATATTCAAAATAAGACCTTAATCTTGGATAACCATACAAGTGAAAAATTAATGGCACACAACTTTGTTTAGCTTTATAGAAGAAAATGCATGCAATCCATAGAATTGATCCATGGCCCTTTAAAGTCGATACAAAACTTAATCAAATAATTGTAGGGATCATGTCTCAAGAAAACACTATATTAACCTAAGAATTGTAAAGCATGGATATAGCTCTCATTGATCTAAATAGATTCTCTAAATACAACTCCAATGATACCAGTAAGCCTATTCTCATTGCCTGTGGCAATGCCAACTCATGTTTTATGGTCTGCAGTACTGCACAACCACCTCCAAGATCATATTGTTCCATCTTTGCCACATACCTCACACATGCTTCCACTGGCACAAGGCAATCAAGGTAAGGCAATCAAGGCAGGTTAAACGTGGCACCCTTCAACTGTGTGCTTTAGTTTAAGCAGACTTCATCAGTGATTTTGTCAAGGATCCATATACCTATATTCCAAACCACTAATGCCAACACACAATGCATGGTACTGTAGAATGCTGATGGTTTCACTTTATCCTTACTAGGGGGCATGACTCCATATTTGACCATTACATTTTAGCAATATGTAAAGAAGATTGTGATTCTCTCCCAAATAACCTTGAAACCAAATAATGGAAACCAATGGCTATTGTTTAATATATGAATAACATCATTCTTCTATGGAAAATACAAGCAATAAAACCTGCCTTTCCTTGCATCAATCACAGCCAAAGTTATCAACAACATTGTCACATCCCTGTAAACCATATATTTTGTGTTAAATGCCTAAGGTCCCAATGTAATTTGGACTAATGCGAAAACCCTAACTTTGAAACTGCTATTGTGCTTGACATTTTGAAAGTTGTATGGATTTCACAATAGATGTTGTAGATTTAACAATTTAAATATTAATTATTATAATTGTCGAGTAATTGAAAGTTATGTCATGTCCCCCGAAATTGCAGCACCCAATATATCAACATTCAAATAAGTACCAAAGTATAAATACAAGTAATTGCAATTTAAATATAATTATAATATCATAAATAATTATAAATATAATATTACTAATAATTTAACCATTAGTATCTAAATCATGATCATCATAAACAAGTATTATAATGTAAATATCATAGAATAACCAATATTATAATGATGAATCTGAGTATAACAAAAATATGTGAAAATTATAAATACCAATAATATAATAATCTATACTCCAAAGAAATCATAAAAGAAGCAAATATTAAATAAAACATATACAAAATATAATATACAACATAAAAGGAATAGATGCTATGAAAGCTGACTCCCAAAGTAGAACAATCAAACATAACCAATGATAATCAAACAAAACAGTCAAACATTAAATCGATTCCAAGAGACATTGCATAAAGGTCACGTCCCAAGCCTAGGCCTTGATCGGCTATAAAAAGAAGACTGCTGACATTCCAAAAAGGCATGGGAAAAAGAATAAGGAGGATAAAGGAAAACACAATTCAGGGAATAGATTTCCAGTCATATATAAGGAAATAATTTCTGAATCATATTCATAAAAGGGCACATTTATGAGTATTATGTTTAAGCTACAGCAAACTGAGGTATACACTCTACAGTTGTATGTGATATAAAGTCTGCAATCAATATTTTCATCATGCTGCTGTAATATGTATGTGTATGTGCTGATGCTGAGTCTATTATTCTAGTAACCATTAAAACATTGTACAACTATCTGGCCTTCATATTTACTATTTTCATAATAGATACTTAGGTCCATATATATATGCTTTAGGATGTATATCTGAAATCTGAGTCAATTACTTATATTACATGCATGTTCGACCATGGTGAGGAAGAAGGATTACAAAGGGGAACTCATGCAATGGAGTCTCCTAGATACGCCACCCGGGGGTGGGACATGATGAGACCATGAGGGCCAAGGGAGTACTTGCCTCTGGGGTATCTGAGGGTACTTCCCTTGGGTCTAGGTTGATCTCCACTAGATACACCACCCGGGGGTGGGACATGATGAGCCCACGAGGGCTAGAGGGGTTTTTCCTTTGAGATCAAAGCATGCTGCCTCTAGGTCTAGTTTGGTCATGGGATTAACCATTATAATCTTACCTTCCTACCATGATGTAACATGGGGGGAGGATCAATTATGGGAAATGTTGGTTATGATGCTTAATATAGATTTACTCATACTTAATTCTAATGCTCAATGTGGAGTATTAATTGTTAGGCTATATTAGAGATGGATTTCTAACTTACTCGTAGGGACTAAACCAATTCAAAGTATCCTCTAGGGCCCCTTTGCTTGGGAAATTGATAATTTGGGAAAGAGTTAGGGTTATCCCAAAAAGGGACATTACAAGTGGTATTAAAGCATGTTCCTGCCATCCTGTGGTGCATTCCCACCTTAACTACCATTCAATTAGACTTAACTATCAAACCTTCTTAAGTAAGCCAATAATGCATGTGTATGCCTTCCATGTGTATACTTTGTGACCTACATGTACTTATGCATCTATGTATGCATTGTGACTTCAAGTGTATATTGTGTGCCCATATGTATAAGGAAGGAAAGGATAGGACCCACGGTGTAGTGTGCAATGCATCGATATTCTTTCTATCTGGAATGTATTATGGGCATATGTGTGTGTCAACCATTGTGATGTGGTGAATGTTAGAGATAGTCACTATGTATTTGAAACTCGTCATTGTGTTTATGATTATTTATGCTTAAAAACTATGAAAATGTTAAAAATGTTGCCCTTCAAGTTGCCTAAGCTGGGTGGTTGCTTGCTTGAGCTACTTGGTTGTGTGCTTGAGCTACTGGGTTGCATGCTTGAGCTACTTGGTTGCATGCTTGAGCTACTTGCTTGTCTACTTCAGCCGATTGACTACTTGCTTGAGCTACTTGCTTGCGTGCTTGAGCTACCTACTTGTCTACTTGAACTGGTTGCCTACTTGGTTGAGCTACTTGTGTGTCTACTTGAGCTACCTGCTTGTCTACTTGAGCTACCTGCTTGTCCACTTGAGCTACTTGCCTGTGTGCTTGAGCCAGTTGCTTGCTTGCTTGAGCTACTTGTTTGCCTGCTTGAGCTACTTGTTTGCCTACTTGAGTTGGTTGCTTTCTTGCTTGAGCTACTTGTTTGCCTGCTTGAGCTGCTCGTTTTCTTGGTTGAGCTACTTGCCTGCTCGGTTGAGCTACTTGGTGATTTATGTATTCAAGTGTATACTTTGTGACTTACATGTATTCATGTGCCTGCTTCATGTCGTATATCTCTTCAAATCAGTGAACCCCGGGGACACGTCCCCCCCCTAGGCCCTAGCGTCTCTGGAATGGGGATGTCCCGGAGACATGGGGACGGCGTTCCCACTTCTCTAGCGGCGCCACCGTTTTTTGGCTCACTGTCGGAGACGCAGAAACGTCCTGGCGTCTCCAAGACGCCGAGGGAGACGCCTAGGCGTCCCTCGAGCGTCTCAGGGACTCCCAGGCATCTCCGGCAGCGGACAGCCAAAAAGTCACTTAAAACAAAAATTTAAGACATTTTTATTATATTATATTGGTTCTATTTGAACCCTAAGGGCATGTGGGGCCCATCAAAACTCTTACATGCCTTCGAAAGGCCCTCCAATCTTCATTTTTATTCACATTTGCATTTCTACTTGTTTGCTACAGCAAGAAGAAGAAGAGTGAAAGCTGAGGAAAGAGTGATTGGAGGAGTGAAAGGAGTGATTGCAAGTGAAAAAGGAGTGTCAAGGAGCAAGAAGAAGAAGAGGGGGAAGATTCTTCACCTTGTTGAAGAGATTTTTCAAGCAAAAGGTAGGGTTTTTAACTGATTTTTTATTTTATTTTCTGATTTTCAATGTTTTTTCATTTCTTGTTGTTTCATTTTTTAATTTTTCTTATTTCATTTCTTGTTGTTCCATTTTCTAAATTAATCTAGATTTTGTTTTGCAATTTAAAATTTGTTAAAAAATTTAAAATATAGAGTTTTATTTTTTTAATTTTAAAGTAGGGCATAGGCTGAAACTATGTGTTTATTGATTTTTTTTTCATTTTGTGAAATGCAGTGTCAAAATGAGCTCCCATAGTCATGAAATGAGTGAGGATGAGATGGAAACTGATTCTCATAGTGCAAGCCAATCAGAATATGAACCTGAGCATGAGGATGAGCTCAATGAGGGGGTGAGCATGGGTCAAATCCGGAAGGGCAAACTAGTTCCATAGCTAGTGCACCAGTTTCTACTGATTGCCCTTCCCAGCTTTTGGCAAAGTGGGCTAGGGGTCCTTATGATCCCAAATCTCCTCTCAAACAGTTTGCAACAAGAATAACAGCCCCAACGTCATCAACTGGTGGTACGAGGAAATGGAAATGCAACATTTGTGGTGATGATTGGTTTGGGAGCATCACCAGAGTTAATGCACACTTCCTCTTTTGGCCAGGAAAGGGTGTGGGAGCATGTGATTTTTTGAAGAAACCTAAAAATTTGAAATACAGAATTGAGTTCAACAAGCTTTGGGGTGTTCCAGATGACGTGGCAATTCCAATGCCTACTACCTTGTCTGGTAGGCAACATATTCAGACTATTCAGCAGATTCAGGAGCAGCAAATGCAGAAGGCAGCCACATATTTCTACTCCTACATTGCATCAGAGAGCAGGAACATTGTCAGGGTCAGCCTCAGGACCGTCATCCACTTATAGCACTATGGCTGAATCACAACAGGGCAAGGGGAAACGCAAGATGCAAAGTCAGCCTAACCCCATAGCTGATTTATTTAATGTGCACCTGAGGGATCAGATAGATGATTCCATTGGCAGGTTCTTTTTGGCCAATGGAATCCCATTCCATGTAGCTCGATCTCCTTATTATAAGGAGATGATTTCGATGGTGGCGAAGGGAGGACCATCATATGTGCCACCAAGTGAGCACAAATTGAGGACCACGATCTTGGATAACAACTATGCCAAGATCAATTCATTGATGGAGATGATGAGGGCATGTTGGGAGGAGTCTGGATGTAGCATAGTTATGAATGGGTGGACGGACATTAGGCATTGTCCACTCATCAATGTCATAGTTACATGCTCAAAGGGCCCATTCTTTGTCAGGGCAGTTGATTGTTCAGGGCATCAAAAAGATGCTGATTTTCAGTTTGAGATCCTTCGAGCAGCTATTGAGGAGATTGGGCCACAAAATATGGTCCAAGTAGTGACAGATGCAGCACATGTGTACAGAGCTGCAGGGAGGCTTATTGAGGCAGCATACAGACACATTTGGTGGACTAAATGTTGTGTGCATGCCATGAACAATGCACTCAAGGACATGGGGAAGATTGAGTGGATTAGAGGAGTGGTCAACAATGCTAGAGATGTGCAGATGTATATCTGCAACCACCACACTTCACATGCCATCTTCAGGAGCTTCGCGAAGGAGTTCTTGAAACCAGTTGAGACCAGATATGCATCCTATTTCATTCTTTTGGAGAGAATGCTTGAGTTGCAAGAGCCACTGCAACTCATGGTTATGACACAAGAATGGAATCGTTGGGATGGGGCCAGGACAGAGCAGGGGAAGAGGGTGAAGGAGATAGTGAAGAGTGATGCATTTTGGCATGATGCAAAATATATTGTCGCCATCATTACACTAGTTGTACAGGTCATCAAATATGGGGATGGGGATGCACCTAACCTTGGAGAGGTGTATGAGTGCATTGATTCTATGCTTGGTCAGATGAGGGCAGTTGTGCGAGAGGACCCCACTTTAGCATTCTACAATGTTTACATTCAGCCTATTATTCAGCGTAGATGGGACAGCCTAAACACTCCCTTGCACATGGCTGCTTATGCATTGAATCCGAAGTGGTACATGCCTAGGCCTGGGAGAGTTACACCGATTCAGGATGATGAGGTGAAGGAAGGGTTCTTCAAATGCATTGATAGGATGTATGATGTTGAAGCTGCTGGCAACATTCGCACTGAGTGGACGAAATTTGCTACTCTTAGGGGTTATAAGGCTGCAGCAAAGGCGGACATAAGAACTATGGCACAGGAGGATCCGATTTTGTGGTGGACTTGTCATGGACCGAAATCACTGACTACCACACTAGCCATTCGTTTGCTGTCCCAGGTTTCTAGTTCTTCAGCTTCTGAGAGGAACTGGTCTACTTATAGCTTCATCCACTCTCTTAAGAGGAATAGACTTACCTCTAGGAGAGCAGAGAAGCTAGTGGCTGTACATAGTGCCTTGCGTATCACTGACCGCAGGACACGTGTGTACAAGGAGAGCCCAGCAGCACGATGGGATGTAGAGCCAGAGGAGCCATCACAGATTGATGAGGATGAGGATGCTTCAGATATAGGGCTGGTTGGTGTTCCTTTGGCGGATCTTGACCTTGGGGAGTCCAGTGGTTCCAGTGATGAGGAGTTTGCCGACCTCCCGAGGGATGATTAGAGGCCTCTGCCTCCTTCACTACATTTTGTCATTTTGACATTTTGATTTTGTACTTGTTTTGATATCATGCTACTCATTGTAATCATCTTTATGATCAGATATTTTTGATATCATATAATAGAAATCTTCCATTTGCCGATTCAACAATTGTTACATTGTAGTATAGTTATACTGTATAGTGTATTGAGTATTACTATTCTAATTTCTAATTACTAATTAGTAATTCAATATTGAAAACTTCAATATTCAATGTTCAATGTAACAATGTTCAAGTATTTACTATTTACTAATTTAGTATTTCAATTTTGCTATTTTACTTCTTAATAGTCTTATCCATCTTTTCATAACTAGCATTTTAAGCACCATATGTATAGTATATAGTATATACACCCCCTCCCACCTCCCGCCCCCCCCCCTCCCGCGGGCGCCGTCCCCCCGCCATCCCGAAATTGAGGCCCCCTTGTCCCCCCGTCTCGAAAACCTGTCCCATCGTCCCGGCGTCCCCCCATCCCCGACACCAATGGAACATAGCTTCAAACAAGACTACTCCCTATGTGATTATGACTACTTTATGCTTAAGAATTATGAAAATTGTTAAAACTTCGTTCGACAAAATGCTTCTCGAGTTGAGGTGTGAAAGGACGTGGCTGTCATGTCCCCCGAAATTGTAGCACCCAATATATCAACATTCAAATAAGTACCAAAGTATAAATACAAGTAATTGCAATTTAAATATAATTATAATTATCATAATCATAAATATAATATTAATAATAATTTAACCATTAGTATCTAAATCATGATCATCATAAACAAGTATTATAATGTAAATATTATAGAATAACCAATATTATAAGGATGAATCTGAGTATAACAAAAATATGTGAAAACTATAAATACCAATAATATAATAATCTATACTCCAAAGAAATCATAAAAGAAGCAATTATTAAATAAAACATATACAAAATATAATATACAACATAAAAGGAATAGATGCTATGAAAGCTGACTCCCAAAGTAGAACAATCAAACATAACCAACGATAATCAAACAAAACAATCAAACATTAAATCGATTCCAAGAGACATTGCATAAAGGTCATGTCCCAAGCCTAGGCCTTGATCGGCTATAAAAAGAAGACCGCTAACATTCCTAAAAGGCATGGGAAAATGAATAAGGAGGATAAAGGTAACAACAATTCAGGGAACAGATCTCAAGTCATATATAAGGAGATAATTTCTGAATTGCATTCATAAAAAGGTACATTTATGAGTACTATATTTAAGCTACAGCAAACTGAGGTATACACTCTACAGTTGTTTTATGTGATAGAAAGTCTGCAATCAATATTTTCATCATGCTGCTGTAATATGTATGTGTATGTGCTGATGCTGAGTCTATTATTCTAGTAACCATTAAAACATTGTACAACTATCTGGCCTTCATATTTACTATCTTCATAATAGGCACTTAAGTCCATATATATATGCTTTAGGATGCATATCTGAAATCTGAGTCAATTACTTATATTACATGCATGTTCCACTATGGTGAGGAAGAAGGATTGCTGTTGGCGTTTCAAATCACACCTCTGGTATGCGAATTGGAAACCGACAGCTATGTGCAGTAACCTGCTCTTCAAATTAGGAGGGGAAGCTCCCTCTTTGCTGATGTTGTTAAAAAGAAAGTAAACTAAAACTAATTTGCCTATTTTTTTGTTCAGCTAAGAGCACAAGGTTATAAAACTCAAGCGCTACAGCTAAGATTTTCTGTTTTAGAATTTCAACTACGACTAGCCTACTCTAATGACGTTTCTAATTTCTCAAGTAAACGCAAAGCAAGAGAATTAGAAATGGACAAGGAAGGATTTTCTGACAAAATACTTAGATAAACTCTTCTTCCAACGTACATCTACTTACTTTCAATGCAAGCTGAAATGGAGATCATATAAGCATAACACAATAAACGGAAATTTGAGACATTATATCAGGGCAAAATAGGCACAAGACTTTATTTCTCAAATCTCATAAACAAAAGGTTACACAAAACACATCCACTGAACAAGAACTTGCAGCTAAAGAGGCTTGCAAACTTGCTCTTACCCAAAGTGAACTGACACTGAATAACAACTTACTGCATTACAGGCTTGCAATTTGCTATCACAATAACCATTAAAAAAATAATGAGCAAGGCTGCTCTTATTTAAAGAAAAGCAGAGGAGTAGGGAACCCTAAAATCTCCTTGCTTTTACAACTAAAACTTACTCAGCAAGCAAGCTTTATTTCTAAAACTAAAGAAGATAACATCTAACACCTAAGAAAGCAGGAAAAATAGGAAATGCCAACTATTGCAAGATTTTAGTTGTAAAAGCAAGGAAAAGAATCGAATTAAGAGGAAATTATTTCTTCCCTTTTTGAATTCCTAATAATATACTACTCTAACCTCATATAGAACATTGTTTTTTGAATTCCTAATAATATACTACTCTAACCTCATATAGAACATTGTTTAACTTAACAGGTGTCTCTTTCTTAAGAGAGTATGGGGATATTTTTCCTCTCTTTCACTTTTCACCATATAATTATTTTATCCCATGTATTGTTCGTGGCAAGGATCTGATTTTAGGCTTAGCATCATAGCTTTTATTTTAATCACTAGCTGAACTTGAAGTACCCCATGACAAGGCAATTATCACCATTGACTTTTAACACTAAATACAGTAGCAAGCACTGGCATCGATAAGATTATGATGGAGTTTACCATGCATAGATAAATAAAGAGATTTGGGGTGTAAAATCTGTTCAGGTTCAACTAACACTGTAAAAATAAAACCATTAACTGTCATAATGATGAGAGATGGGCTGCTGGAAAGTATAACCCAATCTTCAAATAAATTTTCACACATCATAGTTATTCGATTCTTTTCCTTGTAGGGAACCCTAAAATCTCCTTGCTTTTACAACTAAAACTTACTCAGCAAGCAAGCTTTATTTCTAAAACTAAAGAAGATAACATCTAACACCTAAGAAAGCAGGAAAAATAGGAAATGCCAACTATTACAATTTATCTTACTTCTCTTCTTCAAATAATAGATAAGAATTGTTCCGAGAATAGAAAGAAAGCGGAAAGAAAGCTTCTAGATGAAAGCTACTTGAAACCTCGTCCACATCTGCCAAAAAGCTGATTTATTTCTTGATTTTAAGTGGAGAGTGTTGTTGAAAATAGAATGCTGATCTGCCTTGAAAAAGAAATTTCTCTGAAAAAAGATGGGACCTGGGTTTTGTAGAAAATCCCATTTCGAAGAAACCCAGATGCTTAGAAATTGAAAAAGCAAAATCTATCCTGAAAAAGCGGCCAAAAAGTAGTTTCTAGAAGAGGGAAAAATTTCTCAATGTTGAAGAGGATGAAAAAGCAGAGAGACCCATGTGATCAGAAATGGAAAACGCTGAGTGGCTGCTTTG
Source organism: Sequoia sempervirens (assembly GCA_007258455.2). Lineage (NCBI taxonomy): Eukaryota > Viridiplantae > Streptophyta > Pinopsida > Cupressales > Cupressaceae > Sequoia > Sequoia sempervirens. Next base: position 29,387 of record VDFB02348702.1, read on the forward strand.
AAAAAGCAACGCCCTAGAAGTTTGGAGCACGAAAAAGTGTTCCTCCTTGCTCACTGATCTCGAAATCACGAAGAATACCGAAAAAAGCATGCCATTTGAGTCTTCAAATCTTCATTGAGAGAAAAGGCAAAATCTTCTTGCTCTAGATGCCAACCTGCAATAATGAATAATGAAAAGCAAAAGCTCTCTTTAAATAAGATGAGGTTTGAAAGAATCTGCTTTCTTTTTGCTTTAAATCCTTCGGAGCTTATCCTAAGCAGGTTCATCAAACATAGACATTGTTTGGAATGTTGGAGGATGAAACCTGAAAATTTGACTAAGGCATGAATTTTTGGGCGCCTCTCTTGGACTTGGGCGCTTTTGCTTTGCAGACTTAGCCAAATTTTCAACATTTTCAACTTTTGCTTGATTTTCACCTCTGTTTGATCTTCGATTTCTGGATGCTCGAAGGATCCTATGAACTGACGGAGTGACCCATCGTGGAGGCAGACTAATTCTGAAAAGATTATCCTGGAGGCATCTTTGGATAAAAACTTCATTTGTCCCCTCAAAAAGCTGGGCACCCCTGGCTACCTGGGGCGCCCAACTCCAGAGTTAGTCAATTTTTCATATTTTCCAATTTCTTGCTTGTTTTCTCATTTTCTGATGATTTTGATTTCTAGCCTCCAGATCAATCCTACGAACGGGCTGAATGATCCATTACGGAGCTTGATCGAATCTGGCGAGATTGTTTTGGAGGCAGCTTCTGAGAAAGACATCATCTGGACCCTCAAAATCATGGGCGCCTATCTCTCTGGGACGCCCATCTATACCAAACTTAGCCATTTTTATGGTTTTGAAGTTCTTGCTTGCTTCCCTTGATCTTATAGTGATTTCGCGATTCCGGAAGCTAGACTAATCTGATTGACTGGCTAACTGTTCTGTTGGATAGCTTGGCTGAATTTGACGAGGTGATCTTGGAGATTACAACTGCAAACACTCTCATCTGAGGCCTCAAAATCTTGGGCATCCTTCTCCTGGGGTGCCCATGTTCACCAGACAGACATTTTTCATATTTTCCAGATTTCAAACTCATCTCCTCACCTTCAAAAGATCTTGCCATTTCGAATGATCCGGACGTCTGATGGACTGATGGCTGGACTCATTGCGGAGCTAAGAAGATTTTGAGATTTGGAAGCGTTGACTCCCGAAAGCTGAATCTCAAGGGTCAAAAGCTTGGGTGCCCTTCTTGACTGGAGGCGCCCAACTTCACCAGAGTCAGTTTATTTCTTGGATTTTCCACTTTGCTTTTGACTTCAGATATTCTACCTAAATTTCTCCCTCAATTTTGTCTTCAGTATCTAATGACTGCCAACTTCGATTGACGTGTTGTGGGTTGCGTTGGCAAGCTGCTTCAAAACTGATGAGATCATGTTGGAGGTGTCGTTGGCAAATTCATTTGTTTGGACCTCCAAAAGCTTGGGCGCCCTTCTTCACCAGGGGCGCCTAAATCCTCCAGACTTAGAAAATTTTCTGATGTTTTCTTGATTTGCATTCGGCTTCTTGGTTTCAACCCTCTGTTTGACCTCGATTCCCAGATGACTGGTTGATCTGACAACTGAGTTGATGTAATCACTACAGAGCTAGAAGGAATCTAATCAACATTGCCTGGGAGCACGAACCCTAATTCTGTCATCTGATGCCTTGAAAAGAGGGGCGCCCATTTCCTTCAGGGACGCCCATGGCTGACAGTATTAGCCAAAATTTCACCATTTTCAACCTTTGCAACTTCTTCCTTTGTTCTTCATTCTGTGTGCATGTCTAGCGTTTGAATGTTTGCATCTAACACCTAGCACCTGGCTGGCCTCCATTAATGGCTTCAGAACTCCTGAAATGCTTCTGAAAAAGCAAAATAGACCCACTAGGGCAAAACCGATCTTTTTGCGATTCTGACTGCACCAGCCTAATGAGGAAGTATTTTCAACCAATCAAAATCAGTTTGAACTCTAGAAGCCACACTTTCTATTTTTAGAAATTTTCTATTTTGGAAAATTTTGTCAGCATCCATTTCGAAAGAAACTTAGAAAAAGTTAATATTTTTAGAAAGTTTCTAAAATTAGCAATTTTCCTAAAAAGTAGGGATGAAAAACTAAGATCTGGGTTTTGTGGATTAGGTTGCTCTAAGCAGACCCAGATCGTCAGATTTTGAAAATTTCAAGTTTTTACCCCTCATGCAAGACATGTAAACCCCAATTTTGACCTTTTTTTATTATTTTGACAAGACTTTTACTCATTTCTACAAAATGCCTAAGTCTAGCAAAAATTTTAATTTGGGGTACAACAATTACAAAGGGGAATTCATGCAACGGAGTCTCCTAGATACGCCACCCGGGGGTGGGACATGATGAGCCCACAAGGGCCAAGGGGGTACTTGCCTCTAGGGTATCCAAGGGTACTGCCCTTGGGTCTAAGTTGATCTCCACTAGATACGCCACCCGGGGGTGGGACATGATGAGCCCACGAGGGCCAGAGGGGTTCTGCCTTTGAGATCAAAGGGTGTTGCCTCTACGTCTAGTTTGGTCATGGGATTAACCATTGTAATCTTACCTTCCTACCATGATGTAACATGGGGGGAGGATCAATTATGGGAAATGTTGGTTATGATGCTTAATATAGGTTTACTCATACTTAATTCTAATGGCCAATGTGGAGTATTAATTGTTAGGCTATTTTAGAGATGGATTTTTAACTTACTCGTAGGGACTAAACCAATTCAAAGTATCCTCTAGGGCCCCTTTGCTTGGGAAATTGATAATTTGCGAAAGATTTATGGTTATCCCAAAAAGGGACATTACAAGTTATGAGTTGACTGGTTTCATTTTAGTTTACAATATGGATATACATTTAGTTTCGAACTAACTAGGTACCGATATTTTGTGGTGATATTTGTATATGAGAATTGGAATGGTTTTGCAAGTGTCAAGGGTGCAACAAAAGCAGACCTAGCACTTATCCCAAGAACAATCCTTTAGCTTTTGACCCTGCCTTGTAACTAGGAAGTTGAGTCACCCTAGATAGACCACCCGACTGCAAATTTCCCTACCAACTACAAGTAATGTCTTTGACCTATAGTCAGTCACTTCACTCTAGAAGGTTGGTCAATTAAACTTCTCAATTTCCCATAAACGTTCATATTGGAAAACTATGTAATAAACATATTAAAAATTAAGAAAGAAAATAAAAATAAACAAATAAATGAAAGAAAAATATAAATAAATAAAAGAAAAGACTAAAAAAGAGATGGGTCATAGCATTTACACCAGCGACCCAGCTAAGGAGGCAGCCTAAATTTAATCAACATGGCCTCAGTATGCATGAAAAGGGTGCAGGTAAAGGAGAAGGGCATCTGTGTCTTAGATGGCATCGTGTCCCTTCTTTTGGATGAAAAAAATGGCAGGTCAGAAGAAAACCAGTGAGCAGGGGAAGAACCAGACCACAACCCTCCATAAATGTGATTTGATTAAGGGTAGGAAAACAATTAAAATGTGAGTAGAAGAGTCGAATTGGATTAGAGGGGAAGGAGGAAGTTGAACCAAAGCTTGGCATGATTGGTGGAGGTTCCTGAGTGCTAGAAGTGGCAATATTGGATGCAATTTAGGGTCTGATGGGACTATTGGAGGCTGTTCACAAAATTCACCACTGTAAATTTGACAAGGGCATGCACTACACCTCAGACACTCCATTTTGGTTATACCTGTTCATAAATTATTAATGCACATGTAGCATAGCAAAGAGGGGAAAACATTGTCACATGTTACCAAAATCAATATCCAACTCTTGATTATATGCTTAGCCTTGTAAATCGATATGAGGAACAGATGGAATGCATGGGTGTAGATAATAAACAATTTACACATCTAACCATTGAAATATTTGGAAATAACATTCAAAATGTAAAACAATATTGACAATAAATCTTCTAATCTAATGTGTGATGGTATTTGACAAGACTTAGCACAAGAGTTATGGGAAAAGGTTTTTCCTTTCCCTATAACTATATTGCTTGATTAAATTGATGTTGGAACAAGTGTGACATATCATGATCCCATTTTTTTCGAGATCTCTAACTCAACCTCAGAAACTAAATTTACCTATCCATCTCTTGCTGCCCCATTCTTAGGCACTGCAAGATCAAACCAACCACCCACTTATCCATCAAAAAGGACATCCATTTATATAGATTCCAAAAAGGATTCGCACTCTATTTCTTGTAAGGAAAGAAATTGTTGCAGCTTATTTCCCCACGTGCACCAAAAGATTCTAAACAAACTTTAAAAAAAATTAAATTACAGCAGTAAAAAGAGATTAAGGAAGTAGATATAGAGTTTATCATATAGACCTGAGAATGAAATATGAAAGTTAAAGCAGTAGAAGAGATTAAGGTATAAGTAATATCAGTTTGATTATAATAGACCATACCTAGCCATAAGAAGGATGAGTTCATCAAGTTATAGAATGAGCCCAACATACAATTAAATTAAAAAGATGAAGAATTACTTGAAAACAGTTGTCCTTGTTAAAAAGGGTGTTTGCTGCCATGCACACTTGATGCCCGAATATAATAAGTCGATGGTGTTACCTTGTTTTTCCTAAAGCCACCTAAACCATTAAACTTAGGGAAAAGGATTAAATCTAAAGATATAATCCATGAGTTCACCTTGATAAAAGAAATGAATAAGCTTCGTTGGCTGGTTGAATACTAAATGGAGTTTCATTAAATCATTACTTCTACCATAAACTATGGCTCACCTCTCACAATCCTATTGATGTACTTGTACTAGAAGGAGGGATATCATATCCTCAGTCCTTGACATTATGTCACTACCATCACCTCTTGCCAACTATGTATATACCTCTGAGGACTATGTTAAATTTAGGTGAACAGATTAAATGCACAGAAAATAATTCAAAATCAGAAACAATAACACAGCAGATACCCTGGGAAAACCCTCCTCTTGAGGGAGAAAAACCCAGCAACAAAGATCTCTCTTATATTTAATATAGCAGTGGCAACAATACACTTTACAATGAGGCCGAAACACAAGGCCAGAAATCAGTACCTTTACCAGATACAAAGAGCAGATACAGACCTCACTTTCAGACTGTATAATTCAGACCTTGCTTTAGACAGTAATTCTGACTTCAAGAATATTTGCACTCCAGTATTAGATAACATTCGAACTCAGATCTAGAAGGAGGTTCGCATTTGACATATTTGCCTTTAACAGTATTCGCATCCTCTGATCTTTGATGATCTGCAAACTGCTAATAAATGATTCGCACTATCATACATGAAGGAATTCGCAGTCGCACTTTCCTAACAATGTGCACAAGATGATCTTCGCACTGCATATGATC
>VDFB02348703.1:0-39812 GCA_007258455.2 Sequoia sempervirens
AGATTGAGGTACACCCTTTTGAAATGCTGTATACAGCAAAGTGGGTTGGAAAATTTCCTAGAGGTGTGAGTAAAATGAAAGCTCCTGCCCTCATATGTCCTAGGCTTGGAGCTAACTTGAAAGTTGACTAAGTCATGAAAATTGAAAGAAGGGACACATATAGCCTCACCTTGAGAAAGAGTTGAAAGTGAAATATTCTAAGTATTACAAATTGGAAGTAGCTACCCTTGAATGCACCTAGGATAGAGGTGGAGTGAAAATTCCATTAAGTGTTGCAAATTTGAAGTTTAGGCCTCCAAACTTGGGGTAAGCAATTTGAAATGCGCCTTTGACTTGGAAGAAGCTTGGAAAAAGTTCGAGTGTTTGAAACTTGAAGTAGCTCCCCCTAAATGCGCCCTTGAGAGGGAATGAAAGATGAGTTGATGTGAAAATTTCTAAGGGATGGAAAATGGAACCTCAAGGTGGTAAATGCTTCATCCAAGAGGAATCGAATAGAAATTTTTCTAAGGCAAGAGCAAAGTGAAAGTATGAAGGGTGAAATGCGCCTTCACTTGGAGATGGCATGAGAAAATTTAACAAATGGTTGAAAATTTGAGACAACTACCTTCATGTGCTCCTAGGTTGAAGAGAAGTTGGTGGCATCAAAAATTTGTCTAAGGGACCCAAATTGGAAGTAAAGATGGTGAAATGCGCCTTAGCTGGGGTGGCTTGTGATTTGACTAAGTGTTGGAAACTAAAAGCTTAGACCCCTATATGCGCCCTTGACTTGGAGGAGCCTTGGAAGATTTTCCTAGTATCTAAAATGGAAGTATGACCCTGAAAATGCGTCAAGCTAAAGAAGAGGTGGGAAAATTATTCTAAATGTTTGCTAATCGCAGGAGAAAAACTCAAATGCACGCAACTTGAGGAAAATGAGTTAGAAAATTTTCTAAGTGTCAAAGCAAGAAAAATATGCCCAAGCTGATGAAGGAAATAAAATTTTCAAAGACATGGATAAAATTGACTTAGATATGTCAGAGGGTGCCGGCCTCATAAGGATGATGAAAATTTTCAAAGCCAAGCAAGGAAATACGCCTAGAGATGAAGATGAAGAATAAAATTGTTGAAAAATATTTTTCTAAGGTTTAAAATTCAAAAAAATTAAAAGTACCCCTTCGTTTGTAGACCCATGAATTCGACACTTTCTGAAGGGAATTTTCTTTTGGGTATTGGACGTCTGCAATGAGGAATGGATTTTAAAGTCTTCCACAGCTCGCCAAGGATTCCGAGGTGAAGATTTTTTGTGGGCACAGGATTGATGAATTTCCTAAGGAAAATTTGAATTTTTTTTTCTAAGGCAGGGAATAAAATGTGTTGTGGACATAAAAATGCCTTGGCGGGTGAATTTGAAGTTGGATGCCTAGATAATTTTTGATCAAATTCCTAATGAAAACATTTTGCTCGAGCCAGAGTTGGATGAAATGTCAGAGTGAACACCTCAGCCGGAAAAGTGAAGAAGATGCAGTTGAAGCTAACACTTTTAAAAGATGATTTAAAAAAAATGCACCCTTGAGGAAGATGAAATTTGTCTAAGGCATTGAGATATGATGCATGGGTGTTATATGCCCCATCCTACAGATGTTGAAAAATCATGAAGAAAGCAAAGTTGGCTAGAGAAAAACAATGAACCCTTGGAAGTTAAAGCATGGAAATCAGGTAAGTAAAGTGAATTTATATTATGAAGTGTTCTGATGCTCTTCTCCTTGCTTGTTTTGTAGGAGGAATGTCGAGATGAAATGGTGATGACTTGGGGAGATGAAGTGAGTAATTGGAGAAAATGGCTAAGTGTTGAAATTTAGTATGTGCCCAGCTCAAGCGACAAAGAAGAAATGTTTTCAAAGCTCAAGATGGAGAGAAGAAGGTCATCCTCAAGCACTTCGGAGTTGAAAAAAACGACAAGGGAAAATTATCATCAAGCAAGAGGAGGAGGTTGCCACCTTGAAGTCAGATCGAGAACGTGCTTGCCATACTAGTCCAAGAAGTTGAAGCAGTGTGAATGCGTCTATGAATAGGAATCTTCTGGAAGATGATGGACATTAATGGCTCATTTATTACCCCACTCCTCTTGGTGGCGGTTTTTAGGGTGAATCTTGTTTAGGGATGAGGTGGCACAATCTGGGCCATCCAGTCAATTGAAATCTGAGCCGTCCGTTGGACTTGGCCAGCTATATAAAGGGGCATCCTCCCTCATTTGTATTTTAGTAGAGTTAGACACTAGATCAGACTAGAGAGTAGAGCAGAGGGACTTTAGTTGTAATATCTTAGCATAGCATAGTTTGAAGGAGAAGGAAAGTTTTCCTTTGAAAACTTTGTAAGAGATTGTTGCGAAAAACTATTGTAATAAAAGATCTTTCATTGAATGGTGAATTCATCTTTGTTATGAGTAGCTAGCAAGATTTCTTCATCCCTTCGACTTCAAGTAGCGTAAAGTAGAGTAGTTTTCATTTTCATGCAATTAGATGTTAGCTGTGGATTTGTGGTGTTAATTGAGGCAACTTCATTTTTATCCATACCACTAGCGGCTTGCTGACGGCAAGTTTGCCTTGTGTGGTCAACTGGAAAACATTACAAACTTAACTTCGATTGTGATTCATGTGTTTGTATGCGTCGTTCTGATGGTACTTACATGTTGAGTTATGATTTGAAAACCTCTTGTCACTCCATTGAAGATTGCACCGACTTTGTGTAAGTTGTCCAACGTGAGGCGGAGCAGAGTCTGGTCGAAGTCTGTCGAGATTGATCCCACGTCCCGTCCTTAGATAGAACATAAACTTCTTAGGCCCTACACTCATTTTAAATTCAGTTCATTTCTGGTTAGCATTAGGAAATTTGCACTTACCTGCCAAATCATCCAAATTACATGAAAGCCCTTAATCTGTTGTTTGCTATCAGTTGCCGAACAATTGTGTAAGTCCCCTTGAAATACTAGCATAAACACATCGAGCCAATTGAGGGTATTATATTGCACTGAAGGAACCTTGGAGTTGAATGCACGAACTCTCTCGCAATCTTAGCGTGCTGGATACTTTGATCAAGAGAGAATAGGGTAGCCGTTGGCGACTTTATTCTGTGTTGGTGCGGTTACAAAAATCACATCAACAGGGAGGCCGTACCATTTCTTCAAAGGGTCGTACTTTCATCTTGGAAGGTGTGTTTCTCCTTGCCTAGACGTGTGAAGCAGTTTGCCAAAGCGCCTATCTTTGGGGCCTTTTATTGTCACCATTTTGGATGCCTTGCTTTCTCAAGCCCTTTGATCCAGTTTCTGCTTTGGAGAAATCCAAATCTGGAGGTGGATGTTGCTTTTCACTAGATTCAACATTTCTTGCCTGGCATGTACAAATATGCTTTATTTAATTAATCTGGAGGTTTCCGGGTATGTCTATTGCTTACAATCTATCTGTAGCAGTTGTTTACTACTGAATACAATTGCATTTTCCATAATATTGCTTTAATTTAAGTTTTAGCAACATTATATGCCTGGCGCACCTCTATATTTCTTGTTTAAAACTCATCAAAACCTTCAAAAAACACAAACAAGACAGTTTAAACATCAGTGGTTGAGTTGGAGCCAGTTGGGCTCTTCACAGAGATCAACTTTCAAGAGTTTAAAAATAAAAAAATGGCTACAAGGAAGGGGACATGAGAAAGTGAGATATCTAGCAAGAGCATATTGATTTGGATGTTTCCATTTCCCAACTTACTACACTTGATGTTGAGGACGAGCCAGTTAGCAAGCATGTGTGTGCTAGTGGCACTACTTGTGGTACTTCTAATATACTTATTACTGTGGTACTTTTAATATACTTATTACTAGGAATTATATCATCTAATATTGATGGTGATGATATTTATGAAGACCCTTATGATGTTGAAGCCTTATCAATGATTGCTTATTGCTGACATTATTATTTTACTTTTAATATATATCATGACATTCAAGTTTGATTAATTGACTTAGTAGTATTTTAATTTCTTATGGCAGTTTTGTTTATTATATGATGTTATGTGGCATTGTAATGTCCCCATTTACATGAGCATCAGTTTTAGAGGGTTTAGCCTATTCCTGACCTTTGTAGGCTAATGAGCTTGGCTAGAGGGTCGTTTTGGTGGCAGATATCTAGTCATTTGTTGGCTTTGACTCTTGGATTCAGTAGTTATAAGGGGGTTTCCTATGTGATGCTGAATGTTGGAAAACATAATGTTGTTATCCGGATGTGGGAAAACATAATGTTGTTATCTGGATGTTGGGAAACCAAATGTTTTTCCATCATGTTTGCACTTAATGAATTTTAAGTTATATTTTAATATTATTATAAAGTGCAAATAAAAATAATATTATTAATGATTTATTAGAAGCTTCTAGTTGGGCTGACCTCAAGAGGAGAAAAGTATATTAAGAAGGGGTGGGCTTTGCTTCTAATCCAACCAGGAATTGATATTTGCTTTGATGTGATTGTTTGGTGAAGGAGCCAGCTAGGGTTTCTGCCATTATTGGACCTTTGGGAATGAAACTCTCATTGGTTGAGCAATTTTAAGGCTGTGAAACTATCAGCTGAGATTATTGTTAGTTGTGGGCTTCATTTCAGAAGTTCAACTTGTGCTTGCATTGCAAATTTTGTGGACTTTGGCCAAATTTGAGCATAAAGATTTCATATCAGTTTTGGGGCATTTTGAAGAGTTCGATTTGATAAGCTTTAGTAGATTTTTTTGTGGAGATATTTTCTAATTCAGGAGAGCTGCGATTTGGCAAGTATTATTGTGGCTTTGTTTGATAATCACCAGCTGCAAAGGAGGGATGACTTCTGCCCTGTTTGTAGGAAGATTCGTAGCTAACCAAGAGGAAGACAAGCGCTGCCATAACAGGGACGATCTTGATGAAATAAGGTGGAATAAATTACTGTCTTGGTGCTGCACAATATTCTGATTTGTTATCTCATGTCTTGGGCAACCAGCATACCAGGAGGAAGGACGATTTAATTCATAAGTCCTCATCAAAGCTGCGATTTTACGTGGGAGCTTGGGCGCTTCATTAAGGAAGACATGACAATAATTTTCAGTGTTTGAGAAGGGTTTTTAAGGCTGTATATTATTTTATATCAGAGGGCAGGTCTGAGAACAGGGACGGCTCATATAGAGGGTTGTTTTGGCATCAAGAAATCAACATTGCATTCTCCAAAGGCTGTCTTCTCTTCATCAATTTAGAAGGCTCCATAATCAGGTTCTTTCATAGTCATTTTCATTGCATTGTGATGTTAGTTTCAGGTCATAATATCATTGTATCAGGCCATTAAGGCGATGCCATAGGATTAGTTGCATTGTGATGTCAAGAGTCTTGGCCAACATTCCATACAGCATTGTAATTGGCACATCAATAAAAGGAGTGATAAGTTGCCTATCAAGTCATTGATGTATTGCTCATATCTATGCTGCTTACTAGTTTGCATGCCATATGTTTGATGTAATGTCTTTGCTGTAAATGCATTGTCTCAGTCCTGAGCTTGTAGGCAAAGTGTTTATGGAAATGTCTTATCACATGTAGATGATCAATAATATGGAAGTTGCATGCTAAATGTTTGTCAAAATTCCTAGCTGCCGTAGATGCACATTTTCAGTCACTTATATGCATGTAAAGGTTGGAAACAGTTGGCACATGATTGCTAAGACCTTGTTAGTCAATCTTGCATCATTAGAAGCATTTAAAAACATCATTTGCAGCATTCAAACTCACAACAGAACAAATAGAAATTCATATCAGAAAGTTCAGACATTGTGTGCAAAGTGTTTGACAATATTCCTTGAGCATATATTCAGCATTTTGAGGTCAGAATTGTCGAGGGATATTACAGGCATCCTGAACTTACTGCTGACAAACCAAACCAAACCCAACCTCTTTATTTTGGGTTAAAATCTGTGAACTAAACCCCAAACCTGAACCTGAACTAGTAATAGGATTGGTAACTTAGCCTTATCCTACCACAACTTGTATGATCTTAAGTTACATTTTGTTCAAACTATATTTAGTGACAGCGTTTTGAAATTTGACAAGTCTTGAGTACATGCATTTATAAAACAGATTGTCCTGTGCAACATTGCTTGAGTACTGAAGATTGCCTTCTACAAAATGTCTACTTTGAGTTTGCCTTGAAATGAGATTATTTAGATATTATGTCACTTTACCTAACTAAATCTGCCTTTAACATTATAATTAACAGCTCAATTGTTTGTGCCCATATATGTTTATTATTATTTTCAGTTCATCTATAGTTTGAGTTTACAAACTAGCATTGCTTTAGAATCTTCTACTGACTTTGATGTCATTTACAGGGTTCAGAGTCTTGAGGCAACTCCAAATTTTAATTTTTGGTCTCAATTATCATTGCGAATTCCATTTTCATTTGCACACTTATGGGGTGGCCTGAGCTCCAAAACTACTGAGGCAACTGTATTGCCTAAAGAAACTTCCTGGTTGGAAGAGACTCTGTCAATGAGGCAAACAACTTTGAAGAATGATACTCAGGAAACACAAACTGATGATCTTTCCTTTAGTACAGACTATCAAGATGAATCCAAAGCATTTTGTAATTGCAGTGAGAATGAAAACTATGGATCTAAACCCCAGCTACCATGCGTAGATACAAAAATTGCTAATAGAGTGAGTACCCATGGTTCTACAGAGGTAAATGATGTAGCTGACAATCATACTGTTACAAAACAGATAAATGGTGTGCCTGATAATCAAGGTGTGGTAAATATGGATCAATCATTTAATTTCTGTAAGTCGTCTCAGGTAACACACAATTTCAAGGGACCAGATGTTCCTGATCTTGATTCAGCTCAAGGAACATGCTCTAATTATGAATCTAGTCATATAAATCACGATGAAAATCCAAATACAAATATTGCAGCAAAAAATCAAACTAAGCAGCATCAACTATCATCACCAACTACCAGCAATTCAACCTTTACTCAAGATTGTGTGGAGGATTCATTTTCAAATGGATATATGGAAGGTAATATGAAGGGAAATGCGATTTCTAGCATTACTCAAAATGAAAAAGTTATAAATATAGATGAATCATCAGATTCCCAATACATAGATAAAGGACTAGGGCATTGGAAGGAACAGGTCCCTGGTAAAAGTAATTGGGAGTTGCCTATGTTGGATAAGAACTCTAATATTAACAGTCGTGATACTGAATTTGTAGTAGCTCATGCTGACGGATCTGTACCTGCAGCACAATTAATGGATAAGGAAGGATTATATTGCTGGAATGAAGAGTTGGACCTCTCTGTAGCAGAGGCATGGGCTCACATGCAAAGTGATTTACAGAAGAAATCAGATGTAGATGATTGGAGACTTCCAATAGGTGTGAAACTTATTAGTGAGAAAAATGGAAACCATCTATTTAACAAATTTCAAGCTGGGCAAGGAATGCAGATAGATGATAGCCAAAGTGAAATTACCCAAGATTCAGGTCTGTCTCCTTGGAATGGTTTAGCTGGTGCAGGTATGAGCGCTATGATGGATATTTACCATGCTGCTTCATCAATGGTGTTGCGCAATGATACTGAAGAGCACAGAAAACAAGGATCACTTTCTGATAGGGCAGCATCAATGCTGGTCTGTAAGTGGTGATGTCATGTACTATCTTCTATTTTGAGCTTTAAGGTGTTGTAAACTTGTTTATCTGTGTAATAGGTTCATGCACTTATAGGTTGTGCAAATAATTGAAAATTACATAGTTTTCAGAATGAAGCAGATTATATTGCTATAATACTTCTCATTTAAATATAATACATGTTATGTTCTTTGTATGCTTGTAATTTTGTAAATGGTGGGTGCACAAAGTTGACTCTGCATTTTTGTTTCAGAATTGTGGGAGTAACAACTGTATTCTTTTTTTCACCTAAGAAAGTTGTTCTTTCTGTCATGCAGAGTTTCAGTTTTATTATTTAAACAGTTTGCTGATCCATTTTTTCCATGCTGCATGATGAGGTCAAATTTTACTGGTGATTCACCCATAGGTAGCATATCAGATAGATGTAGGAGAAAAGATTAGTATGGAACACTATATTTTAGGCATATAAATGCATGTGGGAGTATGGTATGTAGAATCAAACAATATGGCTTTGAAAATAATTCGAGAATGACCATCCAAGAACATTTAGGGAGCTAGTTTTATAAAAACTTAGAGCTTGCTTCTCTCAGTGTTTTCTATGGTAAATTTGTCTTATGTTTAAAATAGACCATGATTTTGTCAATAGTTCACTGACCAGAAGGTATTTCATGCTGTTTTAAAATTGAGAACCTCAAAGCTAAACCCATCAAGTAGATCCCCACATTACTTTCAATGGGTAATCATAACCTGTTCAATCTTCTTGCTTTCCATTGTTGTGGCTTAAAAGGATAGACATGTCTACTAACACCTTTTTGTGAATATTTAGAAAACTTTAACTCACATTGACAATTCAGTGTTTACTTAATGAAACTGTGGATCTCCAGGAAACAGAAAGAGGTTTAAAGAGGAAATGGAGTCCAATTGTTGAGATGCAGTACAGAGAAGGAATATACAGGGGCCGTTGTCAAGGTGGTCTTCCTGAAGGAAAGGTATAAAGTTATATAAATGACAGTTTATAAATTATATATAATGGATTATCTACAGTACCTTACTTTGCATTGAATTTTTTTAATTTCTTCTTTGCTAGATCTTTGCTGAAATTCTAAAACACAATGTAACTATGTATATTTTTTATTATTTTAAATAATGCCAAATTTATGCACCAAAGATAGATTCTGATTTCTTCTTTGCTAGATGTTTGCTGAAATCCTAGAACGTAATGTAACTGTGTATGTTTTTTATTACTTTAAATTATAATGCCAAATTTATGCAAGCTTTTGCATAAAATTTAGATATAAGGTGGAATCTCAAGATATTATTTTCTTTTTGCTTGCAGGGCCGTCTTAGTTACAAGGATGGAAGCTTTTATGATGGAATTTGGAAGCATGGCAAGAGATGTGGCACTGGTACATTTTACTACTCTAATGGGGATATGTTTCAAGGTTACTGGCGAGATGATCTGATGCATGGGAAGGTTTTTCTATCTCACCTACTCAATTAACAAGCAAAATTATGTTACTTAAAGTCAGTCTCTCCTTGCTTAAACAAAACCATGTTGCTTGTATCAATCTCAAATCTCCGAGGTCTGTCCTTTGTAGCAAGGAAAGACAAAATGGATAAGGGAATTAATTTTTTAACCAATAACTCTTAGAACTTTTAAGTCATTGTATTTTTAAATGCTGAGGGAATAATAATAGAGCTCAGGCTTGGAAAAGTTAGAAATGGGTTAAAATTAGTGACACAGGAATTATGTTATAGCTTCACTTGTAATTTATATAGGATGGTGGTTAAGAAATGTGCAGGTTACATAAATATTGATCCTTGATGTAAGAAATGTATAATGTAGAACACATTAGGACTGAAAATTACTAACTAGTAACAACCATATGAAGCATTATAAGTATTATGATCATATTTCTCTTTAGGAAGATAGTTGTATTGGAGAGTGCTTGTAGGTGCATGTTTGATCTTGGTGCTGACTCTTCTAGTTTATAAATGCTTATGATATTTTCCTATGCTGCACACAAATAGAAAATATATATCCTTCTCCTTTTCTTTCATAGTGCGTAAGAGCTACTATGGCATATTTTCTTTTTTCTCACTAGGTTAATTGAGGGATATGGGACTCTCACCTTTTAAGAAAAAGATCAAATTCTGAAAAAACTGGCTTCTAATAATGTAACAACCCACCTTATTCTTTTTAAATTTTTTTTTGCAATATAAAATTGCATATGCAATGCCTCTACACTTTTTTATCACCCGGATCTCGGAGTGGGCAAGGTGAGAGCATACAGTGCTTCAACCACACACTATCTATGATGTATGTAAGAAGATGAATAGCGGCAAGCCGACCAAAATATGCAGGCAGCTGAGCCAACCTGATCAACATCTCTTCGGTAGACTGTGTGAATGCATTGCAAGCCATTGGTAGAATATCTAAGCTTGCTCAGATCAAAATGGTTGATAGTGTCAACTTGTTCAATACAAAAATACACTGTATGATAATGCTATACTAATTGGTGATAAACCAACCAATCCTACAATACAAAATGCTTGCAAATGATAACCCTTTGGCAATATTACCATCTGAAGTTTACAAAGTAGTTAGGAAATGCATTACAATATGACAAAGATAAGAAACTGTTGTAATCAACTGTAATATCGGGTCTGATCATAAATAAACAATGTTGCAACACAATGAATGAAGAAACACACACTTATACTGAGATGGGGTGAATCAGTATAAAACAATCTTTTTACTTTGTTGGCGTTTAAATTTGCACCTCTGGAATGCGAATTAGAAACGGACAGCTATGTGTAGTAACCTGCTCTTCAAATTAGGAGGGGAAGCTCCCTCTTAGCTGATGCTGCTCAAAAGAAAGTAAACTAAAACTAATTTGTCTATCTTTTTGTTCAGCTAAGAGCACAAGGTTATAAAAATCAAGCGTCGTAGCTGAGATTTTCTGTTTTAGAAGTTCAACTATGACTAAGCCTACTCTAATGACGTTTCTAACTTCTCAAGTAAACATAGAGCAAGAGAGTTAGAAATGGACAAGGAAGGATTCTTTGACATAAATACTTAAATAAATTCTCTTCCAACACACATCTACTTACTTTCAATGCAAGCTGAAATAGAGATCACATAAGCATAACACAATAAACGGAAATCTGAGACTTTATATCAGGGCAGCAAAGCAGGCACAAGACTTTATTTTCTCAAATTTCAGGAACAAGAGATTACACTAAACACATGCACTGAACAATACTTGCAGCTAAAGAGGCATGCAATTTGCTCTTACACAAAGTGAACTGACACTGAATAACAACTTGCTGCATTATAGGCTCGCAATTTGCTATCACAATAACCGTTCTGAACAACACTGAATAACAATAAGAAGGCATTAGTAGGCTCAACGTTTCATTATTACAAGCATGGTTAAGAAATAAATGAGCAAGGATGCTCTTATTTATAGACAAGTAGAGGAGTAGGGAACCCTAAAATCTCCTTGCTTTTATAACTAGGGCTTTCTTAGCAAACAAGCTTTATTTCTAAATCTAGAAGAAGATAACATCTAACCACCTAAGAAAGCAGGAAGTGCCAACTATTACATTTTATCTTCTTTCTCTTCTCCAAAGAATAGATAAGAATTGTTCCGAGAATAGAAAGAAAGCGGAAAGAAAGCTTCTAGAAGAAAGCTGCTTTAAAGCTTGATCACATCCGCTAGAAAGTTGGAGAATGTGTCTCTGTCAGGTGCACCAATACTATCAATAGCAAAGTTTCGCTTTTCTAAGATTTCCTCTCCATCAGCAATTGATCTTATGAAATATTCATTCTCATTGGCCGCTTTCTCGAACCTTGCTGACATCATCGCAATCTAACTCATATTCCCAACTGTGTGGTCAGCGCTACCACTGCCACGAACAACACTTTGAAACTCTGGTGCAAGTCTGTCTTAGTTGTTTTGATGAAGTCATGAACTCAGTGGGAGTGTACTCCATATTGCAAAACTTGAAGATTGATTGTAATCTTGCCTATATTCAGACAATTTCTGCACACTTTCTAAATTTAGAATGCTGCTTTTTTCCTTCAAGCGGACAAAATTTTTGAATTTTTTTCTGAGATATGGGTTTTGCTCAGAATTTTGTTACAAGATAACCCAGATCGACCGTTTTTGAAAATTTTGAATTTATACTGAAAAAGCAACAAACCTTATTTTCTTCAATTTTTCACGAAAAGGTTGGCATCTGGGTTTTGTTCAAAAACACATTAGAAATGGGCCCAGTTGATCAGATCTGCAAAATACTGAGTGCTGATCGAAAAAGCAGCAAACCCTTATATTTGAAATTTGCTTCAAAAAAAACTGTGATATGGGTTTTCTTTAGAAGACTGATTTGAGAGGACCTAGATGATCAAAATTTGAAAACACTGAGGATTTCACTGACATGCAAAGAAAAAGCAGCTGCTGCAACTTGAGAAAATTTCTTGAAAATTTTTCAAAAGACTGGGATGAAGAAACCCAAATGGCTGAAAATTAGAGATCTTGACCTTCTTTAAAAATTCGATCTTCTGGATGAAAAAGCATAAAAAAGCAAGGCCTTATGTTGCTGGTCTAAAACTATTTTTGAAAATCAGCAACTTTGAGCTTCTGAATCTTGAAATAAAACTTTTGTTTGCTGCTCCACTTCTCTCCCTTGGACGCCACCTGCAATAATGATGAGTTTTGAATGAAAGAGATGTATTAAATAGACTTAGGGTTTGAAATAGGTTTTCTTTCTTTTGCTTTAATCTTCAAAACCCTAAAGTCTTGTCATGCATCAAACTTGGACATTTTCTTCATCTTACAATTTTGAAACTTTTGAAAAATTTCTAAGGCATGGCAAGTTGGGTGCCCTTCTTGGCTAGGGGCGCCAACTTCTCCTAGAGTTAGTCATTTTTTGGAAATTTTCAACTTTTCAAATTTTGAAGCCCTTCTTTGACCTTGATCTTTGGCTTCTAGATTGATCCGACGAGCAAGCTGGATGATTCATCGTGTAGCCTGACTGATTCTAAGAAGGTCACCCTGGAGGCACTTCTGGCTAAAAACTTCGTTTTGACCTTCAAATTCATGAGAGCCTATTTCCTCCAAGGGCTTCGAACCTTCAGAGTGCTAGCCATTTTTGCATGATTTTCAAGTTCTTCATTTCCCTTTGATCTTTTGATGAAATCTTGATTCCGGGAACTATGCTGATCCGATTGACTGGCTGACTGCTTCGTTGGATAGCTTAATTGATTCTGACAAGGCGATCTTGGAGGCTGCGTTGACAAATTCCATCGTTTCAGACCTCAAAACCTTGAGAGCCTTTTTTGTCCAGGGGCGCCCATCTTGACTAGACTTAGAATATTTTCTTGTTTTTTTATCAACTCCTCTTCTACAGACGATCCTGTTAGATCTAAAGTTCCAAGCGTCGGATAGACTGATGGTTATGCTTGTTGTGAAGCTGAGGAGATTTTGAGAGGAACCTTGTTAGAAAGTTGAATCTAAGGTACCAAAAGCTTAGGCGCCCCTGGCAAGCTGGGGCACCCAACTTCACCAGAGTTAGCCATTTTGGAGTTTTCTTCTTTGCTTTTCAATTTTTTTGGCTCTTGTTAGATCCTCTGTTTTGCCTGCTGCATCTAGTGACTGACAACTCGGATTGACGTGCTGTTGATCTTGTTGGAAAGCTCGGTCAATTCAAGAGAAATCATGTTGGAAGCTTTATTGGAAAATTCATCTGTTTAGACTTCCAAAAGCTTGCCCTTCTTCACCAAGGGCGCTGAAAGTTCCCAGACTTAGAAACTTTTCAAACATTTTCATGATTTTCATTTTGTCTTCGTTTGAAACTTCCCTGTTTGATCTTGAATTCCGAGGTGACTGAATGATCTAGACCGCACTGCCGGATTGACTGCGGAGGTGGGAGGATTCTGAATAACTTTGACTGAGAGCTCGAACCTAATTTCATCATCTGGTGCCCTAAAAAGATGGGCACCTATCTCCTCTTGGGGCGCCCATGTCAAGCAGACTTAGCCAAATTTCCGTAGTCTTCACCCTTATCCTTCGTTCCTCGTGCATGTTCTTCAACTCATCTTCTGTTCAATGTTCGAACATTGACTTTGGTACCTGGCCGTAGACTGACCTCCATTGATGACTTTTGAAGCTCCTGAAATGCTTTCTGAAATTGAAAAAGCAGAATAGACCCACTAGGGAAAAACTGATTATTTCTCGATTCTGACTGCACCAGCTCGATGGAAGTATTTTGAGCCAATCAAAATCAGTTTGAACCCCAACGGACCAACTTTCTATTTTTAGAAAATTTTACTAGTATTTGTTTTGAAAGAAACCCAGAAAAACCCATAAAAAGTTACTATTTTTAGAAAATTTCTAAAAATAGCAGTTTTCCTAAAACGTAGGGATGAAAAACTGAGATCTGGGTTTTGTAGATTAGGTTGCTCCGAGCAGACCTAGATCGCCAGATTTTGGAAATTTCAAGATTTTAACCCCCATGCAAGACATGCACACCCAAATTTTGACATTTTTGACAAATTTGACAAGATTTTTACTCATTTCTTCAAAATGTCTAATTGTAACAAAAATTTTAATTTGGGGTACAACATACGTATTAAAACTTTAGTAATCACAATGTGACAATCAAACAACATCCACACAAATAAGAGACACAAGATTTTATGTGGAAACCCTTTCGGGAGAAAACCATGGCGAATAGCTGCTTGGATCTAGCTTCAGCAAAATGAAATCTTCTTTACAAAGCTTTGTATGCACCAACCCACAGGAGACACCAATCCCCTACAATTGGGCACCAACCTAGCAAGAGACACCAACCTCCCGACTCCTCAATTAAGAAGCACCAACCTCCATAGAAATAACATGATTATTATTTGAAACTTCTTCTTGGATCTGCTCTAATTTTCCTTTACAAATCTGCTCATGACTTCATCAAAAAATGCCTTAATATCTGCTCACAAATCTGCAATCTATCTACTCATAAATCTGCAATATAGTCTTAAATATTTCTACTCATAGAATTGCCATGATCTTGCTTTTAGATTTGCTATAACTTTTATTTAAATTTGCTCTATATACGAATGCTATTCAATAATTGTTTGCTTTGAAAAACTCTTTGCAACGAATCCTTATAGCTTCACAAAGGGGGGTGACTTTTTGAAACAACATCACACTCGCCAATGGATGCACCACTTCATTTTATAGATGCCTTTTCATCTCAAAAATGGGATCCAAGATGGGGTCGGCCCAAAACAGAAAATAATATTTTTATTTTTAATTTAAACACCACTAAAATGGGTGCCATAATAGGAGAGGTTGGCTTAAATTAAAGATAATTTTAATTTTTGATTTTTATCTTCACAAAATGGGCACCAAACTTAGAACCATAGGTTGGCAAGCATAAATCTATTTTTCTTTTGACATCACCTTTGACATAAATGACAACAATTTCTAACAATTTCCCCCTTTGTCATTGATGGAAACCCTACAAGGAAAAAATCTTGAAAACCAATAGGACCATACTTCTCCCCTTGACTGATATGCTCCCCCTTACTCTACTTCGCCCCCTTTGACATCAATGACAAAGGCTCCCTGGGGCTGAAAGATACGACAATGGATAGCTCCCTTTGAACATATGCTTCTTCTAAGGAACTTAGTGATTGGATGAGAGTGATATTACTCTCAATTTCTCCCTCAGGTACTCAAAGTCTCTTTTGGAAGTGGCTTTGCGAAAATGTCTGCAATTTGTTCTTTTGTAGCAACATACTCCAACTTTACTTGCTGATTGGAATATGTTGAAAAGAGGTGCCAAGCTTGTTTGAAGGCAATCCAATTAATTTTGACCCAAACTTGTGGAGTTATCAGGAGTTCTAAGGGGTCTTACATAGTGTTACAAGACTCGCCCAAACTCGGCGAGTATTCGCGAGTCCTGAGCCGGGTAACCCTAAATGAGTCCTAGAGACTCGGCTGCTGAGTACTCGCCGAGACTTGCTAGACTTGCCGAACTCGGCAGACTCAGCAAACTCGCCGAGTTTCGTGCCTCAGACTCGGCCATTTTATTTAAATTTTTTTAAAAAGTTTGCATTCTTTCATTTACAAATTCTGTAATTAAATGGTGTGTGCCATGAAGGTTTGTGTGGTTTTGAAGGTCTTCATTTGGGCTTGGTGTAATTAAATGGTGTGTGCCCCTCAACCGCGCCTTGTATCCAGACCCCCGCAAGGGGCGTTGCCCCTTGACCACACTGGGGGCGCTGCCCCCAAAGCCCCGTGAAGGGGCACTGCCCCTCAACCCTGTTGGGGTGTTTCCCCCAAACCCTCATCAAACTATAGGTCTAAGCATGTTATAGGCCAATGATGAATTATGATCATAAAACCTATAAAATACATATCCCTTGTTGCAAATCTTTGCATCTTTCATAGTCAAAGCCATAATCAAGGATTATCTTGTTCCATACATTAGACAACAAAACATGCAATCTTGAAGGCTACAATGAAATTTTAATAATAAATTCCTCACTTGAATATACACACCAATCATTGAGATGCAAGCAAATATCATGGCTACATCATCATCTAGGACCTATCTTAGACACTAGCGCATGACTTGTCGTGATGTTGGGATGAGTAATGGAAGCTCTTCTGAGCCATAGACTTATATTTTTAGTTTTTATATTTGTTTTGATGCCATGGATTTCATATTCCATGAATTTTGTATACATTTGACAATATTTATATATCTGAATGTGTTATTTCCTTTAGCTAAAATTTGCGTTTATACTTATGTGATCGATGTATGTTTGTGTATGGGATCATAGTAATTTCTATTTGATGATGTTATTGTGTCTTTAAGGTTTATTTATTAAAGGGTGCACGAAACAAGTTTTAAATCCTTAAAAATCTTTGAATTTCTTGGGTTATTTTTATTTGCCGAGTCTGGGCTCCGAGTTGGAGTCCGAGTCAAAAATTGGCTTGCCGAGTCCAAGCCGAGTGCGAGTCTTGTAACACTGGTCTTACAGTACCTGGTATTTGCTGTTGTCAGTTGCCATTTTCACACCTGCAACTCATTTTGATGAAGTTATGATGTGTTTGGAGTGAATGTGGGTGTGTTCAAGAATGTTTTTCTCTATTTTGGTTGATTATGGAAGTGTTTGGTGTGCACAGATGAGACTTCTGGAAACTTTCCTTGCTACCCAGATGTTTTGCAGCAAGTTTCTATGCATTTTTCAGACCTGTAACAATGTATTCCCCTTCATTTACTAAGGTATATTGTTGCTACTTTCAAGTGGGTAATTTTTTTATGATTTCAGGCTCTTTGGGTACAGTGTTTCAGCAGTTCCATTTGCATCACTTATCTTTGTTTGCAACCTGTAACAAAAAATACAACTCTACCTTGGCAAGATTATGTATGAGAGATTGTAACACCGAATGGTAGTATCGCCAGTGAGTTGTTTTTATTGTTGATATTTACCCCACTGAACAAGTGGTTTGATTGCAATCACTCATCATTGAAAAGTGAAAGAGTTGTCATTCATGTTTATACTTGCTAACCACTAGATAAGTGGAAGAAGCTTGCTTTCAATTTCAGTATTGTATAAGCATTCCCACTGAATAAATGGTTTTCTACCTTTTTTAGAATTGTTTATACACCCCACTAAATAAGTGGTATTGGCTGGCTTGTCACCTGGTGCTTTCCGTTCAGTTGTTGCTTTCAATTTAGTTGTGATCCTGAACACTGTATTCTCTCACCTTGCTCACTTTGGGATCTATATGATCAAAAAGTGGGAAGGAAGCTATTTGTAATCAATTTCCAGTTGCTATATTTCAAAAAAAATAATTTTAAGGTGGTTATTATAGTGGTATCAAAGCTGGAGATTTTGTCAGTTTGTGCCTCTAATCTTGACATGTAGTTGCATCTTTCTCTATGAGTGATAGAGAATTGAGATACTACAATAGAGAGAAAAGAAGGCAGCTTTATCAATTGCCTAAATCTGCAGTTGGGGAGACCTTCTCAAGTGTCCTTGCACCTCGTCAGGATCTTGCAAAGGGTGTTGAGGATTCATCAGGAAACATGTCAAAAAGAGATAAGTGAGCAACTCAATAGAGGTTTCTAAATACAAGAGCTGAAAGAAAATTTGATGCCATGCTTAGACATGATGTCTCAAATGTTGGAAAAAATGAGTTAGAACATACTTAAAACTCCTCCAATTCAAAATGGTGAAACTAGTTACTATAACACCAATAACCGTCAGAGTAATAATGGTCACATTGTTGGAGCAGCTTCATGGTCTATTCCTAGACCACTCCTGTTAGATTTTAATGATCAGATTTAAATGCACAGAAATTAATTCAAAATTAAACACAAGACACAGCAGATACCCTGGGAAAACCCTCCTCTTGAGGGAGAAAACCCAGCCAATAATATCTCTTATATTATTGAATCACAATAAGAATGTCTCCTTTACAATAGGCTGATAAGAAGGCCAACAAGCAGCATCACAATCTGATGCAAATACTAAAACTGATAGATACAATCTGCTAATATAGATCTCAGTCTTCTACACAAAATATCGATCTGCTCTATAGATCAATTTGCACTTGAAGAGCTTGAACTTGATATGAATATGGAATGAATATCGAAATGAACTGAAGTGAATATGATGATCGAATGAGAGCAAGGAATGGTAATATATACACAATGAATGGAGAGAGACGCAACCTTTCAATATCATCATGTCAGCCTCAATCAAGAGATAAGACTTTACAAATAATAAGTCGTCCTTCATAGATAATCGCGCCTTCAAGGATAATCGTGCCTCTTCTTAATAAACAAATATTAATTTATATTTAGCAAGAGACGTGACCCAATCAAGAATTTGTTCTACACCAATTAAATAGCCGATAGGCTATAATTTAATTGCTTTGATCTGATCTGGAAGATGCGACCGACGCTGTCCAATAAACATCAACAACTCCAACCTACATTTCCACATAGGGTGGAGGTTCAAGTTGTCTCGGAGGCCCAAATTCCGATTGCAGATGAAGTGAGGGCTAGCTATGCAGAATATGTCACACTTCCATTGGAAATTTGTGACATCTTGACTCTAGAGCAATTCATGAATCAAAAAAAGAAGAGTGGTGGTGGAAGAGTTGATAACCAAGGTCCTATAATGCTGAGGGACTATCAAAAAGCTCTTGGAAAGGTGACTTTAGCACACTTTGATGGGAGTTATAAGTGCATAGCTCGTGCTTGGGTTTAAAAGCTAGATAATTATTTGTCCCTAAGACCCGTGCTAAAAGAAGATGCGATCAAATTTGCTACATCGCATTTGGATGGAGCAGCCCATGAGTGGTGGAACCACGACTTGATGACACTAGGTCATAATCTAATCATCACCTATGATGAGTTTACAAACAAGCTCATCGAAAGATTTGATAAGAAAGACCTCGAGATGTAGTTTAGAGAGCTTGCACAGTTGAGACAACATGGTACTATTGATGCCTACATTGTTGAATTTCAAAGACTCTCTATCATGGTTCCCAACATCACATAAAGAGTGGAATACCTTTTTAGTGTAAGGCTAATGGAGCCACTAATTGGGTGGGTAAAGGCTTGAAAGAGGTATTCAGCATGTGATAGAATTGGAAGAGGGAGCCAAACTAGTCATCATCACTCCCTATTGGCATCCCAAGAGAAATAAAGATGACATTGAGAAAGCAATTGAGGAGCTCCTGGAGATGCGACATATTCGTCCAAGTAAGAGCCCATTTGCATCTTCAATTGTGTTAGTGAAGAAGGATGGGACTATGCACTTGTCCATTGATTACATAGCTCTTAATAAGAAGACCATAAAGAATTTATCCTATTTGAGGATTGATGAGCTACTTAGAGTTGTCTACTTCTCAAAGATAGATTTGAGATTTGGTTACCATCAAATAAGAGTTCATGAGGAGGATATTGAGAAGATTGATTTCAGATGCCATTTTGGGCATTATGAGTTTTTGGTTATGCCTTTTGGCTTCACGAATGCTCTTGCAACTTTTCAATCTTGTATGAATTAGATATTCAATAAGCAGCTCAGAAAGTTTGTCTTAATATTTTTTTATGATATCCTAATTTTTAGTAGAACTTGGGAGGAGCACATGAGGCAGTTGGATGAAGTTTTGGATATCCTTGAGGTTGAATCTTTATTTGCTAAGGAATCCAAGTGCGAGTTTGGAATGACAAAACTTTTATACCTTGGCCATGTGATCAGCTCAAAAGGGGTAAGTGTTGACCAAGAGAAGATCAAGTCAATTTTAAGTTGGCCTCCACCTACAAATCTCTCTCAGTTGAAGGGTTTCTTTGGCCTTTGTGGCTTCTATAAAAGATTTGTGAGAGGCTTTTCACAATTGGCTGCCCCACTTACTGATCTTACCAAAAAGGGGGCATTTGTATGGTCTAATGTAGCACAAATATCTTTTGATCAGTTCAAGCAAATCATGAGCACATGTCCTATTTTGACCATACCCGATTTTTCCAAGTCCTTTGAGCTTGAGTATGATAAATCTGGTGAAGGAATAAGTGCTGTCCTAATGCAAAATAAGCACCCTATTTCCTTTGAAAGAAAAAAGTTGAGAGGAGGAGAAAGGAGTTAATTTATGATAAGGAGATGCTTGCCATAATGCATGCCTTGGCAAAGTTTAGGCAATATTTGGTTTGTGGTAAGTTTATTGTTAAGCAACAACTAGTTAATCAATTTTCAGCTTCCAAACTTGACACAAAATTCTTTCATGTGGTCTTGGTTAGAGATTAGTGATAGATCATTTTTTGGGGCATGTAGAGGTCTAAACAAAATTCTACACATATTTAGAAAATTAAATTGAAATTTGCAATTTTTACCAAAAAAAATATTCATGCTTTAAAACTTTCTTGTGGCCTTTGGTGTCAAACTATACCATAAAATTATTTGGATGACAACTCCAACATATGAAAGATTAAATTAAGATGCTTTTGCAGTTTTTATCATAATGCCATGTCAAAAAGACTTTGTGTGGACACATTGCACATCAATCTCGAGTACAACTAAGGTTAAATGCAATTGGTGTCTGAATGATATCATCGGTGGCACTCATTGCTTCAAATGTCATTTGGAAACGGAGGTAGGAAATAACACCATTGCTTGTCCAAAATGCCCTGCAAATGTCAGCAAAAACAAGCTTTAAGCGATTTTTGAGGGTTAGGAAAAATAGGCAAGAACTGAGTTTGAAATAGATTATAATTCTACAGATGCTAAGAAGAATTGCTTGGATGAGAAATATGGTGCACATGAGTTTTTCAAGGAATCTAGGTCAACACCTTATATAGCACGTGGCCCAAACACAAGTGGAGGAAACATTAATTCTTTCTGCACTCCTCGCACTACATTAAGACCACAAACCACTTTTTGAGAGTACAGGATGGAGGAAGAATGTCCATGAACAAGAAAAGAAGGCAATCACAAAATCCTGGACTTTTCTAGCTTGCCATTCCATGTTGCTAGGTCTCCATATTGGCAAGGTATGGTAGATGTTACTATAGTTGCATGCCCTAGGTTTCAAGCCCCATCTTACGAGACATAAGCGTTGGTATGCTCAATGATGCAATATTGGATGTTAAGGATGTTGTTAATGAAGATCAACTAGAGTGAGTAAAGATTGGTTGCACCATAACATCAAATTGATGGATAGCTAAAAGGAACCAAACCCTCATCAACTTCCTTGTCTCTTGTGATATTGGCACAATATTTTTAAAATCCATGGATGCATCAAATACAATCAAATCTGTAGTTGCATTGTTTGAGATGTTTGACTTGGTGGTCAAAGATGTAAGGCTAAAATATACGGTTCAATTAATTACAAACAATGCTAGTGCTTGTGTTGTTGTTGGGAGACTTCTGATGGACAAATACACCTCTCTATTTTTTACCCTATGTGCAACACATTGCCTTGATCTAACCCTAGAGGACATTGGAAAACTTGAATGGGTTAAGGAGGTATTGCAAAAGGCTCACATAGTTACCAAATCTATCTATAATCACACTAGGGTTTTGTGTATGATGCACTCTTTCACAAAGGGCAAGGAGCTAGTTTGACCAGGGGTGACAAGATTTGCAACACACTTTCTTGCACTACAAACTCTTTGCCAACAAAAAATGAATTTGAAACGAATGTTTGTTTCAAACAAGTGGATGGATTCTGGCTTCACAAATCAAGCAAATGGCATAGTAGTTGCAAAGTACATTTATTCTACTAGTTTTTGGGATGCGGTTGAACAAGTTGTAGAATTTTCAGAGCCTCTAGTAAAAGTCTTGAGACTAGTGGATGGGGACAAATCCCCCATGGGATATTTGTTTGAGGCCATGGATAAGGCCAAGGAGTGATGCGAGGTAAGATGAAAAATAACAGGGATATGTATATGCCATTATGAGACATAATTGATAGAAAACAAGATCAACAAACACACTCTCCTCTCCATGCTGCAAGATACTATCTGAATTCAGCATTGTTTTATAACTCTTCATTCAAAGATGATATTGAAGTCACACAAGGCTTGTTCATATGCATGGAGAAAATGCTTCCTTTCTCAGAAACATTGTATACATGTACGATAGAGTTGCCAATGTACAAGCAAGCAAGGGGTTTTCTCTTGTATAAGGCTGTTGTGGAAGGCAAGAAGATCTTCAAACCAAGTAGACTCCAAAACTTTTGATAGTCTCTCTATTTTGTGGACATGTGCATTATGTTGCAAATGTTGTCATTGATGTCAAGAAGGAAGTCTTTGTCCAAGATTAGTGTCATTAATGTCAAAGAGCATAATTAATGTCAAAGGAGAAATAATTGCTACTAAAGGCCAAAGGCCACTATCTATTGTTCAAGGAAAGATCACATCATTCCAAGATATTAAATGTGTGAATTAAAGAACTAAAGACAAGTTTTGATCCTTATTGCTTGTTGACTCCCTTTGTTATATGCAAATTAACACTTGAATTTGGGCCGACCACATGCTGGCTGACCACACTTTGGAAGATGTTTCAAGACATATATAAATAAAGTTTAAATCGTCCAAGATTAAAATTTAATGGAATTATTATGAAGAGCAGTGATTCCTTGAGAAGGAAGCAATTATAATATGCAATGATTAATATTGAAGAAGCAATGATTAATGTTTAAGGAGCAGTGATTATTAATAAGGCACTGATAGTCAAGCATAAAGATCAGCAATCAAACATTCACAAAAGACAGCTTTAAGTTTGTTATGGGCTGTTAACAAAGGGACATCACCTTTGGTGAGAAGTCGTCCCTCCTTTGAATCAACACCTCCCTTCTATGCAATCGCCTCCCTTCACGTAGAGGCATAAGGATATAAAAGGAAGAAATGTGTGGAGAGGTGTGAGTTGGAGTGAGATGTGTGAAGATTAAATAAGAAGAGGAGTGGAAGTAAGTGTGTGGATTTCAAGATATATCATTCAACCACAAGTGGATTTTATGAGGAGAAAAGAATAAATATTTAATCAAGGCAGATTTGTAAAGGAATTTGTTGAAGATTCGTGAAGAGGTTTATGCAGATTTGAGAAGGAAATGATATGAAAGTGATTGCATCAAATTTGTGAAGAGTGTAACATCTACAAGAAGATTCTTATGAAGGTAAATCATTTGATCATCATTTATTGAAGAAATTCATTTGGAGTTTGGTGCTTCCTAATAGAAGAGATTGGTGTCTCTTGCTAAGTTGGAGCTTAGCAATGGGAATTGGTGTCTCTAGTGGGTTGGTGCCTACAAATTGTTTAGCGACAAGGATTGGTGTCTCTAGTGCATTGGTGCCTACAAAATTCTTGTAAAGCAAATTTTATTTTGGTGACTAGATTTGGATAGTAGATCCAAGCAGTTCTATTCTCTGTGGTTTTCTCTCGAAAGGGTTTCCACATAAATCTTGTGTTCTTCTTGTGTTGCTTAATTGTTAGATCTTGTGTGATTGGTGTTATTGTGATTATTAATTTGAAAAAGTAAAAGATTAGCTTATACTGATTCACTCCCCCTCTTAGTATAAGTGTGTGTTCATCATATTAAATGTATTAAGATTTTGAGATATTCTTACATGATATCATCTCCAAATAATGTGTTTTTCAGCACAATGGTGGAATTTTTTTGGTCATGAAACCAAAAATCTTATATGGATGGCGAGATGCATTTTGAGCCAGCCATGCAGTTCATCCGCTTGTGAGCATAAAAAACACAACCATTTAACACAATGGATGAATGACTTGGTGTTTGTTCACCACAACCTCCTTTTGAAGATAAAGAAAGCTCAAGATTAGACTTTTAATATACTTGCAATTATATTTGTAATTGTATTCATTATGTTTTTCACTTGTAAGGCCAAGACTAATTTCTACATGGACAAAAGTAGGTACTATTGAGGATGATGAGACAATTGACCTTGATGAGATTGATCCAAAGTTTGAGTGGATTGCTGCTGATGATGACTTTCTTGAGCTTGAGGATTTTGAAAATCTAATAGACATCAACTTGGATACTCATGGTATTGAACGACTTAGGAGAGGCTTTGACCCAAGAGCTTCATCATTAGGACCGACAACCCTCTAGCATAGCTCAATTTGTAGTAGCAAGAGTCATTGGCTATGTTTGATTTTTGAAACTTTGTACTTAGTTTATAGGTTGATTTTGTACAAACTATAGTGTAATTGAAATTTTGTCAACTGTCAACATCTAGTTATTATTTATGCACCATGAAGTATGCTTTGTGCAATGCAATGTAAGCAGCTATATGAATATAAACCGAAATCTATTTTCTACAAATTATGGGTTAAACTCTCTATATCTCTATGCTATGGAAATTCCTTTAAATTTCAAAAGCAAGTAGTTTTTGTCTTTTTTTTCTACAATTTTCTACATTTTTTTAGAAATCCGATTTTTTCCCCAAAAGATTTATGTTGCTATGATTTATACTATCAAAATCCCATCCATACCATTATATTCATCAAAGACAGCCTTAAAGGGAAGATTCACACCCATTCTCACCCACCAAAAAGGCCGTAGATCCACACCCATTCTCACCCACCAAAAAGGCCGTACAAAAAGAAGAGTGGTGTTTGAAGTGGGAGGTAGGTGTGGAAGTTAGACTTTTGAAGAGTGTGGGATCCCCACATATCAGCCGCTTGATTTAGCAACTCGTTACTAGTCTGCTTGCTGCCTGGTTTTGTAGATTTAGTTTGAATCTAAGTCACAAGATTCGAATTCGAATTCGAACAATGAAAATTGGATGAAATTCGGCAAGGAAAAAATTCGAAAAGTATAAAATTCGGATCAAATTCGCCTTATGTAATTTTTTTTTTTCTTTTTAATAAATATAACTAATGATACTATATTAATAAATTAAAACTATTGAACTTTAAATATAATTATTAAATAATAAAATATTAAAGTATTATTCGGATAGTTTTCTTGAAGTAGCACGAGATTGTAGGTATATATTATATATATATTAAAATTAGACTTTGCTTATATTATGGCACTGAGATCCCAAGTGCTATAAGGCTTGATAATAATTAAAAGTGCTAGATTTTATTTAAATAGTAATTTTTTATTTTTATCATTAAATAATTAATTATTAAAAAAATATTAAATTGATTTATATTTAAAAAACATATGATTAATAAGTGAACATATGAACAAGACTTGTTAAGTTTCCGAGATATGCCGGAACTGTGGCGTTGAGAAGATTGGCATGGAGGCTCAGAACTTGCAACTTTGGGAGATTTCCGAAGCCCGGGGGAATGATGCCGCTGAAATTGTTGGAAGAAAGGTCCAAGTACTGCAAATTTGTGAGCTTAGAAATAAAATCCGGCAGGTCACCGACGAGGATATTTTGAGACAAATCCAGCCACTCCAGCGTCACGCAGCGTCCCAAGTCCTCCCGAATAGTACCGTTGACGTTGTTGAACGCCATCGAGAGATTCTTGAGAGCGGGTAGCCTGCAAACAATTGCCGGGAACTCTCCCACAATGTTCGTGTTGGAAAGGTCGATCGCTGTGACGTTCCCTGTGGCAATTTGGAATATTCTTATCTGAAGATCGAAACAAAAACCCTAAAAACGTATTAAAAATATATATTTTTGAAAAAAAAACAGGGTCTCTGTTCCGTACGAATTTATTGGCGAATTTTTACGAATTTGATAAGTTTTTTATAGATTCGCCGAATTTCGAATCTGATGCCAAAAATGAATCTTGTACTTAGGTTTGAATTATAGCTTCAGTAGTAGCCATACAGGCGATGAAAGAGAGCAGTATTCTATGTATGTGAAATATTATATTAATACCAGTGACGCAAGGAATTCTTCATCAGTTAGTTCAGTTGTCAGAGTTTGGAAAACACAGTGATAGCAGGTGGTTTGCTATCTGTAGAGGGTAAAGAGACTGCTGTACCTGAAGTTTATTACTGCAGCCATCAACAGATTCAGTATTGTTTCAGAACACCATGATAAAATGAAGTGTCACAGTTATACGGTATACCCACATATGTGAAAGCTCTGTATGATCTGCCCAGCAGCATTGTCAAGTGTAAATTACTTAAGTTTAGGAGTTCTTTTTGGTTCAGAACAGCTTGTTGGCCAAAATATCGAGTCCTATCCATGATACAAGCATTGTAACTGTGAGTTCATGAATATTTTCTGAGTTGTTAATGCAATTCCTAGTCTTTGCCAATTGTTTGAAAAAATGTCTATGTATTTCTATTTGAATGTAAAGTGTTTGTGAAAATGTTTATGCAACTACACATTAGTAACAGTTGTTTTTTTAAAGTACTAAGACTCAAAAATATTTAAGAATTCAATGTTCTGCCAAATATTCGACAAAATGTCTATGAGCCAAAGTTGGAAACATTGCAAGATTATTGAAATACCTTGGTAGGGACATTACAAGTTTTCAGAATAGAATACGCGGTCAGGTACAAACAATAATCATTGATACAAACTGCTTTTTAAAATAATCCTCACATTGACAGGGTACTGTAGCAGCAGTATTATAGCAGTGGTATTGTAGCAAACTAGAAATTGAAAATAATTTGGACTCTTCTTCACATGACTACAATTCCTAGGTGAAACTACCTCAAAGAGAAACTGGTTTTTGCCCTCTACTCTTACCTGGAAACCAGGAGGGTTTTTGTCTTTCAAATTCCCACACTCCAAGGGTTTTTGTCCTTGGGTGAGAAGATGAACACAAGTGCTCAAGCTTTGAGAAAGGGTTTGGTTTCAATAAACAATGGATCTTTTCCTTTGAGAAATTCTCTTCCTTTTAATATTTTATAAACTCCATGTTGCCCCTTTTTAATTTGAATTCTCTTTTCCCTCTAAAAATTCCTTCAAAAAGTGTTCATCTAAAACACTTCAATACAATATTATAGAAGGCCTTATTATGTCCCATTTGGACAGTCCACTTTATAATAATAACACTTAAGCTGCCCTTTCACAATGTTTTGAAATAAAATTATTAGGACTTGTCATACCCAAAATAAATTTTTGCTTCAATAAGGCATTTTGATCAAAATGGCCTAAGTCATGTAAAATTGTTGTCAAAAGTCCATTTTAGGTCAAACAAAACATAGGCTTTTGTGGGTTTACATCAAGGAAGATACTTGTGTAATGTCCACTTGTTAGAGACATAAAATGCACAAGTTAAAATTTTGATTTTAAAGATTGTTTGATAAAGAGCAATGAAAGATTGATGGAATAAGATAAATGAAATGCATTATTATCAACTAGTGCATAACTAACATAATCTGATATGACTTATTACTCTTGATCAGAATAGATTTTTGCCTTGGCTCCTCTTTTCTAACCTCATTGGACGATAGACTTACTGTGCAAAGGGCACGTGAACGATCTCAAAGTGGACTCCCTCAAGGTGTTCCACCTGTCTTGGGACCGTCCATCAATGGAGCGAATTACCAGCCTTTCCCTCCACAAACTCCCTGTCCTTATTGAGTGCTAGCAAAAGGGAGCTTTGGCCTGAAGTCTATTCTTCAAGGTAAAGTCATAATAGCTCAATAAGGTACAATAATTGCTATAAGCAACATTATTGGGATATTGATAGATTTATCCATTAATCTCAAATGTGGAACTATTTGTGCTGCATAAACTTATCATATTGTGCTTGTCAAATTCATAGTTTAACACAGACTCGAGTGTTAGAAGCATTCACTAAATATTGAATAAGATATAGGGTTAGTTATTTTACTGTAACCCACTGTCATAGTAAATAGTATTGATTTCATAATCCTCAATGATTAACCAGTCGGTGGGGATACTTACCTCCGTTCGGCGCACTGACTAGATTTTCTCAAAACGAGATCTCCTATAACCCGATCTGTCTTTTCTCTCCATGCTATCTGGTCCTTCACACTTAGGAGATCAAGCATATTATAGGAATAATACATATATTTGTGTATACTAGTGTTGTGACCTTTTCACACATCGCCCCATCGCTGATGGGGACCCCCAGTTGCCTGCTAGTTTTTAGGGTTCTGTCTCCTTGCAACGGTTACGAGAGATCACTTTGCTAAGAGTTTCAAGTCAGTTTGCCGAGAGTTGCCCGAGCCAAGTCAATAATTCATGCTTGAATCAGTGCGTAGACGTCATGGAAGCGCTCAAAAGGCCCAAGAGACGAAGATCGACTGTGAATTCGGCCAATTCTGAGACTTCCTATTTTTTAGGAAAAGTTGCTTTTTCGATTTTTCATTTTTGGCATTTTTGGACCAAACAACGTTCCCTATTTTTTAGGGTTTGCTTTTTCTATTTTTAGAAAGTTTCTATTTTTGGAAAGTTTCTATTTTTAGAAGGTCCCGAGTTCGAAAACGCACTCAGAAGTTCGAAAAACTCAATAGAACTCTCAGAAAATCAAAGTAAAAATTGCAAAATTATTGAAAAATCTGGAAAAAAGGTCAAAAAGCATGAAAATCAGACCCAAAAACATTTGAAATCTGGAAAAACCAGGTCCAAAACCAGTCAGATCTGAAGTTGAAGTCATGAAAAATCAGCTCTTAAATGGTAAAATTTGTGAAAAATTTGGTCAAGTCAGAAATTCGCCATGGAAGAAGGATGAAGGAAAGATGAAGTTTGTGAAAATCTGGAAGTCATGGAGTTCGCCCAGCAGCAAAGAGGAATATCCTAAAGACCTATGAAGTCCGCCCTTGATATCCTTGGATCTTCCAAAGTCCGCCATGCAGCAAGAGGCAATGTCCTTGGATCTTCCAAAGTCCGCCCAGCATAAGGATGCTCATCCTTGGACCTTTCAAAGTCCGCCATATGCCAAGAGGGACGTCCAAAAAGTCTTGAAGTCCACCCAAGCTCATCCTTGACAGCTCTAAAGTCCGCCATCCTTGTCCAAGCATCCTCCAAAGTCCGCCATATGCTTGAGGACTTGTCCTAACACCATCTAAAGTCCGCCCTGCATGTGCTAAAGACCTCTAAAGTCCGCCCTTGACATCCTTGACCCTTCCAAAGTCCGCCTAGGCATGTAAAATGAAGGAAAATCAAAATTTTTGCTAAGTGTTTGGTGCCTAGAGGATGAAATTTCGAAATTTAGCTAAGTGTGAAGGCCTAAAAAGGTGGAGAATCCTTTCCAAAGGAATAAAATGCTAAAGTGTTAAGGAAATCCACCCTAGAAAAGAGGGACATCCAAGAGGCTCGTCCAAAAGACTTATGAAGTCCGCCATACACTTGAAGAGGCTAGCAAGGTGTCAAAGAAGTCCGCAATATTTGTCCAAGGTGTTAAGGAAGTCCGCCTAAGCACATGAAGAGGGAAAAGAATGATTTTTGGCTAAGTGTTAATGCCAAGTCCAAAGAAAAGTTCGAATATTTGCCTAAGTATGGAGGCTAAAGGGGTGAAAAATGAAGATTTTGGCTAAGTATCTTGGCATTCTCAAGAGGATAAGTGCCAAGTTTGAAAGGACATATGCCAGAGGAAGTTGGGATTTGGCAAGAAATAAAATGAAATGTGCCTAACTCAAAGGTGGAAAAGAGATAAAATTTGCCTAAGTATGGAGAAAAGGTTGAAAATTTGACAATTTCGGACGAAGAAAAACGCACAAGGCAAAGAGAAAGGAAGGCTCGTCCTTGGCCAGAAGAAGAAAGAATATGTCAAGCGTCAAGGAAATTCGCCCAATGAAGACATCCAGGCAAGGATTTTGCCTAGAAAAATTCGACTGAGCAAGAGAAAATTTGACTTTGGTAGAACAAAATAGGCTCAGTGCTATTAAAATCTCGCCTCGGTAAAGAAAAATAGGGATCTGGCAATAAAATTTTCGACGGAATGGCTTAAATTTTGGTTTGGCTAGACGAAATTAAGGATAAAATTGGAAAATAAACTCTTAGCCAAGAAAAACAAAGGAAAAATCGAAATAGCCATGGGTCCAAAACGAACGGGTTGGAATTAATTAAAATATTTTTAATATTTTAATAATTAATTTTCAACTATTTGAAATTTAAAAAATGCCTTGGACAAAATCAAATTTGCCAGACGAGAATTGGAAGAAAATAAGGTACGCCAGGCAGAGATGAAATCCGACAAGAAAAATTAAATTCGCCACGAATTTAATTAAATATTTAATGTTTATTTAAAAATCCGAAAAATCAAAGATAAACATTAAATGAAAAAAAATCGAATTTTTGAAGATCAGTAGGATTTGCTTGGATAAGCTCGAGACTGATTCTTGTCGAAACATAAAAGGAAACTTGCCTGTTTAATCAAAAGAAGACAAATCGAGATCGAGAAAGAATATGGCAGTTGCTAAATCGAATTCAATCCTTCAGCATTATAATGAGTTTCAGCAACTCATTTCTTCACACACAGCTGAAGAGAAATTTAATCTTTCTCGAAATTATCAGGCAATTAATTGGTCAACAGGCAAAGTCGAATTTTCCCAGAGAGAGAAGCAGTGTTATGCTGGAGAATTTTTTCGCAGGAAAGGAAAAGAGATTTATTGAAAGCTGAAATTCTTCTGTGAAGAGGGGCGCACTTTTTCTTCTAAAAATCAGATTTTTAAATCTGATTTGCATTCGACAGTTCTTCACTGAGGTTTGGTGTTCGGTCAAATAAATTTGCTATCTTTTTTATGTCCTTTCGTCTTGACGGAGTTCTGGCAGAATTTTCAACTCCATCCAATTTGCTTT
Organism: Sequoia sempervirens; assembly: GCA_007258455.2. Lineage (NCBI taxonomy): Eukaryota > Viridiplantae > Streptophyta > Pinopsida > Cupressales > Cupressaceae > Sequoia > Sequoia sempervirens. Next base: position 30,900 of record VDFB02348703.1, read on the forward strand.
CAGCTTGCTTTTTCGCAATATTTTAATTATTTAAACAGCTGAAAGTAAATTTTCGAATCCAAGGCACGAGATTTAATTATTTGAAAAGGTCTTTATATTAATGTTAATTTTATGACTGCAGGTTGACGGACACGGCAGGCGAATTATCAAAGAAGCTGAAAATGAAGTTTGCCAGCAAGGGAGCTTAGCGAGAGACCAAAGTCATTTCAAAATGGAAGAATGTCGTGGACACCGATCTCGGGCATGTGGACTTTGATGAATTCAAGAAAAGGGTGTACGGGCAAAAGGGACTTCCCACAGCAATAGCCAAACGGATGGTCAACCGGAGCACGCAGACCTGGCAACCTTAATGAGGCCGGTGACTAAATACTCTCAATGGTGGGTTGATTATCATGCCCAAGAATTGAGACAGAAAGGAATCACGCTCACATATGACCTACTGAGTGAGTCAGAGTCATATTCTTCTAATGCTGGTGCATCCCATTAGGACTTGGTCGGAATTGGAGAAAAAAGGAAGGAAATAATGCCAAGTGTTGAGCCTGTTTCCAAGAGGCATAAAGGAGAACCTTCTCGGTTAGCGGTATCCAGGAATATTGACGAGTTGGTAGCTACTATTGACGATTCCTTGGTAGAAATGCTTGAACCTCCTGCAGCTTAGGAAATAAATGATGAACCTATTCAGCTAGATGATGAGGAGCCCTTGTCACCTACGGGCACGAAAATCTTAGGTTCAGACAATGAGATCGAGGCTCGGAACAATGACTTCGAGGAGGGAATGATTTCCGCTCTTAGGGAAGTTATGGATGTTCCAAATGAAGAAGAGGTCCAGGTAGAGGATGGGATTGAGCAGTCGACCATTCCAGATTGGCTGTTGGAGAGAATGAAGATCCAGATACCTGCAAAAGCTCAACAAGAAGAGGAGGATGATACTGCCGATTTCTTGGCAAGATTAGAACAAGTCGCCATCAAGAAGCCTGCCAAGAAGTTCTCCACCATTCAGAGGAATGAGACGGGCAACCGTTCCGTGCATATTGCAGTACCTACGGTGGACAAGCCACAGGACGAGATCACTCCTCAGGAGTATGCTATAACCACTGTTGACCTTGGCCCGACCTCGAAAGGTCAAGAAGTAGAGGAGTTAGATAATTCCGTCTCGACCATCAAAGCGAGACTGGAGAAAGAAGTGGCTAAGAAGGAGTATAAGAAAGAGGTCGAACGTCTTAAGGAATATATTCAGCATTTGACCCAGCCACTTGATCAGGGCAATGCGACTGTTCCTCCTCTCCTCAATTCATCACAGGAGATGACTAGGGATGTCGAGCACGGAATGGTGACGGCCAGGGAAGCTCAAGACTGGATAGCAAGTGAAGGCACAGAAGCGGCCTTGTTCATGGAGAAGTTGGCACTGGCCTATGGACGAACTTCTTCATTTCTTTCCAAACTGATGGATATGGCAGAGGCGTGGGAAAGTATCCCGGATATGCAGGAAAGGCTTATTCCAAGCCTTAGAGTCTTGAAGAGCACTCTAAGAGAGGAGTTGGTTGATAAAAGAGTGATTGCTGCAGGGGCAGCATATGATTTTCATCACTGGTTTTGGGCAGTGACAATACGAGAAGAAGTCTTGGAGAAGGAAAAAGTCGATGGGCTTGGAATTGAAGAACAGGTCAGAAGGATCCAGGAGAAGATTTACATGACAACTACAGAGGTGTTCGACCGTGAGATCATCCGGGAGAACGACATGCAGCTGGAGAAATTGAAGCATAAAGTTCAAGAAACTTTCTTCTCGACCACTGGACCCTTTTTGAGACAGGACTTTGCGAGAGTGGCAAGACTTTCATCCATTCGAAAGGATTTTGAGAAGCATGAGGCAGATTGGGAAGGTACTTTTGCTAAATGTGCTGAGAAGTTGGACGGACTTGAATTCCGGATCAGCATGTTGCCACCTGTCACGATGGAGGAGGTCATTGCCGTAGTGTCCAAATTCGCCAAGCACAATGCTACTCAGATGGATAAGGACGCCTCTCCTAGATTATAGCTGGAACTGCCACTTTTCTGATTGATTTCTGATGGTTGACTCTTGTTATTTTGGGAAACCCTAATTAGGGTTTGGTTGTAATAATCTTGGCCGTTAATCTTGTTTTAATCTCGGCCCTTCATTTCATTTTTGAGGCTCTATATAAACTAGTGCTCTCTCATTTTCATTTGTGTGGAGACGAAATATGTGTATTGTCGCATTGAGACTATTTTAAATGATAAAAGCTCTTGAGCATGATTTGCCTTGAATAACTTCTTATTGTTGAATAGTAAGCGAGGTTACATATTATCTTCCGCCATAGATTAAAGTTAAAGTTAGATTAGGTAGAATTTGCTTTGAAAGTTGGTTAATTGAATGAGAGATTGATCATATTGATTCAATGGTGAAGTGTAGCTCATACTTTCTTCGAATGGATGATTTGCATTCGATGCGTAAAGTTAGCCTGAGCTCTTAATTGTGGAAACTTAACTTCAGCCTCATTCGAGGTTTGAAAATTATTCTCACAACCCTTGAAGATTGCACCCATTTTGCGTATGTTGTCCTGCAGGAGGCGAAACAAAGTGTGGTTTATCCTCTTCACCGAGTCTTTATTGTCTCTTGAGTTCTTAGGCTTAGACTAGATTCTCCTAAACCCTATCCTTTTGCCATTTTTTTGAGATCACAATTGAAAGTCCTAATTGAGAGCCTTTAACGATAAATTTCCTAAGTCCTGAACTTGCAAAGATTTTACGTAAGTCCCCTTGTTCATTACCAGCAAATCACAACGGCCATTGAGCTTATCCACACGTCGAGACCCGACTAAAGAAACCTTGGAATCGCCATATGATCTTCTCGCAATCTTAGCATACGCGGTGGTTTTTCAAGAGAGGATAAAGTGTCTTTGGACATTCTTATTCTGATGTTTGGTGTGTCATAAAACACGCATCAACATGAATTGGCGCTAGAAGGAGGGCCTTATGAAAAGAAATCTTTGCTACACCACTTGTGATTGTTTACAAGTTGAGGCAGTAGGCATGATGCAGAATGGTACTACCGCATGAGTTTCCTTTTCATGTACCTGTTGAACAACCGGATCAACCTCCAACGGATATTATTGATCAGTTATATACACTAGCTTGGAAAACACAGGCCGATCGTGCTCAATTCAGACAAACAAGCCAAGTCCTTGCTAGAGAAGAAGAAAAGGGGAAAAGATTTGAGGAAGCAATCCAAAGAGACTTGATCAAGCAGAGAATTGATCGTTTGAAACAAACCTTTGACGAGATAGAACGGTCATTTGCTACATGCTCATCCTCAAATCCAAGTGTTGATAGTAGGATGAAGAATGGGGCTCCTAGCCAACGTTCCTGAACCTAATCAAGATCCTCAGCCAGTGTTACAGCCTAACCTGGGTTTTCACGACGAGCAGGAGGATATCATCACCGAACTATTCAGCCTCGCGTGGCAGGTGAGAAGAAGTGCTCCTGATTGGTTTCGCATGCGCTATATTCTCGAGGGAGAAGAAGAAAGGGCACGACAAATTGAATTCAACGTTCAAAGAGACCTCCTTGTTGAAAGATTTGAAGCTCTTGAACGAGAGCACAACCGACAAGCCAACCGGCAAGCGAACCAACAGGCGAATCAAGCAGCCCCTGCACCACAAGCTCCTGTGCCCCAAGCTCCTGCACCACCTCAACGAGATTGAAGAGCACGCTGGATCGAATCGGCTCTTTCTCAGCAGATAGACTTCGAAGGATTACTAGATCTACTCCAAATTCTTTTAAAGAATTTATAGAACTGTCACCTTACAGGAATAGGCAAAGGAAGAAGTCTGAAGCATCGCAGGGAGCAGCATCTAGCACAGTCGGGCCCGGTGAAGAAACACCGAGCGAGGGAGTTCCTTTTGGCCTCTTTCCAGACTGTCAACCAATTCCAGTGGCTACACAGCCTGTGCAACCAGTTCCACCAATTCAAGCAAACCACCCAAACGCCCCAATGGCGTGGCGTCCAGCTGATGCATCACCCATGACGTTTGCTGTTTACCATGATTTACCAAAGAATCCGGAACATTTTTGTTCCAAATTTCATAGTGGTGACCTGAACCACACCGCAGACGAACATATCAAGCTTTTCGAGGATCTTCTCCAAAATAGAGATATCCAAGAAGAAGATGTTGCCTGTAGGCTGTTCCCCTACACATTCGATGAGGAGGCCTCATATTGGTATATCCATTTGCCCGCCAACTCCATCCGCACTTGGCAACAAATGAAGACTGCTTTCTTAGAGAAATTCTGGCCACCTATTGCTCCATCTGATTTATACAGGCAATTTGTGGAGATCAAGAGACAAGAACACGAGCCTATCAGTACATTCAACAACAGATTCCACAAAGCCTACACAAGGCTGAGAGATCCTTACTTGTTAGACAATACAGCGGCACTGCCCATATACTATGAAGCTTTGGATCGTCTTACTGCCATGTTTGTGAAATCCACCAATCTGCTCCCAGCAAATCTGAAGGGAGCATACGCTGCGGCAATTACAGCTAGCACCGGTTTAGGAGTAGGTATGGCTCCTGGTCCGCTCAATTACTTGGGAAACGCAGCCTCCCAAAATCAAATCCAAGATATTAATCGGGCGTTGGCTCATCAAACGCCTATGTTAAACCCAGTCCCTCCAATGGGCAACCAAATGGTCATCCATCCAGGAGCACCTATGTCCCAAGTACCACCAGCTCAGCCCATATATCTTCAGAATGCGACAACTTCCACACGGACTCAAGAAGAGAAGGATGAAATGATAGACTTGATTGAACAAGTCAAAAGGTTGTCGATTGAAGTCACCTATTTGAAGGGACAAAATAGCCAAATTCAAAGTTTTCAGAGAAGTTATCAGGCACCTCCGGGGAATTATCAAGGTCAGGGTCATTCCGGGTATCAAAGGGACAATCAAAATTATCAAGGGAATAATCAAGGTCCCCGGAATAATAACCCAGGCTTCCAAAAGAAGACCTGGAACACTAGACCGAACAATGGTACTGTACCATCACCCCTGGATAATCCACCAGCTGACAATCGTCCCACGAACAAGGTATTCCTAGCTGAGGCAGCACTATCAGGATGGTGCAGGCTACATAACACAGACCAACACTCCGAGTTACATTGTCGGGAATTCCAGGTAGCCGCCGATATTTTTAGAAGTGAAAGAAGGAACTCAGAGGCGGAAGATCCTCCAATAACCGGATATGAGTTAGTTCCTGCACCGAGGTATGATCAAGCCCTTCTGATTGAAAATGTTCGATTTCCTCCCCAGGAATATCCACGGTACCAACAAGATCAGAGGTTTCCTCTTGCATCTGCAAACGGCCCAGTGGAGGCGCCAAGATACCAAGAGGAATCAAGGATTCAAGACCCATATAATCAGCCATCCGCAGCAAATGGTTATAATTTCCCTCCATTATACAATAGTGTTTTGGTAGAAGGAACCAGAGAAGTGCTTCAACAAGCGGCAGGGAATCCATTTAGGATATACCAGAGGAATCATCGGCAGAATGAGCCTTTGACTTCATCTGTGCCACCAAACAACTTCCAGACCCCGCCAAATCCAAATGCTACCAACGTGCCATCTCTTCCCAGAGATTCGCCGGAGTATCATCAGCATAATGCTCAGGCAAATGGAGCTAAGCAGGTCAACGTTCCACGAACGAAACAAACAAGACAAGCTACTGTTCCCCAAGCAGAACAAACAAGACAAGTAAACCTTCCAGCAGTACAGGTTCAAACTCAGACAGGAGACCGTCCCCAAGAAGAGCTAAAGAGGTTGAGTTCGTATGTGTTGGAGGAATTCAAACGAATGAAGGTCAGCTTACCTTTGATTGAGCTAATGAGAATTCCTGAGATTCGGGAAACGCTTTTGGGCAGTTTGACCGAAGCTGTTGTTCCAAGAAATGTTCCACAAAATGTATCAAACCGAGGAGTACCCAATGCTCCAGCGAACACTAACATTGCCGAATCAGAAGTGACGGGCAATATATCTAATGCTCCGCAAAAACCTTCTGGTGTTATAGAGATGACCCAGGCATCGTCTGGGAGTTCTAATCAAAGGGACATGTCACCAGAAGAAGTCCTTATGGACACGGATATTTTCCAAGAAGAAGTCTTGGCAAATGAACAACCGCATACCGCACTAAGACAGGACATTGTTCCTAGAAATCAGAAAGAGAAGAATCAAGATACCCATAAGCAGGATAAACACCCGGTAGTCTTCTACCAGGGAAAAGACGAACCTGCCCCATTCTTATTGTCAGTCAGGATATTTGGTAAAATGCTACACAACTGCCTAGTGGATTCTGGTGCTTCAAGCAACGTGATGCCACTCACAATCTGCCACAGGTTGGGACTTGTACCTGCAAGAACCAACAAGAAGGTCACGCAGTTAGATAAAACAGAAGTCCCAGTTATGGGAGAATTAAACAATATCTACATGCAGTTAGCGGCAGACCCAAGGATACAAAGCTGCATAGATATTTCAGTGGTAGATATTCCTGACGGGTACGGCATGCTCTTGAGTAGAGACTGGGCGAGAAGATTGAACGGGTATATTGCTACAGATTTCTCCCATATGTGGTTGCCATGGAAAGGAGTCCCAAACCAGATACAGATTGATAGCACCCCAATACTCAAGTTAATGATTACCGAGTACGGAGAAAACAATGAGATACTGTTTCTCGAGACAGATTTAGGCACTTACAGGCCTAAAACAAATGAAGTTCTCATGCTGCAGGAATCAATCCAGGGAAATAACCAGATATCTAATTCCATGAATATGTTGATTGAGAAGGGGGAGAGCTCCCAAGACAGTGATAGAAGAATGTTCGAAAGTTTCAGGAACTTTGTTTGGAGGAGTGTCCAAATGAAGATGGAATTGCAAGAAGATGTTCATATTCAAGATTTGTTGTTACCAAACTGGTGCCGAGTGCACGTGGCTCATTCAGAATTCATTTGCAAGATGTGCCATACGGCCATTAAAGAAGTACAGAGAAGTATCCCACAGACATTAGGTTTTTCAGATCATGTAGAAGTCAATCACATCGATGGTTTTTCCTCAGTAAGAATACAAGAAATGGAATCCGAGCAGGGACATCAAGAAGAAAATGAAAGCCCACAAACTCCACAGTCTTCACAACAAGAACAAGTCTGGAGCCTAAAGTTTGATGGATCCCGATCGAAGAAAGGAGCCGGAGCTGGCTTCGAGTTGATCAGTCCAAAAGGAGAGGTATATCTTGCTGCTCACAGATTGGAGTTCCCATGCACAAACAATGTAGCAGAATATGAATCTCTGATTCATGGGTTACTCCTGGCGCTTAGAAAAGGAGCAAAGATAGTAGATGCTCTTGGAGACTCAGAAATAGTCGTGAAGCAGATAAAGAAACAATACGTTTGCCACAATAAAAGATTAACTTGCTACCGCAACAGAGTGTGGGATATTGTTGAGAACTTTGATGCTTTCAATATTCAATCCATGAACCGAACAAATAATCAAGTAGCAAATTCTTTGGCACAAGCAGCCAGTTCACTAGAGCTGCTAGCCATGGATGGCATAAGTCAGTTCACAGTGGAGCTGTCATCCCTACCATCTATTCCAGATAATATAACAAACTTCCAGGTTTTTGAGGATGATGACCACATTCGTGAATTTTTAACAAATTCCAATGTTTTTGCAGCACAAGTTATTGATGAGGAAGAAACTCAAAAAGAAGCCGAATTTGATGAGGATGGCATCTTGAACTTAAAGACAAATATCATTCCAAGGGGGATGATACAATTAGAGAGAATATTTGATCAAGATCAAATTGATCAGATGAAAAGCCAAAAGATTGAAGGTGATCAGTATGAGAAAGTGAACCTAGGAGCAGAGCGCGAAGCTAAAGATGTATGCATAGGAAAGACTTGCACAACTAAAGAAAAGATGGGAATTATTCAGAGTTTGAGACAGTTCCCCGACGTCATAGCATGGAGCTACCGGCCATGTCCCCTTCAATGACATCTCTGAGTACAGGATTATCTACCTGCTACGACCCCTGTGAGGGTCGATAGACCGATAGAGGGTCAGCTCGAGCTTGGCTCACCGCCAGCGGTGAGATTGATCAAGAGTCTTCGCTTAATTCGACGGAGACTTTTGCGTAATTGCTATTTTAGTAAAGCTCGGTAAGCAGCAGGGACCCCTGCTATTTTTAGCAGTATGGCTGTGGCAGTATTCGGAATCACTTCAGAGTTCGTCAGCATCAGACGGATCAGTCATCGGATGAGTATCGAGGAAGATATTAATATTTAATTGCATTAATTAAATATTAATTATTTAATGATTATAATATAAAGTTATAATATTAATTTATAACTTAAGTGATTTCTCATTGAGGGGTGCGCCATCATTGAAGGGGGCCAAAATTGACATTTGATTTATATTAAAATATTCAACAGAGACTATTGAATTATTAAAAGATCAAAATGTGAATATTTTATCAAAACCCTATTCTTAAGGAAATCGCACTTTTCAGCATAAGAGTGGATTTGCCTTGGTTTTTGAGGATTATGTGATTATTGAATTTGGAGAAACTGATCAAATTGATCTGAGCACAAAACCTTAGGGTTTGAACTCGAATTCCTTGGGGAACGAGCCATCTCCAGCGGAAAGCAATTCAGAGAGTGTGAAATATCACTTGATCTATTGCCAGCAGAGGTTTTCTCATTTAGAGTAAATCACAGAGCTTCAGAGAATCTATCATCTTCAGAGTTTTATTCAGTTGTTTGCATTCAGACAGTATTTATTCATCAAGGGGCCCATACACCGAGACTTGGATAGTGATATTTGAGAAAGCCATATTTTCTTGATGCTGTTTT
>VDFB02348704.1:0-13477 GCA_007258455.2 Sequoia sempervirens
GAGAGACTAGAGAGGGTTGAGAGAGAATGGGTACGTATTGGTTAAGAGGGAAGGAGGCAGAGAGGTTGTGAAAGGTAAAACCTCAACTATCCATCAACGATCACAACTCGCAAACTCTAAGCATTATCAAAGTGGTGGAGCAAAGAGAAAGCAAAGTTTTTTTTCTATCAAAGCAACTCATTTGGTGAGCGCTAAATTTGGCACTCTCCAAATGGCACATCACATTTGGTGCTCGCCAAATTTGGTGAGCACCAAATATGATGTGCCATTTGGAGAGTGCCAAATTTTGTGCTTTCCAAATGAGTTGTTTGTGGACGTAATTTTCTTAGGATTTACAAAATTTTGACATATTTTTGGCCATGCTAACCGTCACGTTTGCACATCTTTCAATGCATGTTTATAAAAAAATCGTGATGACGTTAGGCTCTCTCTTAGCTATCTAAATATATAAAAAATTTATGTTTTGATTAAGTTAAGGTTTTCATCCATAACTTCTCTTGTTATTGCCTTTGTTTTTTATCAAAAATCAACATGTGCTAGTTTTAGGATAGATTTTTACTTGTTCATCGAATCGTGAAACAAATTACATTTTTTTAAACTAGACTCCATTCTACACATGATGAAAAAAATCAATTGTTGATTAGTTTTCAAAAAAATTAGGGGGGAGCACGCTCAAAATTTAGCTTTCTAGGATGTCTCCACTTCAAAAATTCATAAAATATTATTATTCATTAAAAAAATTAGTCGAAATAATGGGGATAAACTACATGGTGTTAGCTAATTTCTCACCATTTTTGAAATTCTAAAAAAAATTAATCAAAAAGGGGGAGCCCTCAGACACTATGATGTTTTTTTGATAAAAATAGGACCTGTTTTGGCCCCCCCTTTTTGAAACCCTTAATCTTCATTAATTTCAAAAAAAAAATAGTAGCTTAGAAACTAGACTCAGAGCATTTCAACTCTTGTTCTTTCTGCATCTTCAAATTTTGAGCATAACTATCTTCATTTTCTCGTGCACATAAGATTTTTTCGATTTTAAAAAAAAAGGTGGCATCTTAAGAGCCATTTTTGTGTCACAGCTTGGTGCACTTACCCTCAGCTCCATAACTAGGACCAAGAAACCAACAATGACCATGTTTATAACCAAGAAAACCAACAATAATTCAAGAGAAAATAGAGAAGTGTAAAGGAGATATATGGGTAAATTCCTATCCCAAATTATAATTGAGAATCATAAATTCCTTCCAATATTGCTTGGAATAAAATAACAAGAGTAGATCCCTAAATTAGGGAAATGAAGAAGATTCAACCACCCAAGTATGATGGTAGAGATCATAGTAATGCAAAAGAAGCTTAGTTAATTAGTATGAATAAGTATAAATTTATTTGATCTCAACTCCAACACCGAAGTTAGGATAATCATCTACCAACTTTAAGGGGAAGCAAATTAATAGTGAAACTAAACTCAACAAGTGAAGATATAAAAATAATATTGTAAATATATATAATTATATTTGAGAATCATCAATAGTTTTCAATAAACTTACAAATTAGTTATTAGTAAAATTATAGAAATTAGTGTCCATAATAATATATTGATATTTATTAGTTTATCAATTCCTAAATATTATATTTAGATTTAATAATATTATGATGACATATTTTTTAATACATTAGGTAAGTGTGATTCTTCTCGTCATGATGGTTTGTCAAAATATAGAGGTTCTCTTTAACATAGTTCCTATCTCTAACGTGTTTTCTTAGGACATCCTTGGCTCAATGCTATCCAAGTTTCTCCATATATTCTTCATTCTTGTCTCAAGTTTATTCATAAGAAATAGATATTCATTGTTCCTCATTATGATTATTAACCTCTTTCTAAGAATGGTCACTTTTATATTAACTTCATTTCCAAATATATAGGTCCTTTATATACTTGGTAAAATACTTTGTTAATATTTGAGTGTTACATTAATTTTAAATCTTGTATTCATTCCTTTTTATCCTTCTCTTGATATCTATCCGCTTAAGTATATTATCTTCCTCTTCATCCTAATTGTGGTTTTAACATATATTCCAATGAGCCTTGTATTCCTAACCCTATTATGTCTCCTCCTTTCTATCATAGATCTAATAATCACCAGGTCTTATTCCTATCATCCAACATCTTCATATTGTATCTTGTCTAGTTAGAACCTACAAACCTCAATCTCAACCTCATCCTCTTACACACCAATGCTAGCCCCAACCTTAGCCCCAAATCTAACCCCTTCCACAACCTAACCTACAATCTCAACCCTTGTATGATCATTTTATCCAAATTCTTCTTCAACCCATGCCTAAACCTCAAACCCCACCCCAACTGACACCCCATATCTAGCCTCTAATTTAGCTAATTCCCCAACTTTATCCTCTTTTCCAACCTCAACTCAACCCACCTAAAATAAATGCAAAGGAAAGTTCAAATTAGTTCAAGTAGTCTACCTTCTTATACATTGTCACATTTTCTTCTTATATATTCCATTCCTCCTCTCATTGATCCTCCTATCTCTCCCATTGAATCACCCTATGCTAAAATCGCCTACTACCATCTCTCCTATCATAGACCTGCTTACCTCCTTTCCTAATATCTTAGACCCTCATCCCTACTTTTTTTACTTCTCAAACCAAACTTAAAAACATAGTATGTCCCTTGTTTCCTCTTTTAGTGAAAAATGCCAACCATTCTTACCCCCTCAAACCTCTTAGTTCCTCCTACATCATTCCCTATTGTAATTGATGAATTTTTGGACCTTATATAACATTCTACAAATCTTGTTAAGCCTACCATCTCTACCAGTGGTCTTGATGATTTTTTTCTACCTTACCTCATGTCATTCTTTTTCTTTTGACACCCACTTCACTCCCTCATGCTTTTGACAATGTTGTTTTGTTTTGCTTCTAATATATTCCTCCTCTCAATTCTATCTTTATTCCCACACCTCTTTCTCCTACCTCTCCTAAGAGCTTGTTTGGGTTTACTCAGGTATCAAGTGGGTTGATCATGATTCTCTCAATGATGAACCTCTTTTCATTTATTTTATGGATTGAATATCATGTGTTTCCTATTATATGTATGTTTTTAGTTTGAACTAAATTATTTCCTTTATATTTTTCTATCTCTCTTCCCTATGTTTTCCCACTCATTTTATTTAATATGTTGGTTATGAAAGACCCAACCCATGCCTTGACACTCATTTGTTTACAATTTCACTTATTTAGTTGTGATATCTCTCTCTTTCTACTATTGTATATGTTGTTACATATTTTATGGTTTCCTCTTCTCAATTCCCTAAGGACGATGCAAATTATTTTGGTATCTAATATTATTTTCATTGTTGACCCAACTAGCACCATGCCCTACTATCCTATTTGTTGTATCCAATTGTTATTTCTCATTCTTCCTTTGTGAATTTTGGTATGTAAGAGGTACAATGAAAATTCATGCAATATTCTTTATATTTTTACTTATAATGTTGGCCCCATGCGTACAAACCCCTTCATGCTTTATATATACTTTTTATATGTTTATATCTTTATTGTATTCTACTCTACTATTAATTTTCATGTGTCATTCATTTCTTTTCATTCTCCTATACATCCATGACACTTCTCTAAGCATTTGATTTCATGATATATATTATTATATAATTTCTTTTAGTAAGAAAAATTTCTAATATAATCTTTTATTCCTTCACTATGAGAGGAAATTTTTATTTTTATTTTTTTGGGGAAACCCTTATATCTTCTTATTTCTTCCTTTACTCATTTATTTATTTCCTTTCTCCTTTCCATTTATACTCAAAATTTCTTAATACAATTTCTACTAGACAATCATTTAAGGGGAGCATATAATCTACTCTTATTGTAATCATCCTTTCCCACCATCTAGATTTTAGTCCCTAAAATAATTTTTATCATGCCTATACCAATTATTTTATTATCCCTACATCCATTTTTTGTCCCTAAGACATATATACTAATTTTAGACTTGGCTTGGCCAAGCCCCTTTATTTTCCTATCAATTTTTCGTATATTCCTACTTTCTTTCATTAATCTTGCGCCAATTGTTTTCTCACTATCTAGATTCACTAAAATATAGACAATATATAATATACATGTTATTTATTGAACTATTGGCTAATATTTCTTAACCAATATACTATTGGCTATTCTGTCAAATAGTTCACGTGCCTTGTTTGCGCTTCACATTTCTCTGAGGCATTTTGTCAAACAGTTCACCTACCTTTCATGTGCTTTGCTTTTCCTTCAGGAATTCTGTCAAACTATTCTCATGCCTTATCTATGCTTTCACTTTATGCATACATTCCTACCAAGGCGGTTGCAAATTTAGTACTGGTGCTTCCCCAGTTGCATTTTGTGTTTAGGGGTTACCAGTCTGCAACTGCAAATTTTGAAACCCAAGTGATACATTAAAATCCTTTCCAACCTTCACAAATTGGTCATTAAAATGATCTATAAATTTAGAAGTCAACTATTACCCAACATACGACACTCCAACTTTTTCCCTCATCACTTAATGGTCATTTCAATAGTCTAATTTTGTGAGAGTTATAGTCGTATAGTATATGCTATTTGGGATTCTATTATTTGTGACTTTAAAATTTGATAATCTAAATATAAAAATCAAATTTTGTTTTGTGCCTTAATGGGGTGTAAAATGAAATGTAATTGATAAACCAAAAATGTTCTTTAAATTGTTACCTTAAGAGTATTTGGGAATTTGAGTTGCATACGTTGTATATAACTATATGTATTTACCATAATTAACATTCCATCTCTGTAGCTGTGTTAAGTGTAGTATTTAAAAGGCATTCAACTATTAATATATGTATTTATATTTTCCTTGTTAAGAGTATATAAGTATATATGTTTGCCATTTTGAAGGTTTGAATGCAGTAGCTTTGATTATAATATATATATTGTGATTATGATATATATTTATATGTATAAATTATTAGGGATAAATTTTGGGTAATAGTAATTTACTTATAAGAATTTAAAAAGGGATACTTGGTTAGAAGAATAGTTATTCGTATGATTAAAAAGGTTGAAAAGAATAGTTAAAAGGGGTAGATTATTAAAGAGTAATTAATTTCCCTTGTCAAATGCGTTGGGTAATCTAAATTAGAATCTTGGTCTAGCATTTATTTAGGTGAGTTAACAATAAATAATTGTTTCGTTCCCATAACTAAGTTAAATTTATTATTTTGAAATAACAAATATATATGTTTCATTTTAATGAACTAATTATTTTGAAGTAAATAAAGGTATAAGTTAGGAATCTTAAATTAAGAGAAATCTGAAGGTTTTCCTACTGTAGGGTTTCATAGTGCTTATTTAATTAAAAGATTTTATGGTAGAAATACATTTAATTATAGTTAATTATTTAATTATTCTCTACATTATCTTTAGTAGGATTGGATTGTGTCTACGTTTAAGTGAACAAACATTTATAGTTTATCTTGAACATGTTAGATAGTTATTTATTTATCCTGAATACTCTTTGGATTTGATTCTTTATGCATACTATTGAATCTATGTTGTTCATATTTTCCTCTTGTTTTATTTCACTTTTGAGGTAATTTTATGTCTAGACATGATTTGGATATAAGTTACTTTCTGTTGGATAGTCATGGGTGGTAGGTTGTTAGGCTTCCAGAGGCGATGGGAAACCCGTTTTATGTTGAATTTTCCCATGATTCAACCTTTGTGTTTCCATTGATCGTATTCTTATGTTAAGTTCTCATGGGTGTACTCTGTTCTATGATTTGTTTTACCTTAGTTATGACTTTGAGTGAGATGGTTCATGCCTCACACACACATTTGTTTGTGGTTATTATGATTGATACATCCCTTGTTTTTCCTTTGTTTGCCTCCGGAAGCAGTCACCTTGTAAAGTGGTCGTTGAGATTGTTGTATGTTATGTTTTGGTTGACCTGGTGGTTTGGTCCTGTGATCGTTCTGCTTGTCTGTCTTGGTCGTGGGTCCTTTCTTGTCATCTCCTAGCATGGGAGGTGGGCCTTCGGGTCCATGTGGTTGGGTGGAACGTGTTATGCACGCCATTGGATTCCCAGGTTGTGTTCATGATGTGGAAGCGGATGCAGAGTTTCCAGAGCTTCACGTTGTTGAAGACTTTTCCTCACTTTGAACCTTACTCTCTATTAAATGTAATTATTCTTGTACTTGAGGTACTCTTCCCGTTATTATAAGGGAATCATTATGTAATGTGTTAATGTAATTATGATGTGTTGTATTTGTGGAAATATGCTCCACAATTGTACTATTGAACTATGATTTGAATTGTAATAAAATGTTGTATCATTTTCCTCTCCATTAATTATGGATGATTGTATGATATCATAATGTAATCCTGGTTTTATTCCTTTTCGTTTTGACAAAAGTTTAGGAATCGTAATGACCATCTCATGTACCCCAGAGGATGTAGATGACTTTGCAAATGTATAATTGCTTTTCATGTTAAGAATGTACATATTCATCTTATGCAATGTTTCTCTTTCAAAAAAAAAATTGTGCGGTGTTTTGTTGTCCTTTGGAGTTCACACGGCGGGGTGTTACACCATTGGTATCAGAGCCTAGGTTCATACACTGGGTACTCTGGTTTCATATGAGCCCATCATGTCGTCCTAGTGAATTTGTTAAGTGAAGTTGTTAGGTGATCACAATGATCATGACATTGATATTTAACATCATGTGATCTATGGAAAAGAGTAGAGAGAAAGAAGATTTGAAAAGGGTTGTGGAAAGGATGTAATGATAGGAGTCACATCATTGATGGGAATAAGTGTACTTATGGAATTGTGTATGTAATTATTTTTCCCCCTGTAAATGTGATAAACCAATAACTGTGCATTGATTGAGTGTTGTGAATACCCCACACTTGTTTTGTGGGACCATAACCCACAGGGCCCATGGGATGGTGATACAGTGTACCCACCCATTCAGAATATGTTATATTTGGTGTGGGATTAACCATACCATTATGTGTGTTTGTATGTTCATTACCTGATTGAGGGCCAACCCATGTGTGGTTGAAAATCTATATATATGAGTAGCCAAAAGGTAGTTTCATAGGTTCTTTTCTTTTGGTTCTCTAGCCCCTCAATTCGTGAAGGGGTAGTAGCAGTCACAAAGTTTCTTGGGCGGAGTGTGTAGCATACGCACATTGTGACGCAGAGCGGTCTTAGCTCAACCAATCCCAAGGAAACATACTTACTACTTCTCCTTATGATGGATCAGGGTATTTGATCCATATGTGCTAGCCTAAACCCCATAGTTTTGAGTACAACAACATTGGATTGTTAGTTTATGCCTAGCTGTCCATAGGGACGTTGAGCTAGCATTAGCGAGTCAACCTCGTCTGTATGAGAGGTGAAGCTTGAGTAGCCCCATATTGATATTCTCATATATGTATTGTATACACCATATCTACATGTGTTTCGATATGATGCAATGGATACGATGCCACATCCCACTAATGTTCTGACACAGTGTTGGTGATGATGTTGTGTTGCTGATGGTAGCGAGCTAGGCTCGACGACATGATGCCACGTGCATAGACATGTGAAGGTGCACTATGAGATTGTGTTATGATAGCCTACTTGTGTGATGAGCGTAATGGGGCCTCACACACTTGTAGAGGGATACTCATGTTTGCTTTAGATAGTGTTTGGATCGATTAGCATATGGGTATGTCCTAGTCATGTATACCTCTAGCGACGGTGAGTACCTGCGTGTGCCTTCCCCATGAGGTATCACTATGCGAGGTGTGTCTGCACGTGCCTACTTCCGTGGAGCCACAGACACATTGCCATGCAGCATACATCCAGTGCGTGCCTTCTCCGGCTACTGTATAACCATGTCGCGTGATGACGCGAGGAAGGGTGTAGCCGAGGAGCACACTCTGGGTCATGTGGATGGTGTGCTCACTTCACACCACATGAGGCCTATTGTTATAGCCTAACGATGTTCCCTCCTTCCTCGTTTGGTGGCTAGTATCTAGTCACACAGTGTTGTATTGTGTAGTTTTGAAGATTGAGGACTTCCTATATGATTATTGATGGTTTTAGATTGACTTTGAAGGCCAAAATTTTGTTTATGTTTGATTGTAATGGTTTATCCACACTTTGTGATCTTATTCTCTCATAGCCCTCATGGTTACATTTGATTTAGTGTTGACATTGCACACATTTCTTGCTTTATTGATGAAATTAAATCTTATTTGATGTCTATTCTATGACTATGGTGGCTAAACTAGTTTATCATTATTGTTTTGAGGTCGGCCATGTGTCATATTGTGATTCCTCTCCAAGGGCGTATGAGGCAGACTTGGTGAGTGTATACGAGGAAGCAAATGTAGGGAACCTTGAGGATGGGGGTATGTGAGGTTGTTTATAGCTAGGACCCACTACCCACCTATGTGTGTTGACTATCTCTTGGAGGCTAACCACCTTATACAACAAGAGATAGGTCATTGTGGTCTTACTTGGTTGGTCTCACCATGTGTGTGTGGCCTAACACCATCAAGCCACTTGTGTGTGAGGTATGGATTATGTGAGATGGATATTGGCTCTTGGCTCATGGATTTTGTATCATGGTTTAGTATGCTTCTTTCCAGTGTCCAGATGGACCCTTGTGTAGCCTTGTGATGTGATTCTCGGTGATGTGAGTTCGTGTGTATGTGAAGAATGTATGGATATAGTATTTATGTTCTTGATATTTTGTTCCCTTCCCTTATGTTGTTCTCGCCTAATATATGAGACTTGGATGATTGGTGTCGAGGTTGGTGGTCATCTTACATCTAGGAGAATTCAGAGTTGGTTGCAAGCTCGACTCTATCGACTTGACCGGTCAACACGGGAGCCCATGGGAATTCTGCCATATAGATGTAGTGCTTCGTGTATTGCTTTACTGCACTAATACTCGATATAATATATTATGTATTTTGAGACCCTTTTGGTGCTTATTTTACCATTTTGGATTGTTGTGGATGACAATCTATTTGACTCTGACGATCATGACATTATTGTTTGATGGTTGTGTTATGATGGATCAACAATCACGTTGGGAGGATGTGCCCAACATTCATGAGAATTTTCCCTTTTTGTGTTTTGGCTTCTAGCAGTAAGCCTAGTTCTATGGGGGAGGATGTAGTGCCTCCCATGTTGTTGCACCCCTAAGATACTTTTCTTTGTGTGATTGAAGACGTTTAAATAATGCTTATGTTTGATGCATACTCGAGACTATGTTGTTGATCGTTTCATCATGTTGTTTGGTTGGTTGACAGTTCTGCTTACTGGACTTGGTTGTTATGACACTGTTACATTTGATATGTGGACATATGGGTTTGATGTTATGCTTATGCAGTTGTTTACTTATCGTTTAATGATGATGTTGTTTAGAATATGGTTATTGATTGAGGTTCAGGTGAGAGGGACGGTGTTGCATCACTCATCTGTGAGTTCCCTGCCACACTGCAACTCTCTCTCACGGTGTGTATGGCATTGAATATATATGTTGTTTCAACACTTGGTTTTATGCAGGGCTACAAGTATCGAGCACCGACTCCACCCGCACCATCGGGTCATAGCGTGCCCAACATACCCAATGGATATGATGTGGTTTAGGGATTTGACTCTTCGTTGTTAATGTGTTAATTGTTTGACGATGTCGTTTGTTAGTTCCCATTCTACTTGGTATCGTCTTGTCTTATGTCGTTCATTTTAAGTGGCAATTTTAATGTGTTAATTGTTTGATTTAGATGTGTATCATTATTGTTCATTAGTTAAATTAATACAATGATGGTTAGTATTATGGTTGAAATTAAACATTAAATTTAATTATTAATGTGAGTTGTGAAGATTTAATTAAATATTAATTTAGTTTGCAAATTTTAATGTTGAAATAAATATTATTTTAATTGTTGAGAATTAAATATTTTAAATAGAATAATATTTTAATTACAATATAGTTAAATTTTAAATTAGCAAATTATATAATATTATTTATTTAATTATGGATTTATTTAAAAAAAGTAAATAAATTAATAAATTAATAAATAAATATATTTTATTCCACCGGATAAAATGTGAAAATGTTGGTAGGTTTATGTCTAGTTTAATTTAATTCAATTTAATACTATGATAAATTAAGCTCCAGATAAAATATTATTATGAAGGTGAAAGTCATAAAATATTAATATGAAGGTGAAAGTCGTTAGTGAAATGGAAAAGGGTAAATATATATATATATATATATATTTAAAAAGAACTCAATGTTTGATTTAATTTAAATTCAGAAACATTATCCTACCCGTTGCAATATTTAACCAAGGGTGAAATTAATTACAGTAGTTGAAAATTATTAAATCTAGAAACTTAGTGGAGGTAGGTTTATGTTTGTTTTTCGAAACGTAAAAATTTTCAACAGGTGGTTAGTCGGGGAAAAATGGAAGTGTCGGGTGGTGAAAATGAAATTTGTGGAGTAGCCATCTGTCTCGTTTCGTATCTAATGCTACTAAGTTTTCTTTAATTAAATTTGGAGATGGTAACAAAGTTTTGGGACATAAAATTTTGCTCTGTAAAACAAAAAAAAAAAAAGATCACTTTGCAATGTAAAAACCAAAGAGAATTTCAGAGGGAATTTTGGGGGAATGAAACAAATTTTTTAACGGAGATCGGTGTTGGCAGCTATAGAAGAGACTATGGCAGAACATCCTCTCCATTTTTGAAGAATTTTACTCCAGGGTTGACAAGGAAAGTGGTTGGGAGGTGAAGATGGGACACCCACTTGCGCTTTTCCTGTGTTGTTTGGGGTTGAAGACCTTCACCTTCAATATGCTACAACTAATTGATCTTCAACTCCAACTTCAGCTCTATATTTAAACCCCTTGTGGAATTTTGAACTATCACCGCATGTTCTTGCCTAATTCAATGTAAGCATCTACAAAATTTGAGGATTATTTAATAAGCAGGTACGCAACCCCAAATTCTGTAGGACTTAATTAAATGTATGCTAAATATTATCCAATTCCATGTCCTTATTTTGTGGTAAACTGTAGGGCACACATCTTAAGCAATTTTAACAATTGCAAACAAAACCTAATATTTAATGAACAATTTTGTTGTTAGGCATGCATGCTTTAATCTTCTCAGTGCCCTACTATGCAACATGCCACATATTTGGCAATAATCGCCATGTTTAGTGGTAATTTTAGGCATTTTATTTTGTTCCAATTTGGTCTATTGTATTGCTATTACTGTGGCTACAAATCTATAGCTATTATAATTTTATAAACTGTTAGTGAAACAAAAACTTGTATATGTGCTTTTTTTTGTTTGTTCTTTTATGGTTTTTTTAAAGTTTCTTATCAATCCATTGTGCTTTGCATTTTTTTTTTGATTTATTGTTGGTAGTTTGGCTCAGGCCACTGAATAGGCATAACATAAAGGTTTTTCCATTATGATACATAAAATTAATAGAACATATCTAGCCAAAAATCTCTCAACATAACCTACCTTCGAAATACTATATAAGGTTAAAAGAATATTCTGGATTAATCAATGCATACATTAGCACCTCTGATAACCTTTTGGGCAGTCTCTCAAAACAATTTTGTCAACTTGTCTCAGCCGCAACACTTGAACATAATAGGAAGTTTAAAGGTTTAAATAACATAATTGAGTTGTGCCTTACACCTGCTAATTGCATTTTCTTTAAAGTTTCTGAAGCCTTCTCAACAAATCCACCTTGTGTGTACCCTACAATCATTGCATTCCACGAGACCACATTTCTTTGAACTATTCTGTCAAACAGTTCACGTGCCTTGTCCGCACTTCACATTTCTCTAAGGCATTTTGTCAAATAGTTCACTTGCCTTTCTTGTGCTTTACTTTTCCTTTAGGAATTCTGTCAAACTATTCCCGTGCCTTATCTATGCTTTCACTTTATGCATACATGCCTACCAAGGTGGTTACAACTTCAGCACTGGCGCTTCCCCATCCTCCATGCTTCGATGGGTGTCCATACCCTGTTGTAAAGCTCCCATTTTGGTGCAGGTAGAGAGGATGATGGAAAAGGTTTGAAAATTTGGCTTTACTCCTGCTAATTGCATTTGCTTGAAAGTTTCTAAAGCCTTTTCAATAAATCCATCTTGTACATGTCTTGCAATCATTTCCCTCCATGAGATGCCTGATTCTCCTCTATTTACCTCGACCTTGGGTTTTTGTTTCACTACCTCATTTTCATCATCGTCATTAAATGAGTATGCAACATTAGTGTATACTTTGGAGCTAACCCCAGTTGCATTTTCGGGCCCTATATCCTTAGTAACCACAGTGTTAGCAAGGAGCAATGAATAATTCTGTGTTTAGGGGTTACCAGTCTGCAACTGCAAATTCTAAAACCCAAGTGATACAGTAAAATCCTTTCTAGCCTTCACAAATTGGTCATTAAAATGATCTGTAAATTTAGAAGTCAGCTATTTCCCAACATACGACACTCCAACTTTTTCCCTCATCACTTAATGGTCATTTCAATAGTCTAATTTTGTGAGAGTTACATCCACATAGTGTTGGGTGAAAATTATGTAATCGACTTTTCAACAGATTACACAACTAGGACTTCAGCCACAACTATGTGACATGTAAATCTCTCCTCTCAAAAAGGGGAGGTGCCCTTCTTACTGCTAATGGAAGCAATGATAAAACTTATTAAAGTACTTACACAATACACATTATACTTACAAAATGGGGGGTGTGTGTCACATTCATCCTTCTCTCTTTTTTTAGAGAAGATGTTTACAATGCTTCACTATTGGAAGTTCTTAATTCATGATAACTCTAAATGATCAACAAGCAGTAATTCCAATACCTCTATCTTGTCAAAGAAGATTATAGAGGTACTAGAAGTGATTAACAATAAAAAAACAAAATAAAAGGGAAAGCTTATGAAGGCACAAAGTCGTTACGTAGCTTTTTCAATGATGGATATGTGAAGGATGTGTCGTTTGTTGCATTAGAATCACAAAGTCTTCTTAGATGCCACAATTCCTCAAACAACATGAACGATTACAAGCACAAAGTCTTGTAGATCATTCAACCAAAGTATCCAAACAATAAACTCAAATCCAAATAAGGAATGTAACACAAAGTCTACATAAATTACTTGAAGCCCTTAGATCTCACACAATAATCACCACCAATCTTAATCAACTCCAAAAGATGATTGATCCAATGCAAATTTTGGTATGCAAGTTCCTTCTTTATTGATAAGATTTAGATTCACAAAGCATGAACACAAAGTTTCACAATTTGTTGCAAAATGAGCAACACTTCATTGCTAGAGATTAAAGATAAACAATACAATAGAAATCCCTCATATATATAGAGGAGAGGGA
>VDFB02348706.1:0-88672 GCA_007258455.2 Sequoia sempervirens
TGATTTGAACCTAAAGTATTCTGAAATCTTATATATTTCATACATATTAAGAATCTCGAGGTTGCTATGGGATCTTTGTGAGGTCATGTTACGTGAAAAATCCTATTTTTGCTTCAGTGCCACTGTGGTTCTCAACCCTGAGTGTGAACTTCATTGTTCATGGGTTGAAATGAAAAAGTGAAAAGAAAAGAAATATCAAAAAGAATGAAAAGAGAAAATATTGAAAATCAAAATAATGAATTCAACTTATCATGAGTATTTGAATATCTCTATCGGGGCTATGGACGCCTGGCTAGCAGTAGAGCTATGTTTGGGAGAATCATAGCGATAGCCTCGTTAGGGATATGGATGCCTGACTGGCAGCAAGGCTCTATCTAGGTTGCTTTTGGAGCTAGAATCTTTATGTAGCCTAACTTGACTGAGCTTGGTTTCTATAGTAGGTCAAGGAGGAAATGAACTCACTTGCACACACTTGGATTTTAAGTTTATGGAAGGTTCAGTCTACCTTTGGTCCTAATTTTCTTTAATCTTGCATTTTGATTTGTTTGCCTGATAAAGAGATCGAAACTAGAAATTATGGGTTCATGATTCTTGTTCATCATCAAAATACTCTGCAACATTTTCCAAGTAGGATTTTCTTTAATTTTCACACACGCCCCACCGGAGGTGGGGACCCTCTTTTTTCTTTTGCATCTCTACCTCTTGGCTTGGTCAAATTTTGGTTTTGCTCTTCTTGGGAGGTTATTTTGAGATTAAGTCTAGACTGGGTTTGATGAGGACAATATTTTGAGGCTCTAGGGGAAATTCATCTATCTTGGAATTTGAAAATGAGGATTTTGAAGTGAATTTTCAATGTTATATGTAAATATTTTTTGCACCTGTGGATAGAGGACGAAAAATTAGGCTGGGTTACTTTTTGAACTTTTTGAAAATTCATTCTAGAAAAAAAGTTATGGAGTTTAGGGGATTTTGACCCTACCCGGAAATGGGGGGATTTCCGTCCCTTATGGAAATCCCCAAAATTTCGATTTTTGGAAATTTCAAGACCCCCTCAAAATCCCAAAATTTTCCAAAAATGGAAATTTCCTTTTTTGCACCCATGGATAGAAGACCAAAATTAGGCACGGTTGTTTTTTGAAATTTTTGAAAATCCCTTCTAGAAAAAAAGTTATGAGGTTTAGGGGATTTTGACCTTGCATGAAATTTGGGTACTTCCTCCCTTTGCGGAAATCTCTGATTTTCGTCAACCTCTTGGATTTCCATAATTGTTGCACTTTCGGGGATTTCATGCATCCCGCATAATTCCCTCACCCTGGGAAATCCCCGAATTTCCTCCATGGCCTGATTTCCACAAAGGGCTCAAAATATCAAAATTTCCAATTTTGGAAATTTCAAGACACCCTCAAAATCCAAAATTTTTCCAAAAATGGAAATTTTTCAAAATGATTTTTTTTTTCGGTGGAAATTTTTTCAAAATGCATTTTTTTTTCCAAAATGGAAATTTTTTCTTGGAAATTTTAACATGTTCTTGAAAATGAAATTCTTGAGTTGGAGAAAAATTTTGAAAATAAAATAATTCAAAATAGAAAATTTCAAAAAGCGGAAAATTCCAAAAAGCGGAAGATTCCAAAAATGGAAAATTTTCTTAAAAGGCCAAAATTTTCAAGTTTAATTTGGATATTTTATGGATGGGATTTTTTTTATAACATGTGAGCTACTAATGATGATATGTGTTTTTTAGGATTAAATAAATCAAAAAGGGGACTTGCATATGGATTCGTGCCAAAAGGGAAATCTGGAAGAGTTCAATTCAAATATTAAAAGTGGGGTCTGCATAAGAATCCATGCCAAAACTATCTACAACTGGAAGGAGTTTCTGGAAGACATGTGAAGTTGATTTCATCATCCAATCATAATTTTTATTAATGACAAGCTGGCATAATATTGTTTTCTCATTGTTCCATGATGTAACCGCTTTTATGCAATTGGATGATGATGTACCATGAGCTCCCAAATTAAATGTAATGACTTGATGCTTCTAGAAGTGCAATTGCAGCCATTGGATGAATTAAATCCTGGCCATTGGTTCAAAATGTAATTTTATATAAAAGGCCAGTGCCTTCTCATTTGTAAGAGGTTAGATTTAGGGGTTAGAATAGTTGATTAAGGGCTGTAAAAAGCCAAAATTGGCTAAGTTAGAGAAGTCAATAGTTGTAGGAGAGGAGAGACTTGAAATTGTTATGTATTGTTGGTGAAGTAATGCAATGGGATTGTTGATTTGGCAAGCTTTGTGTTACACTTTGACAGTTTATGGTTTCTTGTTCTTGATTCTCAGATGTTAGATGTTAGTTTTCAATTCTTTTGCAATAATGGTGAAATGTTAATAATGTTGATTGATCTCTCGTCCATACTTTTAGCAATTTGCTGATTGTAGATTGTTGTGTAAATTTAGTTTGGGCCTCATTTTTGTGCTTAGTTCAACTATAAATGTTTGTTCATATTGCGCCAGTTCTTGGGTATGTGGATGAATATTTATGGTTTGAAAATCTTTAATTTCCTTAGAAGATTGCACCATTTATGTGGAGTTGTGGGTCTATCCCTGATCAAGCAGAGATTGGTTTCATTGGGGATCTGTCCATTTGCAACATTCATCATTGTTGTGACTGATCTTAGGAGTTAGTTTAGAAATCTAGATCTAAACCCTTATCTCTTTTGTTGTTTATTTTGAATCTAGGTTAGTTTTAGGACTGAAGGCATCACCATATTGTTACATCTGATGAAAGTACACTTCCAACATTTGTTTGTAAGGTCCCTTTGTGATTACCAACATTTTCACATTTATCACTGAGTTGTTTTTGCATTGTCAAGACCTGACATTAGAGACCTTGGGGTTATCTCTTGAGGCTTGTTGATAGAGATTTACCTTTCAAGAGAGATAAGATATCATATTTTTTCTGAGTTGTTGCTGTGCAAAAAACACCATCAACAGATATACCTTTTTAATGGTAAGAATCAAGCAAAGATTTGAGAAATTTCTTTACCACCCTAGGTTCTTTGACTTGTGTACCAAGGCCTCTCATAGCACTTACAATCTCATCAATTCTCTGCTTGTAGGTTGTAATTGTTTCATCTTAAGACATTCACAAGGTCTCAAATTGTGGCTTCAAATTTTGTAACTTTGCTTGTTTAACCTTGTAATCACCTTCATAAATTCTTTCAAGATTATCCCAAACCTCTTTAGTAGTCTTAAGATTGATAACTTTTACCAATTTAGATTTTGAAAGACTATTCATAAGAATAAACCTTGCCTTAGCATTTACCTCATGTGCCTTGATCTCATCACTTTTGCTTGGACCATTTGTAGGTGTACTATATATTGATTCATTATTTCCTTTTCAATCTCATACTTGTGAGATTCCTTGATATCCTTCCATCTTTTTATTCTAGAATGCATAGTCTATTCCTTCAAATCTAGGGCAATCCAACTTGTTTTCCATCCTGGATCTACCTTAAGAGTAGATAAGCTCTTCTCCAAGGAACCATGCTTTGATACCAATTGTTGAATGAACAAGGAAATTGAGGGGGTGGTGAATCAGTTGTAACAAATTAAAATATCAAAACCATCAACAGTAATCAGATCCACACGCATTCATTAAACCCTTATTTTGTTAAAGTGATTAACCTCGAAATGCAGATAACAAAAAAAAAAATCAACACCGTACACGAGAACACCAGATTTATGTGGAAAACCCAATGAGGGAAAAACCACGATAAGGATTAGCTCACAATATAAGTAATTGCAAAATCGGTACAAGGGATCACTACTATGTAGAAAGAGACAAAGAAGATAGAAGAGAAATGTTACATAGAGAACAACTTCTTAATGCAATATAGAATCCACCATAAATGATCCAACACTTTTGCAGTGTTGCTTGAATGATTGCAAACACCTTTAGCTCACTACATTTAGGAACCCAACACTTGAAGTTTGCACTGCTCTTCTCAAATTCACATCTATACTTCTGTAATTCACATCACATTCATCACTCACATTTATCTCACATCTATCTTTTCTCTTTCTTGCATCTTACAATAATACCACTCTTATTTATATTAACCTCAAGCTTGAAAAAATTCTCCAAGGTAGGCAAACTATTCACTATATTCAAATTAGGTTGGCTCCTAACCATTCCCATGGTGGATGGGAATGGAGGCAACCCAAATAAATCCTTATTTAGGACCCAAATATTTCCTAACACACTTCAACTTGCTTCCACAAGCTTCACATGTAGTGTTAACACTAGGTCAGTTCTTACCCATGCTAAACACCATACAACATTAAGTACACACTTCCCATTTGATCAAGATGACAAATGAACCACATAAATATCTTCTACACAATCTAGAACAATCTATGAACCACTTGAGATCCAACAAGGACTTCATCCAAACCGACATCATAGAAATATTTCAACCTAGAACATCCAATTAAGCTTATTCATATGTTGATGCATGAAACACACACTATACTGTACCAAATCAAGTGAAACCTTGAAATATGAAAAAAAAAAATTATAAGAAATTTCATAGATTTGCACAACCTAAAACCAAAATACATAGAAATGTAGAGAAAATACATTTCTCCTAGACCACATAAAACAACAATGAAAAACTAGTTCCCACACTGGTGAATATATCTCACTCTGCACAACGATCTAGAAAATCAAACTCTGGAAATATCAACTACTACCAACTTTGATAAACATATTAGATCTGCAAAAGCATAGCATCAACACAGAAGAAACATAGAGCACATACCAGAGCACATTCTGAACACTTTCACAACATTGCTTTCTCTATTTATTAAATTTTCTCAAAAGCACTTGGAAACCAAGTACTAGAGACATCATCTCAACACATTACACTCTTCCAATACATCTATAGAAACTTCAACATAAAGATAGCTCCATGTACTCACAACACTTCCTCAATATCTCAACTATACACACACAACCTGCAACATACTATTTTCCTCTCTTTCACAATTTTCTCAATATCCTCAACATCTTCATCATGCAATAGTCCTTCATCAACACCTAGTTAACATCAATAACAACACATTCATACTTGCAACAATTCGAATTTCATATGGGACAATGGTGAAGCATTAGTAGTCTAGATACCTCATTTCTTGCAAAGTTTTGAGTAGGATGGTTGTGTAACGCATGGACATCTATGTGATGCGCTAGTATCCCCAAATTTTTTGAGTTTCAAATGAGGGAATCTCATGTCCCTTTGCCTATGACACATGCCATTTTAATAGGATCATAAGTGTAACAACTCTTCCCACCCATTCGACCTCATAAAATTCTTCTTTCCACTCTTCTCTCATTCATTCTCACTCTCTCATCCAATCTTGATCTCTTTCTCTATTGTCTCTTCTACATCTTCTCTCTCTTGTTCTCCATAGTGAAGTTCTACAAGATTGTTGTCACAACAATAGTCAAGGGTCTCTTGCAAGCAAGCACATATCATCTATCAAGCCAAGAGGGGAGCCACAAACTTTGGTAATGCTCACTTGTCTATTTTATCTCATCGAGCTTTACAATCATCTATTGCATTCATGATATGGTCTCTCCTTTACATCGTGGTTTATTTTTATCACACGCCTCTTGAATTTTTATGTCATTTTGTCTATTTCTATCTATCTAGCTGTCTGTGGAGGTGGAAACAACAAAACAGGGGTTTGACGAAGGCAAGCCCCAAAATAGCCCCAACATTTTTCTTGTCCTTGTGTGTAGATGTATAGATTCACAGAGCTAGGTGTTACAAATTTAATATTTTTAGGTCCTCTATTTTGAGAGAGACAATAGCATGAGACACAGACATCCCCGCAACATGATATCATTCATGGCTAAGGATTTTCCCTTATGAGGGTAGGATCTATGAGTTTTAAGCTTTCTGTTTCTATAATCTGTATCTTGTAATTGTATATCAATTTCTTTTATTTAGCAGTTTTATCATTCTTATATTTAATAGCTTAGCATTTTAAATATTCTTATTGTCTACTTTGTAACTTGAGCTTTGCACTTTGAGGTAACCAAGGGCTATTCACTCCTTGTAGACATTGTTTGTCTTGACACTCAGGAGTAGTGAATCCCCTCCTCTACACGAACCTCCTGATATTCTTAGATAGAAGGCACCAACATTCAAAATACCAATATGATAATTATTTGAAATTCTTCTTAGATCAACTCTAATACACCTTCTCAAAACTCCTTATGATCTTCAATAGTTTCTACTTATAAATCCACAACGATCTTTGTATTTCTCTTCTCTTCTCACAAAATTAATACTAAAAAATATCTTATAACTATGCTCACATATCTCTTATAAATTTGCTCAAATATCTTTTTATTTATGCTCTTCATATGAAAATGATATTCAAAATTTATTACTTCCTAACTTAAAAAAAAACTTCTATTTATACCTTGCCAAAGTGTATTTTCACCCAAGAGGGGTGACTCTCCAAGGGGGGTTGACCATACATGCTTAAAATACATTTTATTTTATTTAAGAAACCCTTCCATATGTGGGCATCAATATTAAGAGGGGTCAACCCCTTTAAAAACAAAATCTTTCTTTTATTAACACCAATCTTTCATCTTAGGCACAAGACATGGGTCAGCCCATGTGGGAATAAATGAAAATTTATTGGTTCAAACTAAATGTAATTAATACTTCCAATAGGAGTTCCAAATTTGATTTCAGTTTTGCATTAAACTCCTTTTATTATCTGAGGGTCATCACCTTGGTTTGTCCTTTGACATCAATGACAATAATTTTTCAACACCACTATCCATGTAGTATTGATAAGATTGCTTTTGAATTTAATCATGTATCTTTTGATAATTGACATTTCAGATCACACTCAATGATCCATCATTATTGGTTTGAATTCACATTAAGATTTCAAGTTTCAAAATTGAAAAATAATAATTAAAATCATCAATAAGTTTAAATCTTTCATTTGGATTTTGTATTTTCTAATAAATTTTCAAATTTTTTTCAATAAATACGATGAGATGAAATGTACATTAATGAATCTCTAATGAATATACATTTTATACATTTTCTTGAATGTTCTCATTCTATCAAAATAAAGTCATTTTAAAAGAGATCAATATTATTTAAGTATTGAGATTTGAAAATATAACACTTGTTATACAAATTTAAACTCTAATGAAAACAATGTAAGAGAAAAGTTGAAATGAGTTGCATAATTCATGTAGACTTTGATAAGATGACTGTGTTTGATTTCAATTGATTATTTTTTCCAAATCCTTTTTCGATCATGAATGAGATCACAGAGTATTTCGTGACTATCTTCTTCCTAATAATAAATCACTGAATGCGATAGAAACATCAATTGAATAAAATACACAATTAAATTTAAAATAATTTTATGAATAAAAAATTTATTTAATATCATTGATCGTTATTGGAATGTGTGTGCACGAAATTCAATGTCCTATATCATATTTTAGGGCATTCACTTAAGGTGCTGGACGTTTTAAACTGAAAGGTGCAAAGGGCTTTTCACCGTCCAGTAGACAATTTCTGACAAGAAATGTGCACAAATTAAAGCAATCGTCATTCCCAAAAGACAAATCTGCGAGTGCCCCACATTAAGGAAAGCATTAAGTTACTTAAAATGAATTGTCCCAAATTTCTAAATTCATTTACTGCAAATAGTTTCGATTTGTAAAGAGAGAACAGTTATCTTAAAATGTTGGGAGTCGTTTTCTAAAAGATTGTTTTTGTTTTTTAAGATTTTGTGATGAAAACCTGGGTAGCTTCAAATGTAAATTAAGATGGGGATTGATGTGCAATTATTTTTGGATTATTTGAGGATGAGGTAAAAAATGATTTCAAAATGTAAATTAAAAGGATTATGATGGAAAGGTGAAAGGGACATGTAAGGATCTAGTAAATGTAGAAATAAAAAGTTGGAACATGTATTTTGTATCTATATTATGATGGAGATTCATACAAAAAAAGTCATGTGTAATTGTTTTTTAGATTTCAGTTTCAAATTATAGCAAGATAAAAATAATAATAATAATATGAATTACAAAATTAAATTAAAAAAAAGTCAATGTAGATAGGGTAAAAATCAGCAGATTTAGCGTAATGAAAACAATAATCTACTTAGATCCTATCAAACACAATCGAGTACGAAATAATACAAAAATCACAATAAACAACACAAATGCAAACCGATCTCCACACTAATTCGATTTATCTTCATTGCTCTTCTCCACCTGCATGAGAATGCGAGATTTTGAAGGGTTGACAATGGAGGAATGTTGAGTGCTCATTCCTGCAGCATAACGACTTGACAATGACAATGACAAATAGGAAGAATGATAGATAAAGATGAAAGATTGATTTTGACAGAGTCTGGATGCTAGACGAATCAACCCCCTAAATGGATTGTGAGAGGTTGTATTTATAGAGACGTGACGTTGACGAAGATAAGATTTGACAAGATTCGACAATGATTTGATTTTTGACAAAAGAGGAAATACAACAAGATGAGATAAGATTTCAAAAAAGATGGAAAGATTTCATTTCCTATTTTAAGGAAATAAATCTTAAAAAAGACGAGAAGATAATTGATGAAATATCTAATTAAAGAAATTAATTAGATGCACCCGAGTTTCAAATTTGGAAAGAAAGCGACAAGATCTTTTTTAGGATTTATTAATTAAATGAATTTTGGATTTATTTAATTAACATTGAATTAATGATTTCATTAATTAAATAATATAAATTATTTAATTAATATTAGAAGAATGAATAGAAATGATTTAATTAATTAAATAATATAAATTATTTAATTAACATTAGCGAAATGGATGGATTATGAATATAAATTTAATTAATTAAATAAATGATGTTTAATTAAATAAATGATGACATGGGTATCTAGGGCAAAGCATGCTACAAGATGTCTAAATGATGTAATGTCGAGACAGGTGTTGCAAGAGGACAATTTTGGGTGTCTACATTTTGCCCCTCTTTGAGATGATGTTTGAGATGATGTGATTTGTGTCGAGTAACATCATTTCAAAGAAACTAAGGTATGGATAGAGAAAAATGGATAATGATATCTGAATATGATGATGCCCCCTCGAGAGGATAGGCGGGTTGAACAAACACGGGTAGGCTCTCAAAATGAAAGGGATGGGTCAAGAACTAAAGATGAAGGAATGGATGATACGTTATGCTGCAATGAAAGATGAGCAACCATGATGTTTGATATAGCACTAGATGTTATGCACCAAGATAGAAGGACCAAGGTGATGATGTGTCTCATACCCCAGCGTAATATAGCCTTGTCTAGACGTATGAGGAAGTAGACTTAGAGCATTAAAGTCTTAATGCACAAAAGGTATTGTGTGACCCTAGATGCAAAGGATAATGCAAAAAGATATTCCAACACACAGAAGATATGAATATTAGCTGGAATGATACGGATTTGATACAAATGCAAGATAAAATGATAACACACACAAGCAAGCAAGCAAGCATGCACAAATGATACAAAAACAAACAAGGTATTGCCCCTGTCAAGCTGTAAACCGTTGATTGATTGACTGATTTTGATGATGATAGTGTTGTCATTGCGGGGAATGACATATCCCTAGATCAACACAAGGATGACTGACAATTGATAGATTGACTTTGATTGATTGGGTTTACAACAAGATTAGGATTAAGACCAAAGGATGTGATTGGATAACTTGACAAGATTGATTGACTTGATTGGTATGGATTAAGGACTATCTTGCATTTGGATTATTTCTTGGATTTTTGTTGGCTATTTGATTTTTTTGGATTTTTGACATGTTTTGAGGTGTCAAAGGATGAAAATTTGAGTAGCTTTTGTGCTAGATACCAATGACAAGGGGAAAACCAAGTCTAGGTGCAAGGGTGGGTGATGGGATAAGGGATAAAAGGCTCATGATAGATGGATGGATGGTATTGATGTATGCATCACAAGGGAGCAAGGATGTGAGCTCCAAAGACTATGTCGCATAGGAATAACATGCCCTATTTTAGGGACAAGACTTAGAATTTTTCTGGACAAAATTTATGACAATAGGATAATGACATGATTGGTTTAGATAAATGAGGTATGTCAAGAGATACTCAAAGCATGTTTCAACCTTTGCCCCTATATCTTCATCAAGATCAAAAGAAGAAGGGTGGATGAATGGACTTTATATGATAGGTATGTATGATGGCCAAAGATGGTAGGTATGATGGAAATGATATGACATGAATGATAGGTTGGATAGATAAGACATTGTGCCCCCAAGTGTAAGTGACATAGAAGATCAACCTACGCATGATGCCTGTTTGCCAGGTTTTCATCATGGTACTTATCCAAGGCGCCAGTTTACCAGGTTTTCACCATTGGACGAAGGGATTTCTATTTACTCTTTTTGTTTTATTCTTTCTTTTATTATTTTTGACTTTTTGACTTTTTGACTTTTGGATAGGAGGGACTTAAGTGTCTAGTTGCATTAAAGGTGATAGTCCCACTAGGGATGGATGTCATTGCATGGACCATGTCAAATGTCATGATGCTCATAGATGTTGGTAAGGGATGACATGAAAGGGAGATGGAGTAGGTAGATGATGGATTATGATGTGGATTATGGAGAACAATAATGGATTATGATGTAGATTATGTGAGGAATATGATAGGGATTATATGGAATTTATGCAAAAGATGAATGGGGAGGCTTAGCCAAAAGCATGGACCATAGGAAGATGATGGGGGAGATATGTAGGATAATGAGTGAAGGATGAGATGAAGGAGTTATGTGGATTTGTTGTGAGATGGAAGGGAACCATGACCAATGGTTGCACACATTATGATAAACTTTGAAGCTTTTGATGGGAAGGTGGTGTAGGAAGCAATGGAGATGTTTGCTTAGGAGATGGGTGATGAAGTGCTTTAGGTACCCACATAGACTTAGTATTTTTATGACTTTTATTGGGCTTGTGGGTTTTTGAAATTTGAGATTTTTGGATGGAATGTGTATTTTGGATGGGAGGGGATGGTTGGGATTTTTGTGATGTAGATGCCTTGGTTGACTTGATTTCTTTTTGCTTAGGTACCCAAACCATTTTGTTTTTAGACTTTTCTTTTGAAGGTATGGGCTTATATAGCTTTTTAGATGTACTTGGCTTTGACTTTTTGAAATTGTATTCTAAGGCATTAAGACCTTTAGAATTTTTGACTTTATAAATAGAGGCATCCAAATTTTTATTTTTGAATCCCATGGGGTGGATGGAATGAGTGGAAGCTTTATGTTTACACAATGTGTGCATTTGTTGGTCATGACTAGGATATTTAGGGTATTTATGAATGATTGGAATATTAGGTGTTGGAAGCAATGGTGGCAAAGTTGATGGTGGAAGGTGTATGGTCACATGCTTTTGACACTTGTAGGATAATGGAGATGGAATGGCAATGTATGTTTTGGGCATATGATAGGTTTTATGATGGAAAGTGGACTTAGGATGCATGGAGGAAATACCACCATCTTGAGATTGGTGTCCTTGAGGTGTATGTCCAAGGACATAAGAGGATGGTGGGACTTTGACATGGATGGGCTCCAAAATATCTTGTTCATGAAGGCCTAAACCTTTACCTTGGTGGTTCATATTTTGGAGTGTGCAATGGACAATAGGACTAGGTGTAGGTGAAACACTAGACACGAGTTCCTTATTGGAAAGACCAAGTGGATATGATGGAGGACTTGCAATGGGGTCGATAGTGGATGATGGAGGATTTAAAGGATCTTGAGTATGTTCATTTAGATCCACATTATTGGTTTGATCTTCTATACTAGCTTGGGAGGCAAGTGTCTCATCAAGGAAAGTGGATCTTGATGGGGTTTGGGTGGGATCATCAATGGCATAACAGTCAAGGAGTGGATCATTTTGGACTTCTTGGTCAATGGTAGGGTCTTGGTCAAAGATGGGGTTGTCGTGGATGATATAATTGGGATTGAAATCTTTGTCAAGGGTAGGTGTATTTTGGATGTCTTGGTCATGGATGGGTATAGGATCAAGTTTCTCATAAATAGTTTCTTCATAGGTAATATCTTGATCTTGATTAGGACTAGGGCTTGATATTTCCACATGCTTGGGAGTAAACTCTTGACATATGTCTTGGGTTGCTTGAATGGAAGTGGAAGGGGATGACTCTTGAATAGGCTTGACATGTTCTAGATGGTCAACAACATGGAGACATGATGGAGATTGACTTGGACTTATGAGGGGAGACTCTTGACTTGGCTCAAGGAGTTGAGGATGACATGGTTGACTTGAAGGACTTGGCATGATATTTGAGGACTCTTTTGTATGTTCAAGTATATGTGTTG
Organism: Sequoia sempervirens; assembly: GCA_007258455.2. Lineage (NCBI taxonomy): Eukaryota > Viridiplantae > Streptophyta > Pinopsida > Cupressales > Cupressaceae > Sequoia > Sequoia sempervirens. The sequence goes on from VDFB02348706.1 coordinate 12,468, forward strand.
AATGACATGGTGGCAATTGATTCCTTGCTTTTAGCCCTTGGGTCACATCCTTTGTAGGTGGATTGGTGGATTTATGTAATGCCATCAATTTATTTTTTAAATATCTAAATGCAGGGCATTGATTTGATGGAGGATTAGATGATGATGGGGGTAATGAAGAGTTTGATTGGTTATAAGGTAAAGAGGCCGATGAATTAGGACTTGGACATGGTGGCTTATGGATAGGAATTTGATTGGATAGTGGTAAGGGTGCATGGACTAGATTGGTGTTCCCCTTGTCAAAGGTGGCATTAAGACTTAAAGGCTTTTGATTTTGTTGCCAAGGTGGACTTGGGATCCTATGTTCTTGTTGTGATATGGGTGGACATGTTGATGTGGAATTGACATGGAAGGTAAATGGGTTTTGTTGGCATGATGATGAAGGTGACACATAGGATTGTGGTGGAATGTCTTGAGGTTGGAATGGTATTTTTACTTCTTGTGTTATGATTTGTTGTTGTGATGATTATGAAGGGGTTGCATAGGACAATGGTTGTTGAAAGGTTGATTGATGTGGATAAGGGTTGACATTAGAAGAGTTGTGATAGGTTGATGAAGGGGAAACTTGATATGTGGATGGATGAGGTTGATATGATGATATAGGTGACACATAGGGTTGATGTGAAATGTGTTGATGTGGTGATTGGACTTGATAATGTGCTTGTTGGACTTGACAACTGGCCATGAGATATTGAATTTGTGCTATGAGTTGTTGCATTTGAGGTGATTGGTTTGTTTGAAGATGTTGGATAATGTTATGGGCGCTGTGAATGATTTGTTGTTTTGAAGGTGATTGGCTTTTTTGAACTTCGTGAAGCACGTGAATAAGCTCTTGTGCTACATCTTCCAGTGTTTTCATGGTGTAAAATGATGTTGATTGGATTGAAGAGATGATGATGATGATTAGGATATGATGTGGAATGACAAGATTGGATGACTTGGATGATGTGGAAAAGTTTTGTATTGGGGATTTGACTTGGGCACTATCAAACACAATATTTCACATGTAAATGCATGAACACACACACCAAACACAATGATAAATCTATCTTTGAAGATTAATGTTATGATTAAGCAAGCACTTGAATACACAACAACAATCCCTGTGACTAGTTAAATGGGGTATGGCCAATTAAGTCTCACTCTAGTTTGCACAAGGTTGACTAAGGGATTAGTTGAAAGAAAAATCTTGCCAATAAGCCGGGAGAAAGGGGTAACCCACCCTTCACCTTCACTTCCCAAAGGTATAAAGTTCTTTGGGGCTTAGCTCAGAGTGACAAGATTTCAACTCCCAAATGAGCGTGTCTTTGGATTCACACTCTATTGAGGTCATCCCTTGGAGGGGTGTGTTCTCCAAGCAAGCCTCCTACGAAGGGTATGACAAAAGCAAACCAAGTGAGGTGTTTTTGACACATACACTTGATTCACACTAGCAAAGATTAATTTCCCTTAGAAATGAAATGTGTGTAAAACAGTTCAAGCGATTGTTCTTTTTAGATCCCAAATCAAATGTGTACGAAGACAGTGGTTAATTTTAGACCCAATTTTTGACATGTGATTGAAGACAATATTCATTTTAAGAACCCCAAATCCAAATGTGTTTGCAAACAATGATTGATTTTATGCCCCCAAATTGAAATGTGACAAACAATGATTAATGAGAAATGAAAGCTTAGAATGTATAAACCTGATTATTCGCTTTCCAATTTGATGTGTAGGACTGATGTCAACGTTGTTCCAGCTCAGCAATTGAGAAAGCATCCACACTGCTGAATGCAAAACTGATCTGTGGAAATCAAAATCTCCCACCAAGTATGCTGCCAATGATGCCAAAGTCTGCAATAATTTACTCTCAAAACTTGACCAACGAGGGTTAGAGAATGCAAAATTTTAGAAGAAAAATTGACAAAATATATGATTAAATCAAAATACGTCGGGTTCACCAATGTAGATAGGGTAAAAATCAGCAGATTTAGCGTAATGAAAACAATAATCTACTTAGATCCTATCAAGCACAATCGAGTATGAAATAATATGAAAATCACAATAAACAACACAAATGCAAACTGATCTCCATGCTAATTCGATTTATCTCCATTGCTCTTCTCCACCTGCATGAGAATGCGAGATTTTGAAGGGTTGACAATGGAGGAATGTTGAGTGCTCATTCCTACAGCATAACGACTTGACAATGACAATGACAAATAGGAAGAATGATAGATAAAGATGAAAGATTGATTTTGACAGAGTCTGGATGCTAGACGAATCAACCCCCTAAATGGATTGTGAGAGGTTGTATTTATAGAGATGTGACGTTGACGAAGATAAGATTTGACAAGATTTGACAATGATTTGATTTTTGACAAAAGAGGAAATACAACGAGATGAGATAAGATTTCAAAAAAGATGGAAAGATTTCATTTCCTGTTTTAAGGAAATAAATCTTAAAAAAGACGAGAAGATAATTGATGAAATATCTAATTAAATAAATTAATTAGATGCACCCAAGTTTCAAATTTGGAAAGAAAGCGACAAGATCTTTTTTAGGATTTATTAATTAAATGAATTTTGGATTTATTTAATTAACATTGAATTTATGATTTCATTAATTAAATAATATAAATTATTTAATTAATATTAGAAGAATGAATAGAAATGATTTAATTAATTAAATAATATAAATTATTTAATTAACATTAGCGAAATGGATGGATTATGAATATAAATTTAATTAAATAAATAAAATTTATTTAATTAAATAAATGATGACATGGGTATCTAGGGCAAAGCATGCTACAAGATGCCTAAATGATGTAATGTCGAGACAGGTGTTGCAAGAGGACAATTTTGGGTGTCTACAGTCAAAAAAGAAAATAAATAAATAAATAAAGATATATAATGTAATAGAGAAAATAAAAATCATGAGTCTCAATAAAATTTCAATATTCAAAAAGTCGAAAAATAAGATTGCAGTTGTGAACAAGATAGATGGGGTTGCATACAAAAATATACGTTATGGAAAATTTAGAAAATATAAGAAAGATATAGCAAATGCAACTAACACACTTGAACTAAATCTTAAAATATTTTCTAGTGCTCCCTTTGCTTTTACTTGAGAATTTTTAAAATATTTTAAACAAAAAATCATTTTATACATATTATGCAATCATTGCAATTGAAGAGAACAAATTTGTATGAGGTATTTTGTTAAACAATTCACATCCCTTATCTATGCTTCCACATTTGGCATACTTTCCTACCAAGGTAGTTGCGACTATTCCACTTTGACGAAAAAACTCACTTTACTATATTCTTTGATATGTGTCCATGTCTTTTTCAAAAACTTTAATAAGGAGGTAAACTTCTACGGAAAAAAGATACAAATATAGCTAAAATGAGAATAGATTGAATAGATCACAATTGGTTTGAAGATAAATAATTAAAAACCTCTCCTAAAAATCCAATAGGATTTGGGTAACCTTTGATGTGATAATCACTTCCCCATTTGATAGCTTTCATTATATGATCCAACTCCTCACTAGTGATTTTCTTTATGTATTCTATAACACGCTATAATGACATTGTAAATGTAAAAACCATGGGTAGGCCAAATTTAACATCATGCATGACATCATAAAAGGCTCTTGTACAATCATTATCATTCAATTCAATTGCTTTAACAACTATTTTTTGTCTTTAGTTAATGTGAACATACATAATTTATAACTGCTTCAATTTTTGTCCACCATAACTTTGAGGATGAAAATTTGAAACTATCTCCTAGTGTCCCATATTAGGCCAACTTATCAATACATCTATATTTAAATGTTTTCAATTTAAAATCATTTTTTGGTAAAATAAATATATTATAGGTAGATTCATTCCAAGAAAATTATATCTAAAGCATAAATTTTCTAGCTATAATTGTTCAATAGATCCATATATAGCATTAATTTCATGCCAATTTTAAAAATAAATAAAAGATATTTATAATTTCAGTATTTCAAAACTCATCATCACCTAAATTACATGTTGAAAAAATATTAAAAAAAGGTATATAGATCTATAAGTATATTTTCCAAAAATACTAAATTTCAATATTTTAGTAAATGATTATTTTTTCTTTCTTATTTCTATTAAATGTAGGTCACCAACATAATTTATTTTTATTTCATAGCTCCTACTCTTGGCAGGTTCATAAAAAATTGTAGTCCTTGCTCAAGGTTAGTTGGATTTGAAAAAGGATACCGAGATGGTATTGGAGGGGTGGTCCTCACTAGTGTCTCATCCTTTGGTCATTGAGCTATGATGGTAGGCTCTCCTTTTCATAGGTTGGGCACTTTGGAAAGGGCACAACAATAGGATTTTTAGGGATAAAAAAATCCCTTGGCAAGTAGTTGAAAATAAGATTATTAACCAAATTGTTGATATTCTTAAAACAACGTCTTGCAAGTAAAAAAGAAATCCCTCAAATATTTAGTTCTCTATTGCCTCATCCTAGAATTTATATGAGGTTCTTAATTCCATGAGCTCATGTATTCCTTTTGATAGGAAAAATACTCCTTGGTCCCTTTGATCCCATTTGAGTTAAGCTTAAATTTGATGGGTCAACCAAAGGGAACACGGGTTGGGATGGAGGGGGTGGAATAATTTGTGGGTATGTGTAGGATCATCATGCAAAAAACAGGCCCTTAAGTGGCAAAAAATTTAGAAAAATTAGTGTTAGGCAACTTGACGTAAATATTTGAATAAGTTATCTATATTATTTCAAAAATATGTAAGAATAGAATTTGTAGAAAATTGAATGTAGTTTCTAAAATACTAGGTTTATTTAAAATAAATAAAATCTATTTGGTGAAAATTTGAAATTTCAATGTAGTAGTACTTAAATTTCAAGGAAAAAATAAGAAGTGGTTTCTCAATCAACCCTAACCATAATAAAATGATAATATTCTTTTGTAAGATTTTACATATAAGTAGAGGACTCATGTCCGGATGTGATGAATATTTTTTGTAATTTTTTTCCAAGTAAATAATTAATTATGAATTTTTATTACAACTTTTAGAAAAATATAAAACTCATATGTCTGACCACCTTAACTTGGTCAAAACTTCATGAAATTTAATTTTTTTTTAATCCTATAGTATGTGAAGCATAGAATGTGACGCATGTTTTGGATTCAAAAATATGATACTCTTTGAAAGTTATAGATGTTTTTCAATCAGCCTATCGATTAGGACTTTAGTCATAATTCTAATAGAAAATGAATAATAATTATTTATTAAATTCAAATTAAATCATAATTTATATTTTTGGAAAGCTGAGAATCTCCTCTAAAAACCCTTTTCGTTTCATTAATTTTGGGTGAAAAAAAGTCGTCAGCCACATACCCTACATATATTGCCACTTTTTGGCGCACCATGATCCTGCACATACCCTTGTAATCATCGAGGTTTCAAGTTGGTTTTGGCTTAATATGCAATTAACCTAGATTTACAAACTTCTAAGTTTACGAAAGTGGTGGATTCTTATCATGGGATTTGAAATTTCATAAATGATGGAGTTTCCAACTTAAAAATTAAAGGGGATTCTAGAAATACATTCACATTTTTGAATGGTAAGGTGAACCTTTCCTAGACCCTATAGGACCCCATCCTCTTTGCTCGCAATTTCACAATGAGTTCCTTGGAATTTGTAGATTTTCTCATTTGTTCAGAGCTAGAAATAAAATGGTAGATGCTTTAGCGAATTGAGGAGCCTTGACAAAAAATATTACTATTTGGGATGATGTTTCAATGATCTTAGAGTATGTGCAAGAGTTAGTATTAAATGATGAAAAAGTACTTTAATATTGAGTTCAAGTTGAACTTCTCAGTAGCTCAAGTTGACAACTGGCACAAATTGTGTTTAAGAATTTTTTTTCATCCCATGCTACCTTTTCATAATTTTTTTTTGCATTTGTCTGTGCATTTTACTTGGTACTTCTATAGAATCTTGAATTTTCCTCTATTTGAAGTGCATGCTTTGATGGGTGGTGATCTCATCCAAGAGAAGCATTGCTCCTATGAGGTCTGGAAGAATGATAAGGATGTCTATACTATCCTTCAATAGGGTAAGTTGGATAGTTATGTTGAAGTCATGGTGGGGCATAATCCTAACATTTCTAGGGAATTTTCCAATTCTTGGAAAGATGACATTGTAACTATTAGGAACTACTTCTCTATTAATTTGGAGCTTATTGTAGAGGTAACTAGCCTCTCTTTGGAAGGCACCTACCTCCCTAGAAAGTAAAAATGCCATTATCAAAATGAGATGGATAGATTTCTCAAGAAAGGGGAAAATATCATTGGTTGTAGAATGGGTTCAATAGAAATGACCTCTTGAGAGCCGAGAGAATAATGGTGGAAGTTCTAATACATTATATTTCCTTGGAAGGTAGGTTCAAGCACTTCCACACCCACCTCTTTCCCATGCTTAATCACTTTTGTTACAATGTTAAAATGAAATTTATGTTCTAGATTATTTCCTCCCTTGAGCAATCTATTAAGGTCATTCAAATTAAAGGGAAGAATTTACCCCTTCGCTAGGGGTTGATTTATGGATTGTTCCATTTTCTAGTGGCCCATTTCTCTTCCTTATCCTCTACTAAGAAACAATTTCTCATGGTAAGAGATTTTATTGAACTCTTGGAGGCCCCCCCTCCACCTTGGCCCAAATTTGATGTTGTCCTCCTCTCAAAAGGTTACTAGAACTAAAGGTAAATCCTCTACCTCTGAGTTCCCCACCTTAGGTTCTAAAAAAAGTGTTTCATTTTTTAACCCACTCAAATTTCCATTTATGATAATTCATACAATTTTGATGATGAATCTTGGACTATGATCCTAGAAGGTCCTTACTAGTTCCCTTGTTCATGAAGACTTCTCTGAAGCCTCCAAATCCCCCTATCTACTAGTCCTCTAGATTCCCCTACCCTCTATGTTAATTTGAACAATGGCCCTAATGACCCACAGTTGAATGATTTTGTTTGTGCCAATTGTGCCCCTCCTAAAACTTAAAATTAATGACCTAAGTGATGCTATGAATGTTCAAAATGACATTCTAAAATGGTTTCTCACCCAAATTTTCACTACCAAGGAAAAAATTGAACATTTAGAAGAGAAGTTGCTTAATCAAAAGGAGACTTGGTTGGGTAAGGTTGATGATGAAGGTTATTGGGCCCTTTTTGCTTCCTTTGCCAACTCCTTTGACAAGTGGACCAATTGGAAAAATGAACTCGACGAGCTCAAGGCTCTAGTTGTTACTTTGGAGGAGAGGGATAAGCTACAAGAGGAGGTGGTTACCACACATAGCAATCAAGAAAAAACCCTCAAGTGTTTGCAGGAAATTGTTGTCCACAATAAGGAAATGGTTAAAATCACTGTGGTCACCATTCAGGTGTTCCAACAAGAGCTCCACAATAGCCATGGAAAAGGGCTAGTGACGACTGTCAGGAAGCTATGCACTCAAAGAAGAATGGTAAGAAAGGTGGTAGTTCTACTTAACGCCAAATACTAAGGAAGACCATGTTGTGCAAAAGAATCCCCTAACTCTTGAAGATAAACTACAACTTCTGGAAAATGAATGATAGGCCATTAATGGCCTCAAGTTATTGGGTGACCAGTAGTTGGTTTGATCCCTAACTAGTTCTCCCCTATGTTTTGCTTTTTCCTACTTTTGTTGATCGACATGTGGCTACTTTTATTTTTCTTTCTGGGTGCCTCATGTCTTGTGAGCTCCCCTGTTTGGTCTCTATGACCATTTTGTAAAAGGGTATAGTCCCTTCCCAACTTTAATCTAATCAAAACATAAAAAATGTAAGTTGATTGTTTTCTTGAGAAAAATGCTAACTTTTAAATGATCCACGAGAGAAGATATTTAATGATGAGATGATAGTTGATTGTTTTTTATTTCAACTAAATAGCTAATAGAATAAGTGGATTTCCTTTAAAAAATTTACATTCTCAATATATAAGGCATTCAAAATTTCTTTAAAATATAAGCATTAACATGAAAAAAATACATGCAATAGGGTTTCTATTTATAAATTTAAGAAATAAATTGAACTTTACAATAAAAATTTGGAAACTCCCCTACCTTTATTTTTCAACATTTTATTAATAACTAAATTATAATGTCAATTTTGTAAAATAAAAAAATATTCATAAACTATTTTTATTTTAATAAAAATTACACATAAAATACATTATAAATTAGCATTTAATTGCTTTATACCATTTTAAAATTTAAAGCATATGTACCACTTTCAATTGAATAAGTAAATAAGTTGAATAAATTTTTTATTTAAATTGTATTAGGCAATTTTAAATTTTACAAGGGATTATTGTGCAAGCAACAAGAGTGCATGTCTAATATATGGAAGTTATAGTTTATTCTAGTATCCAATACTAATTTGTTCAGAGAGGAATAACTACATATTTTTTAAAATGATGCAAGGACTTCTGCATAAGCAGCAATGTTACAAGCCAAATACATCAATAATTACATAAGTTATAAATATAAAGTGATCAATACAATATAAAAACCAACAAAAAAATAGAATATTGCATAAAATAATTAAAAGTCATTAATCAACTAAATATTTCAATCTACCAATTTTGAAAAAATAAAGGTTCAACAACAAGCTCTAATAGTAGTAGGACTAAACAAGGTTAGAAACATCAATGCACTAATGCTACAACATGATCACTCCTAGCAAAACTTTGAAACCCCTACCATGAAGAAGAAGCAACCAGTGTCCCATATTGAGAACCAACTAGAAACCTAGAGATTAAAGTTAGTTAACATGGTAATATTGGAGTCTCATGAGGGAATGTCATCTTGAAGAAGCCTTTGAAGAGAGTTGGAAGAGGTTTTTTACTCCCTCAATTTTTTGCAACTGTGAGAGGAGCTTGTGACTGATATTTTCCAATTCAAATTTAGCATCCAAATGGTCTTTGAAGAAATTAGGATATGTTAACAATATGAAGGATCAAATTAGAGTAGATCATCCAAAGCTCAATTTGATGAGGAAGGAATGTGTTATGGGCGGTAACCAATGAACAAAATTTCTAAATAAACCATGGATAATCACCAGCTTGAGATGAGATTGTGAGAGGCGGTGGTTCCTAAGAGACCATATTTCCATGACCAATCATGTGGGAAAAGGATGGAGAAGGTGGAGAAGAGGGAAAGCCATAGTTTTCTAGCATGAAAGTAGGACTAGAAAGAATACTTGAGGAATTGTATATTGTTATGAAAATTCTATGCTAGGAAGGGTTGAGGAAATCAAGGTATGTGCCAATGGGAATTTTAATGTGAAGGAATTTCCAAGTCGTAAGTTAGGATTGTGCATCAAGCTTAGACTTCTAGATTTGGAAACTATGTTTGTTGCATTTAGATCAGCGAAACATGTAGTTCTAGTGTACATTGAGCTAAGGTGAAATAATGAGTAATGAGAGAATTTGCCTATAGATTGCTTTTTGTGGAAACAAAAAAACTTTATGGGTATGGGTATGAGGCCATCTCTAATCTTCGAAGAAGTTAACATCACTTTGTATGAACAACAAGTTATAGAGCATGGTGTGAACAAATAATTGAATGTTAGGAATTTGTTGTTTATTGGAAGGAGAAGAACTTTCCAATGTTTCAAGATTTCAAATTAAAGTTATTTGGATCCCACGAATCTTTGAAAGTCTAAATTTTCCCTTTTAAAAAGTATTGATCTTTGAGCTAGTGGATGAAGCCAAAAGATTTGCCATCGTATAACATTAATCTATTCCACCAAATAGATAGAAAAAATCGTGGTTGAAAAAATAATCATAATAGACCAACATGTGTGCACTGAATTGTACTTCCTAATAGTGCGGTCCCATGGAGGGGGGCTTCCTTAAAATTCAGAGCAAATTCTACTTAAGTTTTTACGAGAATTTTTTTTGGCTCGGGGTCCCATGAATATTTGCAAGTTTCAAATTTTTGGCAGGCCGGTGGTGGAATGGTGGTGCTATCAATAAAAAATTAATAAATAAACAACATTTTCCTCGAAAATTGTGACAAGTGGCAGGAAAGTATTGTTAAGGAGGTGGAGCAATTTCTAGCCCCCTCCGCAATCCCACCAGCTGAAATTTTCAGTCACCTGCTTATTGAATTGAAAAAGATTCCATTTATCCTGTAGCAGATTTTTTTTTGCTCATGGGACCACCTGCTTCTGTGAAAATAGGAGCCCAAGCCCCCTATAGGACCATACAGTAAATGGCATTGGGGAACAATTTTCATAACGGAAGGTGCGAAGGCCCTTCCACCGTCCCATACAATAATTGCGACAGCGAATTTGCACAGCTTTAGGCAATTCTCGGTTATTGGCATCCCAAACGACAAATCCACGAGTACCCCACATTAACGTGGTTAAGCTTTATTTCTATATCGACCTACATATCATTGCTTACGGAACGGTAAAGACAGAAATAACAAACTTGAATGATGATAAGAAGCGCAAGATTTGTATAGTGATCGCAGTTATTTTCAGAAGTTTGAGTAGGTTTTACAAGAAAACAATAAAAATCCTTTGTTAGATTCTGCATTGAAAATCTTGCACTGGGTAGTTTGTACCTAAATTAAGATGACGACTGATATGAAATTTTTTCAATCAATGTTTGGATTTAAGATGGAAATTGTTTCCGATTCAAGAAAATAATACTGATATTACGGCACCTTGCACTATATAGACATGCTCATGTTGAATTAATTGAGACGGGCATTGTGGCGATCTGTTAATCATCGCATAAAAATGTGTAGGTCTCCTTGCTGTTCGAAACATTCTGCGATCAAGCGTGGGGCTTGGACCGCCGACGAAGACAGGATTTTGAGAGAATATGTCACCACTCATGGCTCTGGGGAATGGATGTCTCTACCCATCAAAGCAGGTAAATTAAAATAAATGAAATATTTCTCATACATTTTCCAAGAAGCTCAACATCGGTAGCTTTATTATCGAGAACAATTTGATTTTGCAGGTCTGAAGCGATGTGGAAGGCGTTGTAGATTGCGATGGTTGAACTACCTTCGTCCTGATGTCAAGCGCGGAAACATTTCTACCGATGAAGACGACCTCATTGTTCGATTGCACAGACTCCTTGACAATAGGTATCATTACAACACTTATATGCATTATTTAGCCTAGTGTTGAATTCGAATTTTAAATCTCAAAATTTATACAGAACTCGAGATGCTGGATTTAATACCCTTTTTTTGTAGTTTATTGAATTGTAATTTGCTTCTGGAAATCAACTATTTAGAGTCTTTATACTCGAAACATCGTCACTCAGAAGAATTAGAACCAAAAATAGGGGCGCCTAAAGACGGTCTAGTGAACCCACCACTACTGGATTCCCCATCCTGAAAATAGATTAATGTCTACTTTGGCCTCAGTCCCTTTCTGGCGAGAGGCTCAGGAAAGAGGCCCTGGAACCTAAGATCACAGAATATCTTAGCATGTAATTGGGTAAATTAATATCTTTGGTAGATTATCATAACACATCAATTAATGTGATTTGCAGGTGGTCTCTAATCGCTGGACTTTTTCCCTGCTACTCCAAATACACCCCACCCCCAGTTTAAGACGCTGCAGCAAAGCCCATGGCTTCCCCCTGCTCAATTGGGGAGCTTCTTCTCCTGCAACTGTTAATGGCTTCAGATACATTTCTTTCTTGTTAGCTTCCAGATTTTTGGATTAAATTGTGAAAAGTTCTTTTTTTTTTATTGTCTTAATTTAAGTGACTGCAAAAAATTGATGAATTTCTAGGTAAGAAAAAAAAAACTGCCATTTGTGGAACAATTCAAAATTTTACATTTAAGACTAACATTTTACTCCAACTTTACATTTAAGACTAACACTTTACTTCTCAAAGATGATCCACTTCAATATTTTACAAAGCCCATTTCATTTGGGAAAAACTGAGTACTTTCTTAGGATTTTTGAAATAATTCAATTTTAAGTTATCTTCCTTGTGTTACTTCTCAAGAAATGTGAAGTTGGAATGGAATAAAAACCAAGCCAAATTCTGATTGGTCTAGAAAATATATCGATCATGGTCAGGCTTCATCCCAGAATCAGCCACATGGCTAGAGCTGAATTTGCAGGCCCAGGCCAGACTATGTGCGAACTTTGGGAGAAATTGGGGAGAACTCACTAAGTTACCACAAAAAAAAGATTTTTACAAAGCCCATTTCATTTGGGGAAAACTAAGAACTTTCTTAGCATTTGTGAAATAGATCAATTTTATGTTATTTTCCTTGTGTTACTTCTTGAGAAATGTAAAGCTAGGATGGAATAAAAACTAAGCCAAACTTGGATTGATCTAGACAATATATTAATCCTCGTCAAGGTTCAGCCCAGTTTCCTCAATTGATAAGCCTTTCTTATAGTTTTCGTTCCTATAAAAGTGTAATGTTCTAGACTTTATTTTATGTTGGAAGTAACCTAATGATGAGGGCGCAACCCGAGACTTAGAAAATAACCCACAAACAAGAGAATAATTTTATTATTCAAAAAATGAAGTTTCTTACATGCAGAGGATCTCAAATCCCCAAGTTCTACAACACATGCAAGTTACAAAAAGCTACATAATCACAATTTCACAATATGCGAGCTTGTCCCCAAAAAATTACCTAAAACTTAGAAATCCGCCCATAAATAGAGCTACTCTTTAGTTTGGAGCCAAAACAACATTCCAATTTGAGTTTAGGCAGTTTGGTGCCGAAAAATTACAACTTGAAGTTCAAATTTCAAAAGAACATTTGTAATTGTATCTTCTAGAAAATGCGCCAACTTCCCGGGGCCATAACTTTTGATCCAGGACTCCGATTCGCAAATCGTTTGAACCATTGGAAAGGTCTTGAAGTCACTAACATACTCAAAATATGTTACGCTAATTTTGGCAAGTTTCAGGGCCATTCTAAGAACTCTAAGTGCCTCAAATCTAACTTAGAAGATTTTCAGGTGCAAATCTAGGAAACTAAAACTGCAATATCTTACAACCTAGGAATAGAAAATAAAAACCGTAAATTGAGAATTTCATTATGATAAAAAGGGTATTCAAAAATGTAAAAACATATAAAAACTAAGAAACTTAAAATTTAATTATTTTTGGGTGATGCAAGATTGCTCTTACACCACCAGATGCTCCTACATCAGACACCCAGGGTAATTTGAGAAGTGACCCATCACGTCTCACATGGTTGAGGAAAACCCAACCAGTCAACTATTTCGTTAGATAGCCAGGATGAATCTTCCACATGTCTTCCTCTCCATTTCACTAGATATTCTTCATACTGCTTATTTCTGGTACTCCTTACACGACTATCCAAAATTGCTTCAATCTCCTCCCTTTCTGAAGTAGGTGTTGGAATGCCATACTGCCCTATTGTTGGTGCTTCATTCGTTCCACCTTCGTGATACTCTGTCAAATCTAAAATGTTAAACATAGGGGAAATGTTGATTCCATACCTCATATGCATTCCCTGAATCATGCTTCTTCAAAATCTTATAGGGACCAAATTTTTTCATCTTCAATTTGTTATAGGTTCCCACGGGATACCTTTCTTTTGTCAAGTGGACTATTACTTCATCGCCAATCTGAAACTCTTATTCCTTCTTTTATGATCTGCCTTAGCCTTATATTGCATATTTATCTTATTAATGTGTTATTGTACCTTTTCATATATATTCTTGATGTGCTCTACAAAATCTTCAGCTTTAGCACTTATTTTCTTCTATTGGTCTATCTTCCTCAATTTTGGAGCTGTTTTGGGGCTACCTCCATACACAATTTAGAATGGTGATCTACTAGTGTTTCCGTTGACAAAATTGTTGTAAGAAAAATTCTGCCTAGGGTAAGATCAAGTCCCATCCCTTGGGTTTATCTCCTACAAACATCTCACTAGGTTACCTAGACTCTTGTTAACAACCTTTGTCTGCCCATTTATTTGTGGATGGTGTGCAGAACTAAACTTCAACTCTGTTTTTAGCTTTTTCCACAAGGTCTTCCAAAAGTACCCCACAAATTTGGTGTCATGATCTGAAAAAATACTCTTTGGCAGACCATGTAGTCTCACCACTTCTTTGAAGAACAAGTCAGCAATGTGGACTGTATCATGGGTCTTTTGACATGGAATGAAATGTGTCATCTTCGAAAACCTATCACCTACCACAAAGACTGAATCATTCCCTTGTTGTGTCCTTGGCAAACCAAGAACAAAGTCCATATTTATATCCTCCCATGGCCTCTCTGGTATACGTAAGGGTTGATATAAGTCTGTATTCTAGCTCACTTCTTTAGCCATCTGACATACCCTACAACTTTGTACAAACTTCTTTACATTCTGTGACAATTAAGGCCAATAATAATGCTCACTGATAATGGCAATGGTTTTATCTTGACCAAAATGTCATGCCATTCCTCCACTATGCTTTTCCTTTATCAGTTTCTCCCTCATGGAACTCCTTGGGATACAAAATTGACTTCCCTTAAATAGCATGCCATCCTGGATTATGAAATCTAGCCACCTTGTCCTATCCACTGTAACAGGTTCCTTGCAAGCTTTCCAAGTCTCTGTGAAATCAGGATCTTCTGCGTACAATGTCTTAATTTCATTGAATCCAACCACTTCAATCTGCATCTTTGTCATCAATGTATGCCTCCTACTTAAGGCATCTGCAACCCTATTTGACTTCCCACTCCTATGTTTCAAAACAAAGGTATAACTCTACAAAAACTCTACCCATTTCATATGCTTCTGATTTAATTTTCTCTGACTATTTAGGTACTACAAGGCCTGATGATCAGTATATAGAACAAATTCCTTCGGCAACAAATAATGTCTCCATTTATTTAATGTTTGAACTGTTGTATAAAATTCCTGATCATATACAAAATACTTTCTCTTGGCATCATTTAACTTTTTACTGAAATAGGCAATAGGATTACCTTCTTGGCTCAACACTGCTCCAATGGCACAACCACTGGCATCACAATCCACTTAAAACACCTTGTTGAAATCTGGGAGGGCTAGAACAGGTTGCTCTGTTACTTTCTGCTTCAACAGTTCAAAACTCTTTGCCGCTTCAGTGCTCCACTTGAATTCTTTTCTATCCCATCTCATTGTTTTAGTCAGGGGTCCACAAATACTACTGAAGTTTCTAATGAACTTTCTATAAAAACTAGCTAAACTATGGAAAGATCTCACCTTGGTAGCAGTTCTTGGGGTAGGCTATTCTACAATAGCCTTCACCTTCTCTGGGTCTATTTTGAGACCTTCTGCTGAGACAACAAACCCCAAGTACACTAACTCCCTCTTCACAAAACTGCACTTCCTCAAATTAATCAATAATTTCTCTTCTCTTAACTTCTCAAAGGCTCTCAGAATATGCATCAGATGCTCATCCAACGTCTTACTAAAAATTAAAATATCATTTAAATACACAATAACAAAACTTCCCAAAAATTCTTTTAGTACCTCGTTTATGAGCCGCATGAATGTACTCAATGCATTGGTTAGCCCAAAAGGCATGACTAACCACTCGTACAGGCCCTCTTTAGTCTTGAAGGTAGTCTTCCATTCATCTCCCTCTCGAATCCAGATCTGGTGATATCCACTCTTTAGATCAATCTTTGTGAAGTACTGAGCTCCACTCAAACAGTCCATTAGATCATCCATCCTTGGCAGGGGAAATCTATACTTGATTGTTATCTTATTTATGGCTCAAGAATCTATACACATCCTCCACTCTCCATCCTTCTTTGGTGCTAGTACTGCAGGTACTGCACATGGACTCAAACTCTCTCATATCAAACCCTTTTTCAACAACTCTTGAACTTGTCTGTTCAACTCCTCATTTTCTGCTAGAGTCATTCTATGACCTGCCTTATTTGACAAATTGGCTCCAAGAATCAAGTCAATATAATGATTGATCTTCTTTATTGGTGGTAAACACTTAGGTATATTATCAGAAACAATATCCTGAAACTCATCCAACATCCCAAAAACTTCTTCTAGAACCTTCTCACTATTCTCCTTACTCTAGGAATCAATGCATAACACACACACTCATACTTCATATCTTCTAAAAAATTTATTCCATCTACATAACAAATTCTAGCACTACTGCATACCTTTTCTTCGATCTCCTTCAGGGGTTTCAACTTGTGAGGAACCCCATCCTTTGTCAAGGAATAAGTGTTTGCATGGCCATCATGTATAACTTTCCTATCGAACTGCCACGACCTCCCCAACAACATGTGACATGCATCCATGGGGATGATATCATAGAGTACCTCATCATGGTAGCTCTTGATCTTGAACTTTACTAGGCACTGCTCATTGACCAAAATTTTTTGGTCTTTCTGCAACCAGACAATCTGATATGGATGCAGGTCCCTTTCCCTCTTCAGCTTCAACTTTGTGACCATCTCTTACGACACCCAGTTATCCGATTGCTCCCACCGTCAATAATGACATCCCGCAACATTTTCCTTCACACTTGCACCTTGTGCGATGGATTCTTCCTCGCATTGCAGTTCCTTTTTCCTCGATCACGGGGCTCTCCCTGGCGTACTAGGGCTTCTCACGCACCGGCATCATCTGAATGTTCCAGGTGGGCCTCCTCATGCGCATCGCCAACCCTTCCCGACCTTTTGGCCTTTTGTACGCCTTTCCCTTGGTGTTGTGTGGACATTATTGGGCTTCGATGCCTTTCTTCACCACACTGGAAACACGTTCCTTTGAAACCACCTCTTCCAGATCCTTGTCCATATCTCCCTCATCCTCTACCTCTTTGATCACCACTATTTTGATCATGAGGGCGGTAGAAGTTGTCATTCTTTTGGCTTTGGCTGGTACCCACATCTTCACTTTTCTTTTCATCATCATTTCGGCTTCCTGAAGGTCTTCCACTGCCCCTTTCACTTTGACCTCCTTGTCCTTTTTGCTTTCCATCAAATCTTTTGTTCAGCTTCTCTTCCACCTTCAGAACAAACTGATACACATCCTCAATGGTGGTCATTCTGACTAGGCTTAACTCCTCATAAATGCTCGGTTGTAACCTATTAAGATATCAGGTTACCTTCTCCTTATTGGCCTCTATGTGGCCCATTCTAATGATTATCTTGTGAAAATCTTTAGTATATTCTTTCACAGATCTGCTTCCTTACTTCAACCCTTGCAATTTCTTCAACAGATCTAACTCGTAGTCCACTGATATGAACTACTTCTTCAGTTTCTCTACTATGCGATCCCATCTGGTGATATTTCCTTTTCCTTTTTGATTTCTTTCCAACTAGACCTTTTTCCACCAAATACTAGCATAGCCCTTCAGCGTTATTTTTGCAAACTTAACCCGATCTGGGTCCTCTATTTCCTCATACTCAAAATATTCTTCTAGCTCATTGATCCAGTCGATTAACTCTTCCGGGTTTAGACTTCTGGAATAACTAGGGACTTTTTCTCTGGGTCTTTTCTCGATCTTCGAAATGGCCCTTATTAGCCACATTTGGTCTTGATCAATTGCTTCCTCTTCCTCTTCTACATTTGAACCTTCTTCCTCTCCTTCATCCTCACTTTCCTCCCTCAGGTTTAACCCTCTTCTCAACTACTCTTGTAACACATTAATCTATCTTTGGAGGGATGTTAGTGCATCTCTTCCACCAACATTTCTGCCACGTCGACCACCTCTGGCACCACCACGCCTACCAGGCATCACTCTTGGAGGCATCTTTCTTGACCTTGACCCACAACCATGGTCCTGGTGTGAACTGCCTCACAATTAAAAATCTGTCCACACACTTAAGAAAACCCGCTCTGATACCACTTGATGAGGGCGCAACCCTAGACTTAGAAAATAACCCACAAATAAGAGAATAATTTTATTATTCAGAAAATGGAGCTTCTTACATGTAGAGGATCTCAAATCCCCAAGTTCTACAACACATGCAAGTTACAGAAAGCTATAGAATCACCCCTTCGCAATATGCTAGCTTGTCCCGAAAAAGTTACCTAAAAATTAGAAACCCGCACATAAATAGAGCTCCTCTTTAGTTTAGATCCAAAACAACATTCAAATTTTAGTTTAGGTAGTTTGGCGCTAAAAAATTACAACTTGAAGTTCAAATTTCAAAAGAACATTTACAATTGTATCTTCTAGAAAGTGTGCCAACTTCCTAGGGCCATAACTTTTGATCCAAGACTCTGATTCACGAACCGTTTGAACCATTGGAAATGTCTCGAATTCAATAACACTCTTGAAATCCACTACATTGATTTCGGCAAGTTTTGGGGCCGTTTTGGGAAATCTAAGTGCCTCAAATCTAACTCGAAGATTTTCAGGTGCAAATCTGGGAAACTAAAACTGCAATATCTTTCAACTCAGGAATAGAAAATAAAAACTATAAATTGAGAATTTCATTATGACAAAAATGGTATCCAAAAATGTAAAAATATCTAAAAACTGAGAAACTTGAAATTTAACTATTTTTGGGTGATGCAAGATTGCCCTTACACCACTGGATGCTCCTACATCACCTAAACCCTGCTTTATTCCATCTAGCTACACAACTTCTTTGGCAAGAGCCACATATTCAATACCAAGCTTCTCAACTATTTTTTTATGCATAACTAAACTATTTGCTTCTCAAACTAGAAGAAAAGCTGCCCCTATTGTGATGTTGTCTCAAAGCCTAAATTTCATATTTTGATTTTTAACGATTCAAGTTTTCACCCTTCATGAGGTTTGTTCTAGGTAGCTCTGGAGAAAAAATTTGTTGCCTTCCTTCATTTTTGGTTCCAATTTTCTTTGTTAGTTTTGTGGATGGATGGATGCCTTACCTTGCACCATCCAGAGATTGGGGACACCAGAGAAGAAAATAAATTATCTGCATTAGAACAGGAATATTCCAAGCGATGTTCTGTAGGTTGGATGTTGTCTGACTGTGTTCGAAGTAATGGATGGTCATGGATTTGATTTAGAGTACGATAAGGAATAGGTATTTTAGCTTTTTTTTATCTCGTGCAAAGTACTGCTTAATATTTTACATATCTATGGTATTGTGGATGAATGTTGTTTTTCCTACTGTTTAAATTAGAATATCTGAGTAAATAAATATGAATACAACTATATTATATAATTACAATAGGATACTAAAAATTGTGGGTATTGGACCAGAAATTGTCCATGTTACTGTAATAGAATTTTTAGGCAGCTTTGTCAAAAATTGAATAGTTTTTTTTCTTTTGCTTGGCTATGTCGAAAGTAAAGAGATGAGAATATTTTATGAACATGGTATAGTTATCTAATAATATTATGTCAAGGTGCATATAAAATTCCCTAGTATTAGTCCATTTATGAAACAACATCATGGTTGTCTAAATTTTTCTTAGAATTTCTACATAAAGTAACAAACATTGCATAGCTAATATTTATAAGCTTTTATAGTGTTAAGACTAATTGTAAGGACCTTTCTCTGTAAATTCAGAATTACAATTTTTCTTTTCGCATAACTAGATAATCTATGATAACTTATTTTAATTGTCATTGTGTTATTGTGCATTTAAGGTAATCTATGCTCTAATATGCACTTATCCTAAGTTGAAGACATCTTGTTTAGGATTTACCCTAGTTTGTTGGTTCGAATTTGGCTTCAAAGTTTATGTATGGTGGTTTTCCATATATTTTTTAACTAGGTTTGGTATAGTTTTTGCTGATTTTTTTAACCTGGATTAAGAACATTGGGTTTGCTGATTCTATTTACCCGACTTCGATATAGATGGGAATGGATTTACAAAATATATATACAATATATGAAAATATCAATCTTAGTATAGATAATAGTGTGAAGGAGGGATTCATACTTATGCAGTTGAAAGTCTAAAGACATAGATGAATCTAGTTGTACAATTTTGACAAGGAAATCATAAGTAGTTTAGGGCGCCACATGTACCAAATTTTGGTACACCAAGTATCTTTGGTACACTTGAGTTGTCCAAAGAGTAAAAAATACATTTTTCCCCAGAAAATGAGTAAAAAATATAGGATCTTTTTACCATCATGCTTATAAATTTTTCCTGTTGTAAAATGAATCCTATTTTAGTTGCCAATTTAATAAGATCGTTTCCAAAAACCCATTATATATATATTTATTCTATCAACTGTAGATACTGTACTCCCATCAAAAATGCAGGGGAACTGTATTAAAAAGGACTTTTGCCCCTTTCTACTAGAAGTTTGACCTTTGTGTGCCTGTCTCTATTTATACATGGTAGTTACTTGAGGAGATTAAATTAAGCTCTTGGAACCATGGAAGACAAGATAACTGCCTGAGAATGATTTAAAGACAAAGTCATGAACATTTATTAATTCATGTATTCATTTAATAGTTTGTTGATGAGGATTGCCAAGGACACTCCTACATCACTTGCATGAGTTAATAAAATAAATGACTTCATACAATTTCTCTTCTTTTTTCTTTTTAATTCCATGATATATTTCATTAACCATTTCAACTCATAAGTGATTTGAGTTCAATTATCTTCTGAGATTTCGTTTTATGTTTGAAGTAGAATTTAATATAGGTTTAAGGAAATAGTATCTCAAGTTAAGAGCTACAAGTTACTCTATGTTTGAGATTACATCAGTTCCACATTTGTTGTCAAAGCCAACTACTGTTACTTAGACCATAGGGCGAACTTTGTTCTTTGGTCTAGAGTGTTTATTGATTGTTGTGACTTGTGAGTATACTAATTTTATGCATTTTCATAAAATCAGTTGCTTTGTACAAACAACATTTTAATGAAGCCAATAGAAATCCAAACTATTTATGTTTGAGATTACTCTGAATTTTAATGAGCTCAGTAGAAATCCAGATTGAAGCCAATAAAAATCAGTTGCTTTGTACAAACAACATTTTGAGATTGAGATTTTTTCTACTTCTTCCCAGTATATATATAGATTGACAGAGCATATTAAACATTAAACTATCAAAAGTACAATTCTGTTATGAGTTCTCTTTTATTCAAGTTTAAGTGGCTTTTCCCCTAATTATAACTATATAGTTTAAGTGGCTTTGGAAATATAATAGTGTTTTTCTTATCTAATTTTTTCATATGTGCAATTTGATTTAACATATAGAATTTCATGGATCAAAATAACAAAATCTAGAATACATTCAATTGTCCTACTTAGTTACAAAATATATAAAGTATACAACAATTCAGCAATTAAAATACAACTATATAAAATATAAGAAAATAGAACATGTAAAATATAAACAAACACAAAATTTGGAGGTTGGAAGATCTTGTCTTATAAAGCAAGGAAACATACAATTGCACAAAGTTCTAATTTCATCCTATACTATACAGAAATTTCAGTTATATTTTCTTAGTTTTTTTTTGCCAAAATTGCAATTTTGTATCTTTTTCTTCACATATAGATGTTCCTTAATCATTTTTTTATAAACTTAGATTTGAAAATAGTATTTTGCACTATAAATGAAAAGAGAAATTTTGCATTTTTTTTGTATAGTCAAATTGTTGTTTGTGTTTTATTATAATTCCATGCTTTAATTTAAGAGAATATTTATTTGTATATTTTGTATTCTTAGATCTGTAGATCAATTCCCCTTCTCTCTACAACCTCTCTTTAATGGCTGCTCATTGATTATAATCTATTTTGATCAATACAAAGAACAAGACTTCAAATATTCAGAAAAGTTTATAAAAAATATAGTGGATTTGTACTTGCATGTTTCCACAATTTATATTAAAATACGTCTAAAATTTACCTTTAATTTCCTATCAGCTTATCCCTTGAACCTACTATAGGTGCAAGTGCTAGTTGTTTATTTCTTATTTGTGGCATATGCTTCATAAGTAATCAGTCTATTGGGTGTCTTCTAGATAAGACAATTGGGGATGAGATTATGATTACCCTCACTAGAGAAATTGTAGAATGCTTTAGTGATCAGACAAAAAAGTTCAAATTCATTTTTGAGTAAGTGTTTTATGCATTTTCTGAGTGGGATAGTGATTATGTTACCACCGAAAAAATCTCTTTTGTGATTTCTCATATTCTCATTTCTTTGTAATGTGCTTTTCAAATTTATGAAAAAATTTCATTGTAATTTAAGTTTTTAGAGCCTTGGTAAAAGTGGATATTTGGTTGTGTTGATATTGATATAAAAGAGGCTAGTTGATTGGTTCAAGCCAAGTAAAACCAAGGCATTTACAAATAGCTACAGTCTTTTGATCGTCATTTATTCTAGATAGAGAAACATAGAAGTAACATGGAGACAAAATCTATCAGGCAAATTTAGTACAAAGATCAATGTATGAATTTCTCTACTTAAAATCCACAACTTTTCAATGTTTTTTAAAATTAGTCAAGTTTTGTCAAGTTTTCATCGAGTTTTGGTACTGAGTCAAAGATGTGAGGCCCTATAGATGGTATGGGTGGTCAGTCCTCCTGCTCCTCAGGAACTGCTCACTAAATGATAATTTTCCTTACCTTTATAGTGGATGTGGTAGAATGACTTTCTATGGTTTTTGGATAGGGATCTATATAGGCTCTGAGGTAGAAAGCCTCCACATTGTGGAGCTTGTTGTCCAATTGATGCTAGAGTATGCGAGTTTTAGAGAGGACAAGCAATCTGATTATTTGGATTGATTCCTTCTTCCTAGAAGTAGTGTATGTGAATTTTAGAGAGGTGAAACAATGTATTTTTTTTATTTGTGTACTATTCCTAGAAGTATCTATTTTAAAAATTGGCGTATAGTACTTGTATCTATTACTACTCTCTTGGAAACAACATTGGTATTCTTAGATGTCCTTTGGTTTGGATGTTTTTGCATGATTTATTTATTTCTTTAAAATGGAGTAGTTCACCATATATTTTGGTATGGTTTAGCATTTTTGGTTTACCAAAGGTCCTTCTCATCTTCTCATGCATCTTATAAATTTCTAGAGCTTTGCTAACAAAATTGTGCTTCAATGTTTCTATGTTTTGTTATTCATGGTTATTTATCAATATGTTGGATGTAGATATTTGTTAATGGAGGAAATATATTTATCTAATCTGCTGAATACATCTAGTGGAATTCTACATATGTGCATGAGTAAGACATGGCTAGGGATGGAGGGTTGTGCGAGATGATGAAATTTGTGTTTTTTTGTGATGTATATTAAAAAAATCATTTGCTTGAATGACGTGTTCTTAGGTATGGTGCATTCTCCTAAATGATAAAGTACCTTTTAGGATGCATCGGCCACAAAATGTTGATCTTCGAGTAAATGGTATGATCTGACCCACCAATGTTGACTTTTAAAAAAAAAAAATTGATTGTTCATCTTTCAGGCATATTGAATTGATGTCTTTTTTGTTATTACAAGTTCATTATGATTGCCATATAGATGGGGGCTTCTAGGATTTTTTTTGTCAATTCTTCTTGCAATCTTTGTTTTCAACTTTTACATTTAATGTAAAATCAAAATTGATCTTTGTGTGTAACTGTTTTCACTTCACTGATCTTCTTAACTTGCATGTTTGGAAATGTATTTATTTTATTATTGGCAGTATAAACTATTAATCTTATTGCCAATAATTGCAAAGATAATTAGAGTAAATTGTTTGTATTCATAACTCTTGGAATGGATGGTGGGTCTGGGCTGTTATGGAGATAGTTTTGTGGGTGTGTGGAGTAATATCTAGTTTGATTTGCTTTATTAGGTATTGGGAAAAGGGTGCATTAGAATTTTTTTAATTTTGTTTTCCATCAAAATTCTAGCATGGTCATCTGTATGGTATATAGTCTTTTGAGATCATGTGGTTTTGTGTTGAAAGGCACTATATTAACTGATTTGGATTGGAATTTGAAAATGATTGGGAGAGTGAATAATACAATTTTGCACTTACTCTATATATTGTGAGAAAAGATGAAAACATTGTATAGGTAGTAAAATATCCTACCTACAAGGATTATTTGAAGTAGTACTGTTATCTTGCTTTAAAAGTTTAGATACATGTAACAAATTTTGTATTTGGATGTGTGCCCATGTGTGAGATTCTTTTGTGGAAATTATGTAAGCCCGCCATGTGATTTGGTTGATCCATACCTTGTGAAAAATATCCCAATTGCTCATGGTTCTCACTATTAGTTGCTACATAAGATAAGCTTGGCCTTGGATAGACCATAATTTGTGGGGGATTACATTTGATAGAGTGTCAATAAACATCAAATATATTTTTTGCTGCTAGGTTTTGGTGTTTATAGTAGTCTCACAAGTTCTATGCTTGTAAAATTTGCATGTATCCTTTGCATTCACTTGTTCCAATAATATGCAAAGATGCATGAAAATGTATATGTAGCTTTAGCTGCACACCTTGTCTCCTTGCTCTTTATATTTCATGTTGTTCATTTCAAATAATAAAAAGAAAAAATGGCATAGTGTACCATGACAAATTTTTTAATTTCCTGCTCCCTTATTTTGAGATGTTATGGACTAGGTAACAAGGAAGAAATATTGTTTGACATTAGGGATCACATTCTGCATTCTTTTCTGAGCATCCCTCAACATTGTAGGTTCTATAATCGGGGGACTCTGTAGTCTCTCTTTTTCTTTCTTATGGGGGGAAAATTTCTTGTACTTATGGGATAGAAGTAGTTCTAGGGTTATCCTGATTTCTTCTATCTTTTTCACTTGTACACTTTACATGGCCTGATGGGACTCATCATCATGTATACATTACAGGCTCAGTTGTATTTAAGGAGGCTTTTTAGTGTAAATAAAGTCATTAACTTCATCTAGTTAGTTGAGCATCTTTATAGGATTCACCTATTCACTTTTAGTTTAAGTTTACTTAGGCTATTTCATACTTTTGTCTCACTTCATAGCATTGAGACACCTATTGCATGCACAATTTATACTTTCTCACACACTTGTCAAGTGAGCTCACAAGTGTTGCACATTTAGAGGGGTAGTCATTCATTGTCTTCTACCTTCTCACCTCATCTACCTTGCCTATATATGCAAGGTTTCTCATTGCATTTACACACTCTTCATTTGTATATTGATAGACATACTATTACTCTTATTTCCAATAATTGCAAAGATAATTAGAGGAAATTGTTTGTATTCATAACTCTTGGAATGGATGGTGGGTCTAGGCTATTATGGAGATAGTTTTGTGGGTGTGTGGAGTAATATCTAGTTTGATTTGGTTTATTAGGTATTGGGAAAAGGGTGCATTAGACTTGTTTTTAATTCTATTTTCCATCAAAATTCTGGCATGGTTGTTTGTATGGTATATAGTCTTTTGAGATGATGTGGTTATGTGTTGAAGGGCACTATATTAGCTTATTTGGATTGGAATTTAAAAATGATTGGGAGAATGAATAATACAATTTTGCAGTTACTCTATATATTGTGGGAAAAGATGAAAATATTGTATAGGCAGTAAAATATCCTACCTACAGGGATTATCTGAAGTAGTATTGTTATCTTGCTTTAAGAGTTTATATACATGTAACAAATTTTGTATTTGGATGTGTGCCCATGTGTGAGATTCTTTTGTGGAAGACTTCCTTTTGGTGGAGATGATCCAAGCTTTTCAAAGAGCTTCAATTTTTTTTCATTGTGCCTTTCCATATATTTGAGAAGATGTAGAGTTATGATATTTTTTTTTGTTTTTTGTTCTTATATGGCCATGCCAAAGTCTTAAATGAGTTTTGTCTTTTGGTACAAGAATATCAATTAAAGTTACAAACAAATCGAGTGCCAAGTGCTCAATTACTGGGAGCTAATGGTTGTGATGATTGTCCTGGGGTGGGTTCCTTTTAACATCTTAAGATGCTACATTGTACTAATTGTTTTTTGCTCATCTAATTTTCTGACACTCTTAGCAACTAAATCCCTAAGTAGTTTCTATCCATTTTTCATACTCTTCATGGTGGTCCACAATTGTCTTATTCTTTGTAGTCATTTTGTGTTCATTATTAGCATAATTCTTGAAATACCCAGTGCCTTACTATTTTATGTTCATATCAAGTTTTTTTTTCTTTTCAATTTGTAACCTGGTTTGTTTTAACCTATTCTAGATTACATCATGCATCAGAGAAGGAACATATAGAATATCATTGCAAGCAGTGTTGATGATGCTGCATCTTTTAGTCTTATCACCATCGAATCCATTACTAAGCAACTTCACAGTCATATTGTAGATTAGTGTTCTACCATAGTCATTGTGTTTTGAAGCCTTAATTTGCATGGAGGGGCATTGTTATGAGGCTCATTGAAGGAAGGAGATAAATGCATTATTCAATAGCCAATATCTTCATGTAAGTACAACCCCAATGGTAGCCTTGCTTAATGCAGACCTATTGTAAAGAAAAACACAATCACAATGTTCCTCAAGCTCATCATGTAAGTGGGATCATAGATATAAGTTGCAGTGATTATTGTAGTAATGGCATGGGTAGTAGATCTGTTTGATGAAAGTGCTTTGTAATTTTATAATTATGAGTTTCATAGCTTTGTCTCATAGAAGCATGACTGAGCAAGTCAAAGGTTGTAGTGTTATTCTTCAAAAGAGGGCAGTGATGAGCGAAAGTAGTTACAGTCATTATGATGCCTTTAGTGTGTGCAAATGTTATCTCCAAGGTGCAAATACATGGTTTGCATTATCTCTAAGATACCAAGAATATGAAGGCACAAAGGTGAATTTCTAACAGTGGCAAGATTTCTCAAATTTGAAACACTACTCAAGGGTCTTGATTTTTGGGGAATTTTGCACCGATTTTGGCAAGGGAGGAATTTAGAAATGAAATTAGAAACACATCAATTGTTTGCAAATACACTAGAGGAAAGTGTCCGGATTTATAAATCAGTTATTTCCTTTAGTTTGAAAGCTAATTTCAAAGTGTTTGCAGCAGTTTATCAGAATTAGCAGCCCTTTCTTCAATAAAGTTTCTAATTTGAGGATTTCTCTTTATAAAGGCTTCTCTTAGGACTTTTATTTTTTAGTTCTTTCTTTTTTTTTTCAACAAAAAGCTTGTCTTGTAACTCTTTTCAAAGAAAATCATTGTAACAACAAAACTCCTTTCAAAATCAATAAAACGGCTGTAGGGTTCCTTCTTAGTTCTCTTGTTTCATTTTTGCAAGGAGTGATTTGATGTAGAAATTATGATTTCATTTATGAATCCTTTGTTATGTCTCATTCAAGCAATCTTGGAGTATGAATCCCATGTTAAATGCAAGTCATATGATGTGTTGAGTTGTTTTGAGTGGATGTAGTTGTGAAAAATCTATTTTTCTTCCAACAAATAAGAGGATGACAAGAATCTAGAAACATTGAATGTTGAAAACTATAGTAAAAAATAATTTAAAATAGGGGTATGCACAAGATCATAATGGAAAAAACAAGCCCTTAAGTGGCAAAAAATTAAGAAAAATTAGAGTTAGGAAACTTGACGTAAAAAATTGAATAAGTTATCTATATTATTTCAAAAATATGTAAGAATAGAATCTATAGAAAATTGAATGTAATTTCTAAACTACTAGGTTTGTTTAAAAAAAAACTATTTGGTGAAAATTTGAAATTTCAATGCAATAGTACTTAAATTTCGTGGAAAATAAGAAGTAGGTGTCCACCACCACCCTAACCACAATAAAATGATAATATTTTTTTATAAGATTTTATATATAAGTAGAAGACTTATGTCCTGATGTGATGCATATTTTTTTGTAATTTTTTTCCACGTAAATAATTAATTATGAATTTTTTATTACAAATTTTAAAAAATATAAAAAACTCGTATGTCTGACCACCTTAACTTGGTAAAAAATTCATGAAATTCATTTTTTCTTTTTTAATCCTATAGTATGCAAAGCATAGAATGTGACACATGTTTTGGATTCAAAAAATGTGATAGCATTTGAAAGCTATAGATTTTTTTCAATTAGCCTATCAATCAAGACTTTAGTCGTAATTTGAATAAAAAATGAATAATAATTACTTATTAAATTTAAAGTGAAGCATAAATTATATTGGTGGAAAGCTAAGAATCTCTTTTAAAAACCATGTTCATTTCATCAATGTTGGCTAAAAAAAAGGTCATCAACCACATACCCATCATATTGCCACTTTTTGGCCCATCATGATCCTGCACATACCCATAAATTGTTTTTTTTTTTAATACAATTTTTCATATTGTCTCCCAGAGTTGGGATTAAAGACATGTTGTCTCTAAAGAGACAAAAATACTTATGTTTCATTTTTTCTTTAGAGAGACAATTTGTTAAGACATTAACTTAAGAAACTCGCTTAAAGACATTATTTAAGACAATAAGCAAGTTTATTTGTCTCAAATTAAGACAATTAACTCAAAAATTGTCTTAAATATTTTCTTAAAGCGGCCCTCTATGTAGTAGTGTACTGCGACAAAGATGGGGGTAGTGGCATTTCAAATCATCAGGATTTCAATTCCATTGATGATGCTGAAAATACAAGTTGCAAATTATGGTCAGAGTTATTGAGCAAGGAGTTGTTGATAGAGAATGAGTCTAGTTTCATCGACCCTCAACTTCAGACTAATTCCTCTCCATCCATGCAAATTATTGATCAACTTTCTCCACCTTGCATGACCAATTTAGTCAACTTGCCCTGGCCACCTTCTAAGCATTGTACATAAGACAAATCTGATGTATCAGAGAGTTTATTGTATTCCTATCAACTACAATATGTGGAAACTGATCTTTTGTCGTGCCCATTTTACTATTTGGAAGATTTCGAATTCAAAGAATTTGTAGCAACACCTGGTTATAACTTGGAAGGACTATATTGTTTTCTTGGACAAGATGAAAGTTTTAGAGTCATTGATGACCAAGGAATGGAGAGAATTTATAATAGTACTCAACACTAGGATTGGGTATATGAATTACAACATTTTTAGGTATTGATCCTGCAGTTTTCAAGTCAACTGCTATTTGTATCGAAGGATTGGAATAAAAGACGTTAGAAATCTGCTAGAGATCTTCAACCATTTTAGAATAGAAAATAGCATAGCTTCTATTGATATATTTGTTTATCTTCAGCTCTCAAATATTAGAAAATTGTATTAATTTCCCTTTTCCATTGTTGTGTAACTCTCATTCTATAATAATAATTAGCATATTTTTGTACGAATTTGGTTCCTAATATATATATATATATTATCTTGTTAGATTATGAGATTGATTTTAAACTAAATTTTCATTATTAACATTACATTGTATTTTGAAACCTAAATTCTAATTTCTGAATTTGATTAAGTTAATATGGGTTTTTGGTAGGGCTCAAACCCTGTTACAAAAAAGAACAATAGAACAAAAAGCAAAGCCAACAAAAACCATAAAAACACAAAAGGATCAAGTTTAATTGATGCTTGATCTTGACCTATGAAACTTTACACCCAAAGGCTTGACGTGGAAAAGATAATCAAACTTAGGAGGACATTTCTCTCCTTTGTACAACCATCCAAAAAGAGTTAGTCACCTAAATATGTAGGCTTAAAAGATAAGAGGGGTGAGATTCCCCATAATAAGGCCTATTTCAAGGCACAACATAATCTAAGGAACAACATGGAGTTGTTGATTGACAAAAAACCTTCTCAGGTATAATAAACCAAGTTTCAAAAACCTTAAGAAAAAAGAGATTTTTGAGCATAATCGTTATCCAACTAAAAGGAAGAGTCTCATTGAGCCCAAAGGAAGGGGTTTGAGAGAGGTTTCAAATCACCAAAATTAGTGATAGAATCTTAAGGATACACTATAAGATGTTATGAAAGAAAATTAATCCATCAAGTTGAAGAAGGTAGCTTATAAGAACAATAGGAGTAGTCAAAGGCTAAGTGCTCAATAGAAAAACAATGTCTACAATGAAAAGGAATCCCCTCATAATCCAATAGATGAGACCAAGACTATCCATTGGCCTATAATGCCTCACCAAGTAATTCTTTCAACATATCAACTTCTACCTAGATACAAGTAAAAAACAAACTTTTTGTTTCAAAATCATCTGTGAGTTTATTAAATGTTCAGGATTTCAACTTCTAAAAAAGGGATATATGAAAATTTATTATTATTATCAAATAAATACATCAACGTAGACCATCCTATGTGTTGATCAAGGATTTGACTAACCTCTCTAGGAAGTAGGCAAAGTTAGAAGATCACCCTAACAATAAAAAAAGTAGTTGATTTCAAGAAGAAACAAAACCACTCCAAGGTCTATGTTATCAAGTCATGGCAATGTAAAAAAAATCAATGATCTATGTAGTTGAGTGGCCTTTGGTGAGACCTTTACTAATTATCATAATAAATACAAAACCTTATAGTTAGAAATATAGAAATAGAGATCTATTTTTTATGCAAGTAGATTTATTATGATAAAACCTCAAGTTCATGAAAGTTGAACATTAGTATTCATGTCTAGAAATTAAATCACTTTATTATATGTTAGATGTAAAAAACCAACTACTTAATGTATTAAAATCTAAATTTATTATTATATATATGCACACTTTTATTTAGTTCAAATAAAGATAAAACGTTTATGGTTAGGAAAAAAGAATGTTTTTTTTGTGACACCATTAACCAATCAATTCAATGAGAGGATATATCAACTAATTTTTCTTGGTAAAAATTAAACACAATCATTGACATAAGGAATTGAAATTATCTATGGATTACCTAAAAAAAGAATTGAAATTTATATAAAATTATTATGCTATACATGTGAATTCATCACATCACTTCTAATTCTACTAGCTACTCCTAATATATCTTTTCCTAGCTATCCATTCTCAAAAATTCTTCATAATATATAAATAAACATATAAATATCTATATGTGTATGTACGCACATACATATGTATGTATGTAGGTATGTATGTATGCATGCATGAATGTGTATATTATGTATGTATCTATGTATGTATACATGTATATATTTATTTATGTATATGCATATATGTACATATGTTATATTTTCATTCCCAACATATGTGCCTAAGAAAAAATGCTTAGTGCTAATTGACCTAGATCCTAAATTAATCCATGAGCTCTAAATTGCAAGTTATAATTTATTAATTCATATGCCTAAAATTAAATTACATATATTTATTTACTTTTTGAGCCTTAAACAATTATAATTCATCACACTCTTAAATTATAGAGTGGTTTAAATCATAAATATTTAAATAATAAAGAATGAGAAGAAGAAACTGCAATGGAATGCCCAACTCATCATTGCCCTTTCATTTTTTCCCAATGCACTAAGAGGTTCAAGGCCAATGTATTTGAGTCCACAAGATCCATCAAGTATTCAATCTAAGATAATAACTTTAGTGTAGAAAATTGTACCCCTTTCTAGGATAAAGTACAATTTCACACTTGTTTGGACCTATTTTAGTGACTTAATAATTTATGCATTTTAAAATCCCATTAATAGGCCCCTAATACCCTTTATTATGCATCCCAAGGCATATTTTACTTCAATTTATTTAACTCCCAACACCACAACCCGCATTGAAAAAATGCTTGAGAATAGATTAATGGCTTGACATTCTAGGAGTCCTAATGATTTAGGTTATGACCCATTCACCATAGGGCCAAATGGGATCTCATTAATTGCCCTAAAATTAGATTTTGATATGTTTTAGGTTGCATTTCAAAGTTTCAAATTTAAATTTCACATGTCGGCTTTCAAGATCTGATAATTGGAAAATTAGGAAGAAAGCCCATAAATCTAAGTTTCACATTCATTTTACACTAGAAAGTTAAGAAAAAAAAGAGTTTCACATGAGATCACAAGTATTTAAATTCAAGAGAAAGGAGCAAGAAAAAATGAAGTCTTGGAGAAACATTCTATTGTTTTTGTTGGTGTAATTAAATGTGTTGTACCTTGTCCTAGGTCATGATTACACCTTAGTTAAGTTTACTTAGGGACCACATAGGAGGTTGTAGGAGATTTTCCACCTTTGGTGGACTTGACATGTCATTCCCTCATCACTTCCACCTTTTGTGGACACATCATGTGATCATCTCTCCACCTTTTGAGGGTGATCCACCTTTTGTGGAGATTATCACATTATCCTTTTCCACTTTAGATGGAGTGATAACTTTTCATTGTTGTCTCATGTCATAAGATTATGACACTTTTCATAATCTTATGCCCTTCTATCTTCTCACCTTGGCTATATAACCAAGGGGTCTCCTATGTACATTATACTATTCTATCATCTCATATTATTAACATTGAATACAATTTATTCTTGTCATATTCTATTCTCTCTCTTTTGTGCTTTATATTAGGCCTCTAGATCTTGGGTGGCTATCTTCATAGCCAATTCTTACAGTTTTTTATGTCTTCATGCTTGTTTTTTCATCAAAGATCAAGCATTACTGAAGAATTGATGATAGATGCCTATAGAGAATCATGACAGATTCTATGTTTTTGGAGAAGCACTATGAGATTCAACCTAACCTAATGACTTGTTTCCTAAGTGATTCCATATTCTATGATCATTCTATTTTCAACCTAAAGAGAGGTATAATCAGTTTCATGACTTATTAAGGAGATTTGAGGTCTCCTAAAGTAGGTCTTCATCATTATTCATGTTCATTTAGGATCTAATTCTAAAAAACTTGAGTAGGATTTCTTGGAATTATTTGAAATCTTAATCTTAGAAACATTTAAGGTTAGGATTGCACACAAATTTCATGTTTTAGATCTATTATTTTCATCAAGGTTTGATTACCAAACTTGGGGTTTGGCCGAGGCAAACCCCCATCCACCAGCAAAACATCAAATTTGTTTTGTAGAATTTTGATATATCTAGTTTTGGGAGTGAAAGACTAAAGTTATAGGGAAGGATTGTAGGTCTTAGGCTTCAATCTTAGTTTCAAAGTTTTCTAGAATAGCCTACCAAGACCCATTTTCCATAGGGAAAATTTGTCCTTGTTAGGGTTAGAAAAATAATAACTTTTGACAGGTGTTCAAAATTCATTACCTTTAGATTCTCCAAAGAATTTGTTGGCTCCTTCTATTTTATGTTAAATATTCTAAATACACTTTGTGGATCACAATTTGGAGTTTTTTTTACCATTTTTAATCTTTCTCCCCAAAGTGTTGTTTTACCTAGACCCCCATCCTAATGAAAAAGGAAATTTGTATATTCACACCTTGATTTGATTCACCTAAGGGTTGATTGTCATTTCATTGTGTGGGTCTCATTTCCAAAATGAATTGAGGAAAGATAGGACCCCTTTTCCCTCTTTGGATCCTCTTTTCCATTTTGGGAAACCCTAGGGACACCCCTATTTTCGTTCATTTCAATAACTCACCAATCTAAATTTGATTAAACGAAAAGTATTTATAGATAAAAATTTTAGTTTTCCACCAATATAAGATATGATTTATTTGCAATTAAATAGATAATTATTATTGATTTTCTACATGCATTTTGACTAAAGTCTTGATTGATAGGCTAATTGAAAACAAAAAAAATTCTTAAACAATTTCACATTTTTTGAATCCAAAAGATGCAACACATTCTATGATTTCCATACTATAGGATAAAAAAATAAAAAAATGATTTTCCTAAATTTTTGACCAAGTTATGTTGGTCAAACAAACAAGTTTCAATTTTTTTAAAAAATTCTAATAAAAAATTCATAACTAATTATTCACTTGCAAAAAAATTATAAAAAGAATGTGGCACATCTGGGCATGTGTCCTCTACTTATATTGAAATTTTTAAAAATACATATCATTTTTTGCTTGTATTTAGGAAGGTTAGACATACACCTTCTTTTTATTTTTTTCCTAAAAAATTAGTAAATACTGTATTACAATTTTGAAATTTTACCAAATAGATTTACTTTTTTCCAAAAGAGGACTAGTATCTTAGAAACTACATCTAATTTTATACAAATTTTGTTCTTACATAATTTTTAAATTATGTTAATAACCTATTCAAATATTTATGTCAAGTTGCCTAACTCTATTTTTTTGAATTTTCATTGCCACTTAATGGCCTAGTTTGGATACCCATGATCCTGCATTGACCCTCATTATTACTCATTCTACTCAAGATGGCAGACACTGTAGATTTTAAACACTATTCCTCTCTCTCTTTCATTTATGATAACATATATTCCTTCTTTGTAGATGGTGTTCACTAGGTTGCAACACAAGTTTTTCTCCATCTATAATAGGAGTATCTATCTCTGAAGTCCTTTCCCCACATGCATCCATTATGATTTTAGACCATATTTTTAGTCTTTTTAGCTTTGGTTGGGTCTTGACCATTTTTATAATATTTATATATATGCATGTATGTATACCCCATAAAAGGAATGCAAAGTAAATATATAATTTCAAACATGTTAAATAAAATAATAGAGTGATTATTTCATGAGATGATTATTAAAATCAATGTAATATTATTTAAAATGAATGTGTAAGTTGGATCTATCCTTTGAAATATTTATAAAACATGAATAAACTGATTATTGGGTAAGTTGGAGAAAAGAGAAGAAATTGTTAGAAAGAATTCCAAGAGTGAGATTTTGGGTTAGCAGGTTGTGGGAATTAGAGAGGGGGGCATACAAATTGTGTCAAACTTGGAATATAAAATGCACCTAGGATTTTCCTAGCTGGGCTATCATGCATGTTGAGTAATTTTACTCTAGAGCATACTATGTAGATTCTTGGGAAGAATCTATTTTGGTTCTAGATAAGAACATGTTCCTCCTACATTCCTCACAGATAGAAGAGGTTGAATCCAAAATCTACTCCAAGCAATTGATGGTATTATCTACACTTTCAAGTAAAAGATAAGTAATTATTTATTGTTACGTAATGTTAAATTATCTAAGAAATAAAATTTGTTTTCAAATCTTGTCTTTCCTATATTTATTATGTAATGAGATAAAAGTAATGGTTAATTCACTGTATAATTTATTGTAACTTCAAATTATTGGGAATTAAATGTACTATATTTAAATTTGTGCGTATAAACTATTGTGAAATAGACAAATAACAATTGGTATGAAAGCATGTACAAAACTAATGGTAATATTAATTCATTATATTTATTTTCTACAAATATATATATATATATATATATATATATATATATATATATATATATATATATATATATATATATATATATATATATATATATATATATATATATATATATATATTATATATATATATATATAATTAAAAAACTATACTAGTTTAAATTAATTCTTAATCTTTTATTTATACATCAATTGAAATTCTTAGCTACTTATTATTCTCAAAAGTTAAGTGAGAATATATTGAGCAATTAACTAAGGTAAATCAATTTTAGGGTTCCTATAATATATCCATCTTTCACTTAATAGTTAAAAATTTCACCCCTTTGATTATTCAATTAATAAATTGGTTCTCACTGGGAATCAATTTAGATTTAACATTTACTCTTTAGATGGGATAAAAGTTATTTTTAACTCAAAAAATCCAAGAAATTGCAAATGTTGTTTTTTTAGTAGATTAAGTTTAATTTTGATTTTCAAAGCCACGAGTTGAAAATATTTAGCATTTGATTCATAACTTTATTTGGAAAATTGAATGTTCAGATGTATCGGTTATTTGTTCCCTAATGAGAATAATATTATTTTTTTGTGTTTTGAGAAATATCTCATCTTACCTTAGTACTTAATGATTCCAATTAATTATATGACCTTTGGAATTTCATAGCAAGAAAGTTAAAAAAAAATTAAAATTTTCTTTAAAACCATACAAGTTGGACTATTCCTTATGAAATCCATAGGTATTTGATGTAGGGAATTGTTTTTGGAACAAAATCTCTCTAGCTCCATATAATTAGAAAATATAATATAACACTCAAACACATGGCATACACATATTACAATTTAGAAAAGGCATTAGATAATTCATTGTATATATATTTTTCAATACTTAGTTTTTACAAAAGACAGATTACAGAGGATGTACCTCAAATTAAAACCCATAGAGAATGATAGGATATTGTAAATCCACGACCATGTGTTGAACCCTTAGAGCCTCACACACCTTGTAATGTCCCCTAATATGGGTATGCCTGATTTTACCCAAAATTAGCAATTCCAACAATATAATTTGTTTTACAAATACTATTATAAAATTAAATCATATATAAAAGTTATTGAACTTAAGAGTAAATGAATAATTAAGATAAATATCATCAACTAATTGGATATAATCTATAGTTTCATTTCCAATAGCCAACCATAGTAGGGGTTGGAGAGGAAAGCACGATAAGTCATTCAAAGACTATTTATCACAATTAAGTCCAAAAGCATGTTATAACACCCCTTGGCCCACAAGTTGTATGAACTCCCATCCATCCAACATAGGGTGGCCTACTTCTATTGTGGGAAATTTTCTACTACCTCTCCTAATAATTTTTCCTTTCTAATGCATGCATTATTGCTTGTAAGGAAACAAATAGATTAAATTAATAAATATGAGAGTCTAGATAGATTAACAATTCCCATTAGTAACTAGATTAAAGATATATAAGAGATTATATATTAAACAATATAATCAATCATGTTGCATACCAATCACTTATTAAATCAAATGGTTGTTTTTTTTAATGTATATTATTCATATAATATCTAATATCCTTCGACGCCTTTTCTTCAATTGAATTTCTTCTATATATAGCCCTTAAAGAGGGAAAATAGACACCTCTCTTACATCTTCCCCAAATGAGGTATATTCTTTAAATTAATAATTTCCCTTCTAAACCAACCACACGCCTCTTCATCCAACATAGCTTTTGGAAATTTCTTTGTCCAATAATTTGTTAAGACTAAAAGATTTTCAATCAAAGGAATAAGTATTATTAACTCCTTGTGTGGCTACCAACTCTAATATTTAGAAAATTATGAAATCTCATAAATAAGATAATGTTTTGAGCATTGACATATACATGATTTTAATTAGTTTTTTATTTTATTTTATTTTAAGGTCAAGTTTGAGAATCTATCATGGTAGAGCCATGATAGTCTTCCCTCCTTGAGATTGTTTTCCCTCAAGCAATTTTAAATTTGGATGATTATAGATCTTGGATCCTTCCCAAGTGGTGTCTTCTATACATAGACCCTTCCATTTAACCAAATACTTAGGAATAGACTTGTTATTCATTCTCTTTTCTTGGATATCAAGAATGGATTTGGGCTCCAAAATTAACTTTCCTTCATCATCAAGTGGATGTAATCCTAAACATGGAGTAACATGCTATCCCAACACATTTTTGAGTTGAGACACATGAAAGACATTAAGGATTCTACTATTTATAGGTAGTTCCTAGTCATAGGAAAGCTCTCCTATCCTCCTTAAAATCTTGTATGGTCCTTAGAATCTAGATTTAAGCTTCTTGAATCCACTTACCTTGACTGATGACTTCTTATAAGCTTGTAACCTTAGAAGAGAAAGTACCCCACTTCAAATGTACTTTCAGTCCTTCTTCTATTCAACATATATCATTTGTTAGTTTTGTGCTTGATGTAGATTATCTATAAGTGTATTTATTTAATGTCCATATTTTAATGCACAAAGTCTTTGGCCCCTAGTATGTGACTCCTTTGGAGGATTAAACTCCCAAATAATGTTCCCTCATACCCATACAAGTCTTTGGAAGGACTCATCCCTATTGACATATGATGGTTTATGTTATAAAAAATTTCCCCAAGGTGTAGCCACTTGATCCATGCATTTTGTTTCCCTATAACATAGTTCCTTAAGTATCCTTCCATCCATTTGTTTACAAATTCCATCTACCCATCAGTTTGGGGATGGTAACTTGTACTT
Organism: Sequoia sempervirens; assembly: GCA_007258455.2. Classification (NCBI taxonomy): domain Eukaryota; kingdom Viridiplantae; phylum Streptophyta; class Pinopsida; order Cupressales; family Cupressaceae; genus Sequoia; species Sequoia sempervirens. Next base: position 50,499 of record VDFB02348706.1, read on the forward strand.
GGTGTGAGTTCTATTCCTACTAGTTAGAAAATTTCTTTCCAAAACAAGCTAGGAATCAACTATCTCTATTGCTAATGATGTTTCTAGCTAGGCCATGTAATCTAAAAATATCCTTGAAGAAAACATCATCTACTTGAGGAGCTCTATAGTATATGGACATTGCAATGAAATACACATAATTAATCAGGTGGTCCACCACTACATATATACAATATTTTCCTTGCACTTTGGGAAGCCTAGTTATGAAATCCATGAAGACACCTTCCCATTTTTTATTAGGTAAGGGTAGGGGTTGTAAGAGGCCTGCTGGATAGGTTTGTTCTACCTTGTTCCTTTGGAAAGTCATACATTTTTAAACATGTTTTAGAATGTATTTCTTGAGACCTTTCCAAGAATATTTCCCTCTTACTTTCTTATAGGTTTTATAATATCCTTGGTGTTTGGATAAGGGGTTATCATGGTATTCTCTAATGATATTTTCCTTTATATTTGAGCCTGGTACAAGATATATCCTATCTTTCTATAGGATTAGTTCTTCCACCACTTTATATTATTCATTTTTTATATTTCTATATTGTCAGTTGCTTGTGGATCATTGAAGTATTTAGTAGTTAAATAAAGAAAAATAGGTGTGGTTTAGGAAAATGAATTGTGTCTAATGCACCTTATTTCTCTAAATTTCATTCAATATGTGTGTTATACTATGCAAATGAGTAAACATAAATTAAATCTAACCCAAATACCAGTCAAAAGGTAGATATAGAAAGGTTCAAATGCTGTGTACCTTTCACCAAAAGTGCTTTTTTAAACCTTGCTGAGGACTCATTTTCCCTGTGGTGAATGGGTCCTAGCTAGCACTTTGGAAAATCAGTTTCTGGGTTCTGTTCTTCAATTTCTACACTCCCAAATTCTAGTAGGGCGCTATTAAAAAGCTGAAAATAAATCTTGTAGCTTAGTTTCCATGATTTGGAAACATTTCTTGCGTCTTTGACAACTTTGCAACTTTCTCCAATTTTTCTTTCCAAATGACCATCAACCTAAAACCTACAGTCACACATCAAAGAGAGAAAAATGTTGATTTTTAGGGAATAGGATTTTTCCTTGGTCAAAACCTATTTTGGTAATTAAACCTTGAAATGAATAAACGCATAAAGGAATGATGAATGAAAAAATGCAATGTCACAACTCACTAATCCCTATTTGGAACCTTGGATAAATCTGCAATCTAACATGAAGTGGATTCAATGAATGTAGATATTGATCATGAAATTTGATGTGAAAAAATGCCTTTGAATATGCCTGATGGATATTGAAATTTACATCAACACATTAGCTCAAAAAACATGCATGATGTAATTGATCTTTGACATGAAAAATGGAATCTTGATTGCTACAATAATCTTCTTCAAATCTACCCTTCAGTGCCTTAGAAATGATCTTGAATGCTCTTGAAAAATTAATCTTAATTTCTTATGAATATTTAGGATTTCTCTCTTGAAAATCTTAGGTGAAACTAAGTGAAATAACCTTGTATTTATACATATCTTATCATTAATTCCTAAAATTAAAATATCACAAGCCAAAATTGAATCATGGATTTGAAATAATTAAAATACTGCCAAAAACATAATTCAAAGAGGGGTACTAGGTCTAACTGATCACCCATTCACCATGTGGAAAATCGGTCCTAGGCCACTTACCTAGGACACACATCAGACAAGGTGAAATGTCATGTGAAAATAGGGTCCTAGGACCTAGTGAGGACCCATTCGCCATGTGGTGAATGGGTCCTAGGTCACCTACCTAGGACACACACCTAAAATTAAGTGTTGTGAAATGACATTTATGAATGACGAGTTTTAACCCTCAAAATTTACATTCAATTAGGCTTGGATTTGAATTAATAGGGCCAATTAAGGAAAATTAACCTCAATCAATTAATAAATCCCTAGATTAGTGTGAAAGTCTAAAGATACACTTTACAACACCCTAAATAAGGATAAATTAAGTCCATTTAGTTTAAAAGGGCCCTAAACATATTGTGAACGTGTAAAACACATTACAACACTAAATTAAGGAAACATTAGGCTCATTTTATTATTAATTATTCTCAAATTAAGTGAAAAAGGGATACTTTTTCCATTACTACAAGCAGTAATTGAGTTCTTCCAATCTATGAAAATGCTTCTTATGGAGCATAAATAGGGTTTTTGGGACAATGCATCAGCTACAATGTTGTTCTTCACTTTCCTATATTCTATGTTAAAATTATAAGCTTGTAACTTGCAGACCCATTTTTGGTGATAGTTTAAATCCTTTTGATTTAGAAAAAACATTAGGTTGTTGTGGGTGGTTTTTATAATGAACTTCCACAAACAAAATATTGTATAAATTTAACCTGTGCATACATAATCGTTGACATTTCTTGTTGAAAACCTAGAATAATGAGAGGGGGCTGAATTAGTATTCTATTGAACCATTTAATCATTAATCCATCCAATAATCAAAACATATCTAACTGTAACTATAAATGAAAGCATGAAAGGAATAAAAAGATTACATAACACATGAACACCAAGATTATTACATGGAAAACCCAAAAAGGGAAAAACCATGATGAGGATTAGCTTACAATATATAACCGGTTATAAGATATTATAGGGGCTCACTGCAAGGACACACTGTCCTTATCAAGATCACAACCAGAAATAGATACAAAATAGAAATAGCTATACAACAAAAATGTGAACTAATATAAAGTGAATCTTCTTTGTGCTGAATTTAGTTCCTTTGAAGCTCTGAATACAAAATGTTGCTTTGCCTAGAAGTCACTCAATAATTCATAACAATTTTGCACTAGTTTGGATCACACACATACAAATACACATGTTTGCATAGTATCATATCTTTCACACGTCACATTACATGTCATCACTTCTACTATCTCCTCTTAAAATTAAAAAATGTCCTACATATATACCCTATTACATCTACATACATCAATTAGGTAGACCTAATTAGATGTAGCCCTATTTTAATTCAAAATAACCTTGTCAGCTTCATACTTGATTCGAATACTTCTTCATGCTCAAATCAACCATGCAATGCTTAGTTAAAATTAGAATGGATCTAAAATAGATCCCCTTAGCATCTACAATACATAATCAATCTTCTTAACACATATCATGTATTAGGTTGGCTAGGAATTAGACCTAATCACAAAATAAGACAACTGATCACACACTAATGATCCATATGATAATATAAACATGTCCCATATGGAATATATAGAGTAATGACATCTATAATCCATCTCCCACAATTGTACAAGATAATTCTAAGCATCAGAGGAATTCAAAATAGATCACTCATACCCATTTACATCGTGTAGAGCCAAAAAATATATGTTGAACTTCTATTACTTGTAACTTTCAACCTGTTTATCCAAAATATTTGAAATCTTGATCATAGGTGAATTTAGTAGTCCTAAATAAAATATTATAACCTCATAAGATGATATTATAACATGAGCAATTCCATACCAAATTCTTGGATTAAGATATCACTGAAACTATTTACCAAATTAGACAAAACTATCAATAATTAATGTTGGCATCAATGAAAACACATCATAGGGTTTTTTCTTCATTCTTTCAACAATCTCCCCCTTTTTCATTGATGGAAACATGTTCCAAAATGAATCTCCAAAATGAAAAACATGCACTGCCAAAAAAAATTCAAGCATGCATGATCTCCCTTGTTAAACATTATCTCCCCTCATACCTTCACCAAAACTTCTACCCAATTCTTCTCAATGTTTGCCCATTTGACATGAAGGAAAAAGGGTGTGCTAGAAACACACATGTAAGCTCTAAAAAAAATGAAAAAAAACTAAAATGTATTGACTCCCTCTTAGGGAGTTATCCCAAAATTTTTGGAACCGAACATATGTACAAAGATAAATTGAAAGCAACTAAAACAAGGAAAGTAATATACAAGGTGAAATATGTTCACCCAAAGGAGCAAGAATCTTCAAGCTCCTTAAGGATTTTTTTCCACGTGTATTTCCCTTCATTCCAAATCTTCTTAGCATTAGCAAGTGACTTGTACATAGATTCTAGTTCTACTAAGCTCTCCTCTCCTTCCAGTGTACTTGGATCTAGATTTATCTTCTCAAGTTGTCCATGGGTAGATCCACATATGTCCTACAATTCAAGTAACCTCTTCTCTAAAAATCTTGATTCCATTTATTTCTCAGTCTACTCCTTCAAACCAGAGGCATACTCCTTGAGGAAATCAACTAGAAGCTTTAAATTTTTAATGGGTGTCAATGAATTGTCAATTGTGGCACCAAGGGTATCATCCTGTAGAGAGCTAATTGCATCATTAATCAACTCAATCCCATTTTAATGAGTCTCAATGATCTCCTTTCTTCTAGAGACATGGAAGACATCTCCATGATCCAAACTCTGAATAGGTGAGATCTTATTCAAATCTACACTACCTTGATGCGATATGAGTTGAATCAACTAGGGAGGGATGGTCGGTTGAAACCTCATATGCCTTGTCAAAAGACCCTTAAGTGCATTACTCGAGGATTCTCTGGGTATATTTTCTAGCTCCATAGTCTACTTAGACTCTTCTTTATTCTTTCAAACTTCGACCTTTTCTTTAATCTTCTCTTTGTCTTCTTCTTTTTCTTCTTTTTCAGAGGTATCTTCCTTTTTCTTTTATTTATCCTCATCCTCCTTTTTCTCCTCATCATCTTTTCTATTATCATCTCCTTCTTTTTCTTCTTGTCCTTCTCCATTTGATTGTTCTCATTTTCAATTCTTGTCTCCCCATTCTTTTTCTCAGCATCATCATCAACATTCTTTTCTTTTTCCTTTTCTCAGTCTTGTTCTTTACTCTATTTTTAATTTTTTGCATCGATGGCATCTTCAGTATCTTTCATAGGAGTAGATATCTCTAGAGGAGCATTTGTATCACCAACTACATTCCCTAAAACATCAAAATATGGAATTTCTTTTGTAGTATGATCATTTACTTCTTCTGAAACTTCTTTGAAAATAGGAAAAATAGTAGTTGGAGTAATATTTTTCTTTGCATTAGTAGCCTTAGCTTTACCAAGCTCATTTTCTTGAGTTGTACTAAATGATGAAGCAAAAATCATCCCAAATTTATCTACTATGTCTCTCGTTGTATTCCCTATTTCTTGTTTCATCTTTTAACCTGTAGAACCCTAATCAAAATACATGCAAAACACAACAAATGAAATACATTAGGAGATCAAATGCAAGTAAGAATAAGGATTCCCCATGAAATCCATTAGCATAGCTCAAATTAGGAAAACAATGAAGAACACAATGAAAACAACAAAATAAAGATTGAATCCTAATTAAGCAAGCAAACTCTTGATCCTATGGGGCAATTGGTGCCAATTTGATGTGAGAATCGACCATTTCCCAACTCCTATGATGCAAGATTGATGTATGTTGATGAGTGTTGATTAGTGATCCACTTTGTTGATGAAGAATGAGTGCTCCAAGCTAAAAACCTTCATAACCTAGCTAAGATTCAATGATGATGGATGAAATTTGATAGATATTTGAGCATGGTAACTTTGCATAATTTGTGGATGATCAAATGAGGAGTTTAGCCTCTTATTTATAGAATGCTAAGATGGATGAATGTCAAAAATAGAGCAATGTGGGACTAACATTCAACCAATGGCAAGATGCCACTTGTCAACTTGTGAATGGAGGAAGCTTGAGCACATTTTGATCAATGTGCAAGTTTGAAATTTGAATTTGATGAAATGACATGTTTAGGGGGGATGAAAGATGAGTTAAATGCCAAATGGGAGAAATGTAAGATACAATGTAAGATCTTTAAATTCTTTGTTACATGGATAAGTCATTTTGGGGGGAGATTTCAAATTTGAGGAATATTCCCACTTGGATGCCTTTTTTGAATGAAAATAGGTGATTTATAAAACAATTAAATTGATTTTTATGTACAAGTTGCAAAATCTAGAGGATTTGAGTGATTAGGATTAAATGAATTTAAGGGGAGATTTAGCTAATTTGACCATTTGATTTAGATTTTGGGATTGAAATAAATAAAAAAGAGATGAAAATGATTAAGACTTAGTTAAATAAACATTTTGATTTATTTAACCAAAAGGGGTGATGTTAGATTAAATTAGATGAATGTTTGATTTATTTAATTTAATTAGATGAGCTTTAGAAATTTAATCAAATAATATGAATTATTTAATTAAATAAAGATAGGAAGATGAAATGACCTAGCTAATTACATAGAGACAATGATTTAATTAAATTGAGGGATTTATTTAATTAAAAGGGGAATTATGATGAATTTAATCAAATAAGGCTATTCGATTAAATGGTTAGACAAAGGGATAATTCAGAATGAAATAATACTAGTAGATTAGGATCGAGTGTGCAATATCAATCTATATATTTTGTATGTCTACATTTTTCCCCTCTTTGAAGCAGTGCACTTTTTGCATTGGTTCAAAGAATAATCTTGCCATGATCAAAAGTCAAAAATTCTTCTTTTTTTTTTCGGATGCCCCATTGTTGCTCGAGTGAAAAGAATTACACTAGTATACTACCCCTCAAGAGATCGGGTGAAGAGGTTTGATTTAAGGGTCGATCTCTCGACAAAGAGGTTCAAGATCAATTCAACTCGAATATTTGATGTAGACAGATTTGATGATGTAGACGGTCATTAGCCATGGGTAGCCTTATGCCTATTTTGATATATTACACCAACTTGATCCTAATTTGTACCATGCAAGTGACATTATTAATGATGAGATGATTATGATGTTTATATGTAATGGATGATATGATGATGCATGGATGATATGGATGCACATGATATGATATGATGATGCTTTTATGACTATGCAAATAGGTGATAAATGTATGGTTTATGAGATGTTTAGAATAACCAATCTATATTATGCAATGATGGGGATGAATGCATGTGGTATGATTAATGATTTCTATATGGTATGATATGCATTATACAGTACGCTAATGATTTTTGGATACATGATGGATGCATTATCGATGATTTATGATTAACTATCATGGTACCATGGTAGCACAAAAAGCAAGAGATAGAAGAAAATAAGAGATTCCAACAAGACATGAGATGATGATGATGATGATTTCCTACTAAGGAGTTGGGATTTTCAAAGGGCCAATTACCTTATGTTTGATAACACATGTAGGAACGATGCATCAGGGTATAAAGAACTAGGATGGCGTTGTACCTAATGCAATGGAATTTAACTCAAAAAATAGATAGGAGTATTCTTGTTCACACTTGACATATGAAAACCTTTCTAGGATGTACCTAACAAAGCAAGTATTCGCCAAGTTATATTACAAGAACATCAAACAAGTGCAAGAGATAAAAGGATAATAATCATTGCCCGATTCCTATCTCTCTAAATCCTTTTGTTGGGGACATCATTGAGAGGTCCTTGGAATGAGCACAATAAGATAAACCAAAAGAAAAGATCAAGTACACAAACAAGCCAATGTTCTTCATACCTTCAGCCAAAGGGATGTGTTTTGATAGGATAAGAATCCAAGGTGATATCCAAAATGATGCCCATTGTCAAAACAATATATCCTAGGACATACATTGTATAGGATGATGATGGTTTGATAAGTTGATTGATAGGCTGTTGATATAAGGTTGATTGACATGTTTGAAAATGATCAAGAGTTTGATTTTGCATTTAACGGTTTGTTGCTTTGATTTTGATTGTGTTTGAAATTTTCTTTTTTTGCTGATTGTTGTGGTTGTTTCTATTTGTTTTGCCAAAGAATGAAGGTGATGATCAATTTATTATGGATGATTGATTATTTCGAGTGAAAGCGAGATGAGACGGATGGATTTTTTCAAATATTTGGATTTTTTGGCGTTTTTGGAATGTTTTGAGGCTATTTTGGTATTTTCAAAATTTACAAAATGTTTTGATTTTTGAATTTTGATGTTTTGGGGTTTTCTAAGATTTTATGAATGTTTTGGATTTTTGTGTTTTGAACGTTTTGGATTTTGATGTTTTTTGAATGTTTTTGGATTTTGATGTTTTTTTTTGAATGTTTCTGGATTTTGATGTCTCTGGGACTAATCAAAGATTAGCCTTGCCTACATTTAAGCTCAGAGAAGACATAGTTCGGATATCATGTTTTTGATGTTTTCTATTTTATAGATGTTTTTTGGATGTTTTTGGATTTTCGCATGATTTTGATGATTTGGATATGGATATGTGTGATGATATCAGTGGTCTGTTTGGGATTTTGTTGAAAACCAAGCTAAGATTGATTAATTGAATTGATGGATTGATTATGATAACATTGTTGAGGATGCACAACAATATAAGGATAGTGTTAAGCAACACGAGGATTAGTATGGATATCCCGAGATAATGAGGGATTGATGATGATAACATTTTTGAGGATGCACAACAATTAAAGGATAGTGTTAAGCAACACAATGATGGGGAAGGATATCCCAAGATGATGTAGGATTGATGAAGCTTGGTTCGAAACAAAATATGTTTTGGATGATTTGATGTGACGTTGAAGCACACATTAGATGCAACTGATAGTGATTGTTTGGATTGATGTTTGATGAAAGATGCATATTAATAAGGAATGTCTTCTTGTCAAGATATTCCATGGGCTAGTGATTTGGTTTTTGGCTTACAAATGTATTGACCAATTTGATTTGATAATTTTGGATCACCACATAAGTTGGAGGATATAGATCGAGATTTATTCCCAAAGCAAGATGTAAATATCTGCCCCTAGTGTCTAGCAACGTATGGAATGCCATGTGTGGATGCTCAGATAGATGTATGGATAGATGGATATGCATTATCTTGTGATAAGATCAGGTGTTTGAATAGTGGAATGCTTCATTGGATAATTCTTCATGGCTCAAATAATGTTGGATAGGATAGGATCAATGAAAATGGCCCATGTCAAGATGTTTACCATAAGCAAGCATAAAGTGTGCACCAAACTTTGTCTAGATAAAGATAAATTGGACTATGTATGTAGATGGATGAAAATGGATTGGATAAATAGTTTATGGATGCATGGATTTATTATGGCTGAGATGGATGGAATGTTGGATTTATTATGGCTGAGATGGATGGAATGTTGGATTTATTATGGATGAGATGGATGGAATGCTGGATTTATTATGGATGGGATGAGATGCTTTCACCTGAACTAGTGCACGTAGATGCTCGATTCTACACATGACGCTTGTTTTCCAGGTTTTCATCATGGTACTTGCCCAAAGCACCGCCCATGTAGTTTTCACTAGAGGACATTTTTTTTCATTATTGTTTTCAATCCTTTTTTTGATTTTTTTGGATTTTCATATATATATATATTTGGTTTTTCTGAAAGATTCGTGCTGACCCACCTAGTGGTGTTGATGTAGATGCTTCTGTCATAATGTGCCATTGGTATCCTGTCTAAGGAAGTTGATTTGCTAAGATACATGCACTTGAATTCAATTTTTGGGATTCTTGATCTGCTTTGTCGATATCGGAGTTAACTTTATCTTTTTCCGCACATCACAATAGAGGGCCTTCTGAATCCTTATGATGAAGGGTCATTGCCAATACATGGTTAATGTAAGAATTGGAAATCATGTGTGGAGGCATGGATGGAGTGTGTTTGGAGATAAATGTTGGATTGGTTGATAGTTTGGAACCTTTGACTCTCCAAACTTGGGAAGATGAACAATGATGGGTGGATATGGAAGTGTGTGTGGAATTAGGACCAACTGCTTGATACACTTTATATGTTGCTTGAAAAGCTTACTTTTTCTTTTGTGGACATCTTTGATGGATAATTTTCCCTTTTTTTATTTTTTCCCATAGTTTCTTTGACTAATGGAGTTTGATAGGGATAATCTTTCTTTGTATTCTTTGGTATCCATGTGTATTTGATTTGTCCATTATGCTTCTAAGTTTCTTTTTCTTTGATAACATTCTTTGTGCTTTGATTCACATCCTTCATTTGATGTTGGTCCCAATTTGTGGATAGGGTAATGGGTGGATGAAGATTCATGATGTGGCTGGTTGTAGTATTGACACTAGTTTCATCATAAAGACTCTTCATGCTCCCTATGTTGACGTTTTCTTGAGACAAAGTTTCCCCTAGTATGGTGGTAGTAGTATCTTCATGCTTTGATTCTGCCTATTCTAAGAGCTCTTGTTTAGAATGCATTCTCTGATAAATGACCATTGCAAATGATATTGGAATTCGCTGCTCTACTAACTCCAAAATATCTTGGTCTGTCTGACCTGATTCCTTGAGTGGATAATGTTGGATATCTTCATACATGATGTCTTTAGTCTAGATTTTGGATATATCTGATCCTGATGTTGATAACTCTGTTTGACTATACGAATCAATAACTTGCTCTTTTTGTGTAACAATGTTAGGAATAAAAGGATCTTGTTCTAAATGAAGATCATCTATGTGTCCATCCATAGAAAGCATCTCATGGGTAGATGGAGGAGTATGTGCATCTTGAATAGATAGGAGAGTTTCCATTAGATCATTGTAGTATCTTGGAGATACAAATTCTTGATTTTGAATGTTTTTGGAGTTGCTTTCGACATGCTTTGGATCAAGTTCTTGACATGGGTCAGTTTCAAAGGATGGATTGCTTAGAAAGGGTTCTTGGATGTCGTCATAGGCATGGCGAATGGCTCAATATCCTCTTGATCTTTGAGTGGACTTGGATCAAGTGTCAAGTTGAGGATTCCTTCTGTATCTATAACCATGAGGTCAAAGGAGGTCAACATCTCTTGGAAAGGACTATTGCTAGACTTTGGTGAAAGATGTTGATCATGCTTTGGAATGAATTCTTGAGATATGTCCTCTAACTCATAAGGTGATGTAGAGACATTTTCAACACGATCATAGGTCAAGGGATCATGCATTATGTCAATAGGATCAAATAATCCTAACACTCCTTGAAATAGATTACTAAAAAGTGGCTCTTGATGTATGGTGAGTTGATCATCAGATGGAGTAAAAACATCTTCAATGTGCTCATTGATGAATAGGTCTTGAACACTCTTTTCAAAAATTGAAGTAGAGAGATTATGAATGTCTTTAGCCATAGGGTCAAGTGATGTTGAAATTTCTTTGATTGGATCATTGTTGGTTGCTGGACTTTGATCATGATTGAAAAGTGACTCTTGACATATGTTCATTTGATCATTGGATGAAGTAGACACAACTTGAAGGTACTCAATGGTGGACTAATCTTGATCCCTATTCTCAACATTTGTGGTGGAGAGATTTCCAATGCTATCATTGTCCCCAATAATTATTATCTTTTGATCAATCAGGTCTTGGATGAGTTTTTTGAGTCGAATACAACTTGATGTTGTGTGTCCCTTTATTTTGTGAAAATCACAATGGTGCTCCTCATTATACCCTAGTAGTTTAACTAGGGGTTCTTGATAGTTCCCATAGATGGGGAGCTTGATGAGATTTTCTTGTACCAATTGTTGCGGGACTGATTCAATTGGTCTCCCAAGTGGTGTGTATTTTCATTTGTTACTTTGTGAGATTTGCACTTTGAATTGACCTTGTGGTGGTTGATTTTGGATATGTGGTGATTGATCTTTAAAATGTGGTGATTGATCTTTGAGATGGGGTAATTGGGTTTGTTGTTGATGTTGATCTTGATATCTAACCTCTTGACATTGGAGATTTTGTTCTTGATGTAGTTGTGGGCACAACTCAATGCTTTGATGACATGGTTTAACCAATGGAAGAGTGTATTTATTTTGGAGTGAAGATATCTATTGGCTCAATAATTCAATTAGTTTGGCATGTGAAGCAAGTTGCTCTACCAAAATTTGATCTTGATTTTGAATTTGAATCCCTTGATTTGGATTTTGTTCAATTAGATTTGGGATGTACACTTGTGGTGTTTGCATGGGATCATGGAAAAATTGATTTTGGTCAATGTTCTAACTTGGGATGATGTTTAGATTTGACATTATGGGTTGAAATTGGACATTGTTGATGTTGGGAATCACATTGCCTTGATTTAGGTAACTTTGATTTTGCATGGTGTTACCTTGACTTGGAGTCGTTAACAACTTGTTTGGACTTTGAACAATATTCGTATGATTTGCAAACATATCCATCCCAAAGTTTACCAAGTTTAGATTCAAAATTTTCATGTTTTGTAAAGTTGTACTTGGTACATTCACATTTGGCATGTACAAATTTGATGGGATGATGTTTGTTTGAAGGCTCATGCATTGAGTGTTTGGTTGATAGATTTGTAGGTTTGAACTTGGATTTAAATCTACCATCGGGAAAGGTGTTCTAAAATTTTGACTAGGCATATTCACATTTGTTGTACCATTGAGGTTTGTAGGTGATAATGATCCCATGTATGGATTGTATAAATGTGAGTTTTGAAAATCAATTGGCATTGTGAGGCTTTGATAATTTGGTTGGTTTAGATTGCTTATGATGTATGGATCAAGTTTATATTCCATGTTCTTCTTGTGTTTTGAATTTGTTGCAAAAGTGACCTCTAAGGTGTTTAGGACCAAGGATGAGATGAAGGATGAAAAGGGTGAATGATATGGGTGTTTTTTTTCTTAGGAACTTTGGATCAATGCTAGACTTTAGGATTTGATTTTGATTGGTTTTGATTGGATAATGAACTTGTAAACCTTAAGATGTTGGATGTGATCTTTAGGATAATCAAAGGTATGCTAATTTAACTAGAGGTATGAGAAAGGATGCATTCCCATACTCCTAATTAAACAAGGTGATTTTTGATTTGGTTTAAGTATGTACCCAAGTCTAGATAATGATGTTTCCAAAGCTACAAATTTTCTTGTGGGATGGGATGATAAATGTTTGAAATGGATGAAGTGTTTGATTTTGATCCTAAATGAACCTAAGAAGGACTTGTTTATGAGACCAAGATAGTGAAGAACATTCATTTCTCTAAGAGTAATTCAAACCAAAAGACCAATGTTTGCTCGAAAGACAATAAAAAGATAAACAAGCACATGTGTAGGGTTCAATTGATTTCATCTTGATTAGTGAATTTATTTTACCACAAACACTTCTTTGATTAGGTTTTCCAAACTAGATTTCCAATGTCCTAATTTCTTCAAATCCCACAAAGTATGTTATGTGGAAATTTGATGAATCTAAGGCAAGGGTTACCTATTGTTGATATTTAGTAGGCAAATTGAGATGTAAGTTCAAGTGTTTAGAAACCTCTAAGGATGTGAATCCCAAGGGCAAGCAATAACACATGAATTTGGTCAATTGTATTTTCCTCCTAAAGGGTTTGAAATTTTGATGAGGATGTTAAGTGTCTGTTTCAAAAAAATTTCAAACAAGCAAAGTGTTTTGAATCATAAGAAATATAACATCCTATCTCAATTGGTATGTTTTTCTTGGTGGGCTTGCCTCATTCCCCTCATAGTAGAAGAGATGATTTTACATGCAACCAAGGAAAGAATATAAAGGTATGTTAAGAATGAAGTCTTAACCTCTATACTTTAACCAAGATTGGACATGGCAAGTAACTTCTTGGAATCTAAGTTCCAATGCACCACTTTGATAAACTTGTTGGATGGACTAGTTGGTTACTACAAGCAAGGGATTTAGTTCATACTTTCCGTTCATGGAGATTGACCCATACAATGAGTGACCCTTTTTAGATCCATCTCGTTGGAGCCAACCACGTGATATTGGCATTTACTCCAATATCCATATTTATATCACAGTTGGAAATACTCTTGGCTTTAGAGTGTTACCGATTGAGTCCTTCCCTTGGGTGAGTACTTTTTCCCCAAGGTAAGCCCACTAAGATAAACAAAAGTGAGTAAAGAGAATATTCGTAACTCGATCAATCTTTGTTTGCAACACAAAGAGAGAGAGTGTATGCAATAATGCTCTACTCACACTCACACAATGTTTTGTTCAATTTTTAAACCCAAAATGAAGTGTGGAGGTGATTACTTTATCTCAACCTAAGATCACAAAAAAGGCCTTTTGATTCTCAAGATTGCTATAAAGCGTGAGAGAAGCGAATACATCCTTTTTCGATGATGTTAGTTTAAGTAAGCAATCACAAAACAAAGTTGTACTTTTTCCTTTTAAGTCCACAAAGCAATTGTGAGTTATTTTTAAAGCACCAAAGGAAAAATGAGAGTTGTTTTGTTCAATTTTTAATCCCCAAAAAAAAATTTAGTAGATTTGAGTCCTAATGTTCATTTTAAAACCTTTGTAGCGAAAATTGAAAGATTATTTTTAGAGCCCAAATGAAACTAGTAGATTCTAAAAGCTTGAAAGATAGCAAATCCTTAGAAGATGGATTATAATTTCTTTCCAAAGTGTTTAAAAACACTTGTTACAATGATGTGATAATGCTTTTTCTTTGACTTCCATGCTCCCTTATCCTTCAAAACTTGCAACACAAGCTCCAAATGTCAAATGAAATCAAGAAACAAGAAGATGTGATGGTTAGATAGACGAGTAAGCATAAAAACCCTAAAATTTAGACCAAGTTTTATCATGATATGACATTAAGTGAAAATTTGAAAATTTTAACTCTATAAAAATTGATAATAACCTACACCATTGGATAGCTTATGAAATTCTACCCAATTTCTAAAACAAAAGCTTTGAAAAAGACTAAAAAAAGACCAAGATATGGCCATTTTAAGTTTGCATGAAAAAGAAAGAAATCCAAGTGGTTTTGTTTGTGATGGCAGCTCTGTTTGATTTTGTAGCAGTACTATATGGTGACACTGGAGAATCGAGTAGTGCAATTTGATTTTTGAGTGGTGCAGTTTGATTTCAGCGGTGCAGTTTGAATTTTTGAGTGGTTTTGTATGGCGACGCTAGACTGTTAGCAGTTTTGTTTGTTGTAAACACCAAAAACATCAAAAACCACATAATTTTCTCAAAAAATGTGATTTGATCTTGCGGTAGGCCCTCCTTCTAGTGCCGAATGTAGAACCCTAATCCAAATACCTGCAAAACATAACAAATGAAATACATTAGGAGATAAAATGCAAGTAAGAATAAGGATTCTCCATGAAATCCATTAGCATAGCTCAAATTAGGAAAACAATGAAGAACACAATGAAAACAACAAAATAAACATTGAATCCTAATTAAGCAAGTAAACTCTTGATCCCATGGGAGAATGAGTGCCAATTTGATGTGAGAATTGGCCCTTTCCCAACTCCTATGATGCAAGATTGATGTATGTTGATGAGTGTTGATGAGTGATCCACTTTGTTGATGAAGAATGAGTGCTCCAAGCTAAAAACCTACATAACCTAGCTAAGATTCAATGATGATGGATGAAATTTGATAGATATTTGAGCATGGTAACTTTGCATAATTTGTGGATGATCAAATGAGGAGTTTAGCCTCTTATTTATAGAATGCTAAGATGGATGAATGTCCAAAATAGAGCAATGTGGGACTAACATTCAACCAATGGAAAGATGCCACTTGTCAACTTGTGAATGGAGGAAGCTTGAGCACATTTTGATCAATGTGCAAGTTTGAAATTTGAATTTGATGAAATGACATGTTTAGGGGCGATGAAAGATGAGTTAAATTCCAAGTGGGAGACATGTAAGAGACAATGTAAGAGGTTTAAATTCTTTGTTGGATGGACAAGTCATTTTGGGGGGAGATTTCAAATTTGAGGAATATTCCCACTTGGATGCCTTTTTTGAATGAAAATAGGTGATTTATAAAACAATTAAATTGATTTTTATGTGCAAGTTGCAAAATATGGAGGATTTGAGTTATTAGGATTAAATTAATCAGGATTTGATTAATTTAAGGGGAGATTTAGCTGATTTGACCATTTGATTTAGAATTTAGGAATAAAATAAATAAAAAAGAGATGAAAATGATTAAGACTTAGTTAAATAAATATTTTTATTTATTTAACCAAAAGGGGTGATGTTAGATTAAATTAGATTAATGTTTGATTTATTTAATTTAATTAGATGAACTTTAGAAATTTATTCAAATATTATGGATTATTTAATTTAATAAAGATACGAAGATGAAATGACCTAGCTAATTACACAGAGATGATTTAATTAAATTGAAGGATTTATTTAATTAAAAGGGGAATTATGATGACTTTAATCAAATAAGGCTATTTGATTAATTGGTTAAACAGAGTGATAATTCAAAATGAAATGATATTAGTAGATCAGGTTCGAGTGTGCAATATCAATCTATATATTTTCTATCTACATAACCACTATCCTTTTCTCTAGCCATAAGTATGGTAACTCTTTGTTTCATTATGAATTGTTTAGTATATACCTCAAGCAAGGTAGCCTTATCATTCTCATATAAGGAGGATCCAATTTCATTCAAGGCATCAATTTTAATATTGTTCTCAACGTTAACAAATTCATGCCTTTTTTTTACTAAAGCTTTCCACACAACACTAGGCACCTTCTTCTTTATGTTATCCATATTTACATCTAAAATAATCATGTATTGTGTGTGATCAATTTTTTAGACTGTGCAATAAATATAAATTAAAAAAATAAACACATTGATAGAACATTATATCAAAAATAGAAAATCAAAAACAAGGAATGCAAACTCAGTATTCTTTCATTGATGCCGTCCTATTGTCCTCTATCTCCAGTGTTTTTGTCAATTCCAGCTTGCTCTTAGATTGTGTGCTAGGCTCAACAAACGGTCTTCCTATAGAATGAGATTGAATATGAATGCATGTAATGCTATGCTAAGATATGATTAACATGATTGAACTAAACATGATTTGCTAAAGTGAAAGATTATGAGATTATGAAAGCTAAAGGATAAAGACAATGTTAGAATGCTAGAATGCAATTAAGTTCTAATGCGTGCGTGTTGTAAGTTGCAGGTAACCAATGCTTGGATTAGTAGGGATATTTAAAGAGTTTTCAAAAGATTTTGATTGGGTGGTGTGATCAACGGCTGTGAAAATTCTTGGTGGATCGAATGGTTGAAGATGAATGAGACTGGAGAAAAAAATAGAAGAAAAAAAGAAGCAAGATTTGTTTCCTTTTTTGTGGAAGAGATAAGATGAGATGATAAAGATGAATTGTAAAAATCGTCTTTTTAGAAGATTTTGGAAAGATTTTGAAGATAAATAATTAATTTATCAAATTCATTATTCATTTATTGATGACATGGAAGATTTTCTTAATTAAATAAAATATTTAATTAAGATATGAAGAATAATGGAGGATTTTATAATTAAATAAAATATTTAATTATGATTTGGAAAGATATGAAGGGTATTTAATTAAATAAAGATATTTTATTAAATTTTAGGAAATGATATGTAGATGAAATTAATTAAATAAAATATTTAATTAATTAGAAGAAAGATTTGAAAATAGGACAAAGGAAATATTTAAATTTAATTAGATTAAAAGACTTAATTAAATTCAAAAAGGTGATAATTAATTAAAATAAAGGATATTTATTTAATTAATCAAGTAGACATATGAATGTGAAATAATTAAATAAAGTGAATTTATTTAATTAAATTAATTAAATTTAATCATATGTAGAGGACTTTAGAGGATTAATTAAATATTAAAATATTTAATTAAATGCCAGGATTAGACATGACCAATTTTATCCATAAACATTTTTCCCCTCTTTGAAGTGATGTGTGAAATGCATTGCTTCAAAGAAAATATTCCCTGCTTTAGAATTTTGCAGCGTTTAATTTTTTTTTGCCCCTGGTTGAAAATTTTTAACTGATATGCCCCTGATTTGACTCTCATATGTTTCTGATTGAAAGATGCTACTGATATTAATGATGCCCCCTTGGGAGGTAAATCACTGATGATGAAAGAAAATGTTGAGTTGATGAAAAAATTCAGATGATGAGAGGGATGTAGTGATTTAGCTCTCAATACATGATGAAAAGATGCCCTAGTTTGAAAAATAAGGTCAAAGTGAGATAAAAGATAATAATAAAAAAAACATGCCACAAAAACCCACCTTTGTTTGACCTTTAAAAGGTAAAAGGGGAAAAAGGGCAAGTCATTTTCACCTTTTGACTTTGAGAAACCTTGTGCTCTGATAGTGACTTGGAAAGATGGAGATTTCATATCACAAGCATAGATTTGAGCGGGCCTGCCTATACTAGAGACTGGCTGCGTATGGACCACCGATGAGTCAATTCAAACCTCTTTGCTTTAAAATTTTTTATTTTCAGTCAATTTTTGTGATGTTTTTACATGTATTTAGGTTCTCATTGACCATTTTAGTGCTTTTAGGAAATAGAGTAGCACTCTCAATGTCTACTGTAGCGCATATAGGGCTTGATTTAGTTTTTCTATGTAAGAGCCAGTTTAGCGCATCCAATAGGTGAAATAGCGCATATAGGATTCCTCTAGAAAATTAGTACTTTAGTGCATCTAGGAAACAGTTTAGTGCTTTTAGGGTTGTCGCATATTGAGTAAATGAAATGGTTCTTTTGAGTAGGGTTTTAGCACATATAGGGAAATAACACATAGAGGAATTGTTTGAGTGCTTTCAAGGCACAAAATGGTGCATTTGGGTTTTAGCACATTTGGGGGGCACTTTAGTGCATTTAGGGTTTAGCGCTTTTGGGCCACAAATTAGCGCATATAGGAAATTTAGTAGAATGCACTATGTGATGAAAGTGATGAAAAAAAATGATGATGTATATTGCTTCCTTGGTCAATAGATAGATAAATTGTCTTATCATCTTGTTGATATGTATAGAAATTATAGAAAATCTGATAATTGATGCATTGATAACTTTGTTTCCCATAATAGAAAGCAAAGAGTAAATAGCTGATAACTTTGTTTCCCTTGAATGAAAAACAAAGAGTAGATGATGGATATGACTTTTGATAAATTTGCTTTCTGTGATAGAAAACAAATAGTAGATGATGGATAGGACCTCTAATAAATTTTCTTTCTGTGATAGAAAATAAATAGTAGATGATGTGATTGAAAACATATTTGCATTCGTGATTGAAGTAAAAATAGGATGATGATTAGATTATTGATAAATTTTCTTTCCTAAAAAAAGAAAACAAATAGTAAATGATGATAGAGTAGATTGATTTGATATTCAGATAGATAGATGTTGCATTTATTTCCTAATATGAATCACTTAGATAGAACACTTGATATGGATCTAATTGATATGAATCACTTGATATGGGTCACTTGATATGGATCATTGATATGTGTCACTTGGTGTGAAGTAGATAGATCACATTGATATGAGTCTTGATTGATTGTCTTTGTGATGACCAAAAATAGTAGGTTTTCAAAAACCTTCAGATTAGAGAGTGCTTCCCTATGGGTTGGGATCTGATACAGGATCTCACACCTTCAGATATACAGCTGATAGTAGGATGTGGGTTGGGACCTTTGTTGTCCATGCCTCATATTCAGGTCAACAAGGGACTGTTGACTGCTCTAGTAGAGAGGTGGCATTCTGAGCATAATACCTTTCATTTGCTGACGGGTGAGATGACTGTTACCCAATAGGACGTATACAAGATTTTGGGTATTCCAGTAGTAGGTGACCTTGTGTATTATGATCACAAGGAGTTAGGTGGGACAGATGCACTGAAGAGGGTGTTTGGGGATGTACAAATAGCAGGGTACTAGGTGCGATGGGCAGATTTTAGGGGATATCCGACCTTACCTATAGTTTTGGGTCCATTAATTGGAGGTTTCCTTTGTTCGGATCACCAGTCAAAGAAACTATCAATTGGGTGGGGGAGGATCTTTGAGTAGATGCTGGGACAACCATGTAGATATGCTTGGGGGAGCTGCATGTTAGCTCATTTATATCATGACTTGCATCGGGTGGTGTATAGAGGCTTGGCGAGTTTTTCTTGCGGTGTTACCTTGCTCCAGATCTAGGCATGGGAGCATATTTCTATTATGAGACCACTGTGTCCTAGAGCAAGGCCACCAGGAAGGCCATATGCACATGCTTATTCAATGGAACTTGTCTAGCCCAAGTTGGGAAAGTTGGATTAGTGGAGACAGAGCCTCGATGATGTTGATTCAGTGATATGGAGGCCCTATACAGATTGTGAGGCATGGGATACCGATCATTTGGAGATGTCATTTGTATATATTCCCCAGTTTCTTATAGGTTAGACCCCATTTATTATAGAGATATTTTTTCCATTGCGAGTGCAGAGACAATTTGGATTTACATAGGGGATGCCTCAGGGCATTGTGCACTATGCACAGTGCAAGGATGAGCCTAGATGGGGACCTTGCATTTCTTATCAAGTTGCTTATATAGAGTATACTACTTTACAACCTGAGGCATAGGATGATAGGCCATATATTATTGATGTGGGTATATCTAATGAGTACTCTATTTATTTTCATACACAACCATTTCCATGACTCACATGTCTAGATGAGCCTGAGCCCATTTTGGTGGCACAACCAGGGGGTAGGAGACAAGAGGATGTAGTAGGTGGTGAGTAGGTAGTTGGAAGAGGAGAGGAGGAGGATAGTGGAGATGAGGAGGAGAGTGGAGATGAGGAGAGTTCAAATGATGGTGATGGGGATGACAGTGGAGATGGTGGAGGGGAGGACATGAAGGGCAGTGAGACCGAGGCTAGACATTTTGGGTAGTGTTTAGATTATGCGAAGGCCGAGGACTGGGATTGGAAATCAGATAGTGATTAGGGTCACTTCTACGTCATAGTAGGCACAAATAGATACTCTACAGTCCCAAGTACAGATGCTTCAAGATCAACAGGTGTAGTTGCAGAGCCAGTTGGCTTAGGCTTAAAGTGTGGTAGTATAGTTACAAGCACATCTTGCATAGGAATAGGCATAGGTACAGGTACAGATGCATGCACATCCTCCTACCCTGGACCCATAGGTAGCCCAGTTGATAGCAGAGAGGGACTCCTTTAGACAGAGGGTAGCAGAGGCAAAGGGTGTTGCTCAGAGACTCATGGGCACTGTTGAAAGTGCATCCCTATGAGAGGCTATTATAGAGGGATTCGAGATTTCCAAGGAGGCTGAGTACTATTGGGTTAGGTATGAGGAGTTGTGTCCTCCCAACCGCAGAGAGCCTTATCCTCAGTCCCATAGCAGGACAAGGAGCAGATCACAGATGACGACATAGAGCAAAGGGGTCATAGGGCCTTGACGGGATCTTGATGTAGGGGGTAGTAGCAGACCACCGTCTGCTAGACCAGCTCCATCAAGGGCCTCAACCAACCAGCCATAATATGTGATTTTGATTGTTGCAGCATTATTGATGCATATCATTTTATTTGGAGCATGTATCTTATTTTTGATCATATCTCATGTATGTCTCTAAATTTGTCAGTTTCATTGGACATTAGACATTTGTATTTATTTTTTATGAGCGATGATATGCAGCGACAATGAGTTTTTGAGGATGATGTGTTTTTGATGTGATGATGATATGGATTTACTTTTGTTTATGTATGCTATGAGATGGATTGATGATGATTTTGATGGTTTAATGCCTAACTTGTGATGTAGGATGATTGATGACATGCTTATGATGATGATTTATGATACGTACTAATGATGTCATTCAGGTGGATGACCTACGATGTGATTATGAAAATATGAAATGAGATATTTGATATGTTTTATGAAAAATGTAGCTTTGCAAAATGATGTGAAAATGTATGGAAGTTTTGTTTTTGGATTTTTCAAATGCAATAAATAATGATAATGTGATTGGAAAATGGATATTGTGTTTATGAAATGCATCATGAATTTGCAATATGTATATGAATTTGTAAATGATATGGAATGATATGAACACAATAGATGATTAAAGATATGATGATCAATGTAATGTGACCTATGATAAATGATATGAATAATGATATTAAGTGAAATGATTAATAATAATGATAATGAAATGGTAAGATGATAAATGACATGTAATGAAAATATAATGAAATGATGATAAAGTGGATGAAATGAAATGATGTGAAATGATATGAAATGAAATGAAATGATATGATAAAAAATGAAATGATATGATGTGAAATGAAATGATATAATGTGACATGAAATGATATGATATAAAATGAAATGATATGATGTGAAATGAAATGAAATGATAAGATATGAAATGATAAGAAATGATAAGTCAAATGTAATGAAATGATAAGTGAAATATAATGAAATGATAAATGAGATGATAAGGAAATGATGAAACAAAGATAAAATATGAAATGGTAATGAAGATGATAAATTGGATGCAAATGTGTAAAATGAAAATGAAATGATAAGAAAATGACAAGATGTTAATGATATGAAAATGATAGATAATATGAAAATACCTAATGGATAAATGAATGATATGAAATGATGAACGATCCAAATGATATGAAAATAAATGATAAATGATATGATATATACATGATCTAGATGAAAAGATAGTGATAATGAAATAATGATGAAGATGAAAGATGATAATGCAACAAATGTCCGAATGTCCTCCACAACTAGTCTAAAGAGACCTGACAGTCGCTGATGTTTTTGTTCAGCCTTCCAAAACTCTGATGCGAATCTAGTATGCAAATATGTACAATGATCTAAATGAAATGTAAATATGTTAGCCTTCTTGAATCATCATAGAGTGTTTGAAAATGTTGGAAGTATGTACAAGCATCAGAGGGGAAATTAGCACCAATGATGACCTAAGTACATCTTTCATGATTTTTGATATAGCAAGTGAACACAAGCATCGAGTTATAATTGAATTGATATGACCTGAGCATTTCTTGCATAAACAGACAAAGATTAACCACTTGTTGATGCAAATTTGGAACTGTCATCAATGATACACTGTATAAATCATGTCTCACGACATATTTGCAATAGATTGATAGTTAACCTCAAGACAATAGACAAAGAAAAATCATCCTCTTTCCTCGCCACTCTAGTTCAATACAACATTGAGTGTGCTCTAGAGAGATGATATCAAAAATCAAACAACCATTTTTCAAAATATAATATTGATATTCCAATTATTATTCAGATTTTAGATTATCTAGATATGAGTCATGATATGGTACTTTTGCTGAAAAATGTTGCGATATGTATCGATGATTGGATAGTTGTTTATAGGATTTGATTGTTTGTTCTCATGATTGGAATTTTATGTCATTGTCTAGTTGTTTTGGTAAAAACTAAAAGTTGATTGCCCCCAGTATGTCAACGTTTTCCCCTAGTATTGACACAACTTGCTAAAATGAATATGTACAATAATCAAGCCATGGTAAGACGTTATCGCTCTAGGAAAATGATGATCATACGATGCTAGTATGGCCCTAAGATGATGGAAAGATGCATGAAATGAAGGATGAGAAGCTAAGTGTAGAACATGAACTAATAGATGGAGAGCTACAAATAGCGTTTGTTTGCCAAATTTTCACTATTTGTTTTTATTGCATTTTTTTAATTTCTTTTTTATTTATTTTTATTTTTCTTGTTAATAGACTGCTTGTTGCCAAGTTTTCACCCTATGACTTTTTTTTTAGGTCTTTTTTTGTTGTTTTTGTGATTTTTTAAGGATTTTTTCTGCTATTTTTGTATTTTTTTAGGACTTTTTCTGCTATTTTTTTATTTTTTTAGGACTTTTTCTACTATTTTTGTATTTTTTTAGGAATTTTTTTGGATGATGATAATTGCTTCAAAGGTAATAATTTTTCAAGTACATGCTGTTGATGGGTTCGTCAAACAGGTCCCCCTTTGGCATTGATAGTTTGTATGCTCCTAAACCGTATACTACTATGACCACATACAAACCCAACCAATTTGGTTCAAACTTACCTTTCTTCTCTTTGTCTTGCTAATTGCGTGGGTTCTCCTTCAAAACAAGATCACCAACCTGAAAGGTACATGGCTTGAATATGTTATTATAGTTGCAAGACATCATCTGTTGACATGCTTTCGAATGATCAGCTACTCATTGTCTCTTCTCGTCAAGGAGTTCCAGCTCTTGTAGTTGGGAAACTCTATATTCATCATTTGTGATTAGACCTTTCAGAGATACTTTGAGTGATGGAATCTCAACCTCTAGAGGTAATATGGAATCTGCTCCATAGAAAAGAGCAAACGGTGTTGCTCCTATTGGCATTTTGATGCTAGTTCTGTAGGCCCATAATGTGGGATTGAGTTGAATGTGCCAATCTTTCCCTACATCATTCACAGTCTTTTTCAAGATGTTTAATATTGTTTTGTTTGAGGCCTCTGCTTGTCCATTCCCTTGTAGATAGTAAGGTCTTGAATATCTATGTTGAATATGGAATCTCTCACAAAGTTCATCAACATCCTGATTCTTGAATGGTCGTCCATTATCTGTGATGATGGAGTTGGGAATTCCATATTGAAAAATGGGATAGTTAAGTATGAACGATGAGCTTTATTTTTTGGTAACATTAGTGAGAGGTACTACCTCAATCCACTTGGTAAAGTACTCTATTGCTATGATTATGAATTTGTGTTTGTTTGATGATGAAGGATGAATTTTTCTGACTAGATCTAACCCCCATTAAGAGAATGGCTAGGTTGGCATGAATGAGTGAAGTTCTTGTACATGAGCATGAATGAGATTCCCATGAATTTGGAATTTAGAGCACTTCTTCACAAAGGTGAATGATTCCCTCTCCATTGTAGGCTAGTAGTAACCCATTCTAATCAATTTCTTAGATGAGGTCAGTCCACTTGAATGAGTACCACAAATGCCATCATGAACTTCTTGTAAAGCCTTGTCAGATTCATCACGTTCAAGATGTCGAAGTAAAGTATCATCAAGACTGTGACAATAAAGGATGTCAGTGATAAGAATATAGCAAGAGGATTGGCGAATAAAGTTGCATTTTTGGTTATGAGACAAGTCAGGTGGTAAAATTTCATCTTTTAGGTAGGCATAGATCTTTCCATACCAGGGTGAATCAGATCCTACTAAGTGGCAGATGATTTGGCTTTCAAGTGTGTTATAGGAAGGTGTAAATGATTGTTCCACCAGAAATTTATAGCAAGTCTAATTTTTCTAGGAGTTGCAATAATGATGCGATCGTGGCCATGGTGTCAGCTACCTTGTTATCAAGTCTTGGAATTTGTATGAACTTGATATCCACGAAGTATTTCTTGAAATCATCAACCATTTTCTTGTCTGGCAATAGTTTGTCATCTTTGGTCTAATAATCATTATTGATCTGATTAATGAATAACTATGAGTCACCATAAACTTGTAGTTCTATGATCCTCCATTCCAGTGCGATCTTGATCACAATGATTAAAGCTTCATATTTGGCTATGTTGTTAGTGCATGGAAACATTAGCCTATATGACCAAGGAATGGTATTTCCTTGAGGGGTGACAAAGAGTATGCCTTCCCCCGATCCGTGTTGAGTGAAAGTGCCATCAAAATATAAAGACCAAGGTTATTTTGATTCTATAGTGAAGACATCAACATTTGGATATTCAATGTGCATGGGGTGCTCTACTTGTAGTGGTTCTTCAGCTAGTTGATCAGTGATAACTTGTCCTTTGATTGATTTGTGATCAACATAATGGATGTCAAACTCATTTAAAATCATGACCCATTTTTCTAGCCTTCCTATCAATGTAGCTTTGCTTAACAAATGCTTGAGTGGATCAATATTTGCAACAAGATTGATTGTATGAGTTAACATGTAGTGCCAAAATTTCTATGAGGCAAAGACTACTGCTAGACAAGCATTCTCAATGAAAGTATAGTTGAGTTCATGACTTGTTAGTGTTCGACTGATGTAATAAATCATGCATTCCTTTCCTGTAGGTTCCTCTTATGCTAATAATGCCCCTAAAGATGTCTCTGTTGCAGTAATGTATAAGATTAGCAGTCTGTCTGAATTTGGTGGTACTAGAACTGGTGGGTTCATTAGGTACTACTTGATTTGTTGAAAGGCCATTTCACACTTGTCATCCCATCTGAAAGGAACATTCTTATGCAGTAAATGTGGGAAAGGTAGAATTTTATCTGCCAACTATGTAATGAATCTTCAAATAGATTGAAGTCATCCTTGTAATGATCTAAATTGACTAATATTCCTTGGTGGAGGCATTTCCATGATTGCTTGCACCTTGGAAAGATCTACTTCAATTCCTTTTGTTGATACTATGTATCCTAAGAGTTTTCCAGATGTGACCCCAAAACCACATTTTTTGGGGTTGAGGAGAACTTTGAATTTTTCCAACCTTGTAAATATTTTGGATAATATTTCAAGATCTCCTTCTCTTGTGTATGACTTTTCCAATATGTCGTCCACATAATCTTCCATGAATGTATTCATGATGTCATGAAAAATTGTAGTCATAGCCCTTTGATATGTAGCCCCAACGTTCTTTAGACCGAACGACATGACATTCCAATAGTAAGTCCCCCATGGACATGTGAAAGCTATTTTTTCCTAGTCTTCAGGTGCAATCTTGATTTGGTTGTAACCAGTAAAACCATCCATTAATAAATAAATGGCATGGCCAGCTATTAGATCAACTATAGTATTAATGCTTGGAAGTGGGAAGTCATCCTTAGGACATGCTTTATTAAGATCTCTGAAATTTGTGCACACTGACATGTTTTTCTGGTTTGGACACATGAATGATGTTGGAGATCCATTATGCATAGTCAATTGACCTTATAAATCCCACATCAAGGAGTTTTCTAGGCTCTTCTTTAACTAGTAGTGCAACATGGGGATGCATCTTTCT
This sequence comes from Sequoia sempervirens, assembly GCA_007258455.2. Lineage (NCBI taxonomy): Eukaryota > Viridiplantae > Streptophyta > Pinopsida > Cupressales > Cupressaceae > Sequoia > Sequoia sempervirens. The sequence goes on from VDFB02348706.1 coordinate 77,396, forward strand.
AAGTTTTTATTTCACAGGCTTAACTCCTGGCTTGATGGACAAGTGATGCATGATAAGATCAGGATCAAGACCTGGCATGTCTGCATAAGACCAAGCAAAGTTGACTTGATTTTCTCTTAGAAATTCCATGAACTTTGGGACTTCTTTATCTATCATTGATGCAGCTAATTGTAGAATCCTTAGATGTTCTGTAGTTTCAAGATTGACCTCTTTTGTAGGCTCAATCAAGATAGGCGATCACTCATGATAATGTTGAGGGAGAGTGTCAAGTATCCCATCATATGGTGCCTTAAAAAGGTTTTCACCATTTGATACACTCTTTGTTTTATCTATTGTTTGATCTAATTTGGTTTTCACCATTAGATTTTTCTTTTTTATTTTTATTTTTGTAGCTAGGAGACTTGACACTCTCCTAATTAAAGACTCTATGCCAAAAATGTGGAACAATCATTTGTGTCATCTGTAGAAAGGAAGTTCATGATAGATTCATCACTTGGAAACATAGGTACATCGATAGGTTTGGATGAATCCCAGTCAATGAGATTGGGATGGATCAAAGGAAGTGGGTCATCGGGTTGCATGAAATTGGCTATGGTTATGGTCCTAACATAGCTACTTGTAGGATCCAAGATATGAGGTAGATCAATGATGGTACTATTCTCACGATAGTCTTATTTGTTTAAATTTGACTCAGTATCACTAGAATCATATTCACCTTGTAGTTCAGATTCTTGTGGTTGGGTCCCTGAACCTTCACCCTTGAGTAGAGTAGGTGTATACTTGTGTATCACATCAACCTTTTTATCCCTCTAGAACTCATCATTATGGTTGGTGTCCCATTCATATTCACTAGAGTCTGTGTCAGAGTTATTATCCACAAAATTTTTAATGGTTGTCAAACATACCTCTCTTGTTTTAGAGCCTTCTTGCAATGTGAGGATAGTATCATGCAATTGCTTGGATGTTATTTCCTTTGAGTTAGTATCATAGGCTAGTCATGTTTTATCTTTTTCAACAAGTTCGGGAAGGTGAATAGGCTCAACTACTCCTTTCCTCTTTCCAATAGGACCATTACCTTCATAGCCCATCTTTTGCATGATTGAATATCATTTACCATATTGATCAGTTGGTAACTTGATATTGAGAACTGTTACCTCTTCATCTTTATAGAGCCAACTTAGAATTTCTCTATCCTTAGAATCTTCCATGGGGAAATTTTCTTTGATAAATCATCCATTAAACTTTGTACTTGGCTTTGTTGGTGGTTGCATTGATGTTGATGCTACAAAAATTTGTTGTTGTGTGATAGAAGGTTCCATGTGACCGAGGCGATGTAGGTAGATTAGCAAGATAGAGAGTACTCCCCAACTCTAGTGTCCTTGAATTGTAGTTGCTTGTCAAAGCTTTTGGTTAACTGGCTGATTTGTGTATCAACTTTGGTAGAAGTACTAGTAGGAGCTTCTCGATTGTTAGGAACCGAAGTGTCTTGACTAGCTTTGATGTTGGCACAAGTCTGACTATTTGAATTATCAACTGGTATTGTGATCTCTTGTCCATCATAAGGAAACTTAAGACATTAATGATATGTGGATGGGACAACTTGCATTTTGTGGATCCAAGGATGACCCAACAAGATGTTATATGCAAGATCACGGTCTAATACTTGACAAAAAGTATTCTTGATAACAGGTCCCACTTTGATTGATAGCATGATTAAACCCTTGGATGCTCTTTCCTCATCATCGCAGGATTTAATAGTAATTTTTCTTCTAGGATCAACAAAGTCCTCAAAATATCCTAAAGCCTAAACTAACTTCATGGTACATATATTCAAACTAGCAGCTCCATCCATTAGTATGCAAATGACACAAAACTTGTGGACCATGACTTCTAATTATAGCGATGAATTATGGGGATGAGTCATGGAAATGTCATCTTTTTCAAAAAATGAGAGGCATGTGGGTGAGGAAAAGTGTCCCACCATGGCATGAAATCAGTCTACATTTAGATTAGTGGATATGGTTGTTTCAACGAGGGCCTTTTCTAGAATTTCCTTGTGTGCTGGGGAAATCTTCAGGAGTTCTAATATAGAAATTTGAGCAGAAGTTTTTCGAATTTGATTGACTAAGTCATACTAATGTTGAGGCCAGGGTATAGTGGATTTCAAAGAAGCACCTCTCAAGACAACCTTAGCTTGTGCTCTTGTTGTTGCGTTGACCTCTCTATATTCCATATTTTCCTTAACTTTTATAACATTGACCTGTTCGTCATCAGTGTACATATGATTGATTATATAATCAGCATTGATATGATTCACACTTTTTCCAGAAGTCTTACCCTTTTGATAGTTGGGTTGAGAATTTCAAAATTCTTGGTGGTCTTCATTTGATTGTTGGTGTCCCTCTACCTTGATGGTGTCATTTTCTATCAAATCTTGGATTACATTCTTCAAGGCTTGACAATTATTCATTCTATGTCCCTTGCACCAATGATAATCACAATAGTATGCATCATTCCATGATGGAGGCTTCACACTGGGTTCAAAATTTCATTGAGGTGGTAGGGTGATAACGTTCTTTGCCATCAAATCTTTAAGGGAATATTCTAGAGATTGACCCAGTGGAGTAAAAGTTCTTTTGCTAGAGGAGAATGAAGATCATTGTAGATTTGTGTTTGAGGCATTGCCGAAGGCATTTTTGCCATTATTTTTTCCATGGTAAGCTTGATTTTTTGCATTCCCTTGATTGGGAGTAAAAGTTTGACTCACGTTATTCCTCGGAGGAGGAGGATTATTTCCTTGATTTGTGACCGAGTTGACATTCTTATAGTTATTATTGTGAGGAGCACTTGGAACACTAAGAAAAAATGGCTTAGTCGATACATGATTTGCATCTACAACACCATCATTCACCACATTTTTGTTGCGAGTCCAAAACTTAGATTTGTTGTTGTGGTGATTTGAAGAGCTAGGATTGTCCTTGTCAAGTTTTATTATCCCTCTCTGGACCAAGGCACTTTCAATGGTGATGGAATTTTCAATCAATTTCTAGAAAGAGGGAGGACAATGAAGATTAAGACAATAGCTCACTTCTTGATCTAAGCTATTTATGAAAGTTGTGATCTTTTCCTTTTCAGGAACATGACATCGGTATCTAGTGAACAATCTTCTCCATCTCTGAAGAAATGTAATGATGGTTCACCAAGTTTTTGTTTAGCCTTGCAGGGATCAATCATGGTTATTTGATGTTGTATGTTGTAGGAATATTGTGATATGAACTCATTAATCAATTCCTCAAATTTCTTGATAGGTGGTGTGATCTTCAATAGCCATTCCATAGATTGGCCTTCAAGACTCCTAGGAAACAAACACAACAAGTATGTGTCCTCATGGGAAAACTCTAAAGTCATATTTCAAAAGTCTCTTATATGATTGATTGGATCTGATTTCCCATTATAACTATCAAACTTTGGGATTTCACAATGTTTGGGAAATGGGATCATGGTGAGACATCGGTCAAAAGGGTAAGGAAAAATTCCATCAAGAGTGTATGTTTTGGTTGTGGCTCCCCCTTGTAGATCTTTAATTTGTCCTTAAAGTGCTTTAATATATTGAGACAAGGCACTAATATTAGACAAGGATGTTTCCTTAGGATTATTCTTTATGTTTTCAGTATCAAAATAATGAGGCAATTTAGCTCCTTTGTCAGCTAGATATAGAAAATATTTTTCTTTATTGTGCTCTAAAATATTTTCTAAAGCTTTGTGAAATTTGGGATCTTGCTTAGTTTCTCTAAGGTGATGTTCTTCATCCCATTCATCATCACTATCTACAAGAGTTCTACTCATGTCTCTGTTGAAAGGGAACTGATTTTTCTCTCTTTCATCCATGTTGTTAAAAAGAGGATTACGACTCACACTATAAACGGGATTACTACTCTCACCTTCTTCTTGAGTTCTTCAAATATGATCTTCTTGTTGAATATACTTTTTCAGCTTATTGTATTGAGATCTTGTAAAAATAGGCATATGATTTTGAAATGTTCTTATAGACTTAGATCACAGTTTGATAAGTGCGAAAGTGATGTCTTGATCTGATAAGATGAAAATATTATGATATGATCAAAGACATTCTTAAATCTTGATTGTGGCTTCCAATGATGAAGGATATTAGAATCCTATTGGGGAAGTTGAATCAATAATCAAAAATTTGTTCAAAAGGTGCACTTTTAAGATTTGATCCTTGTTTTTGAAGAATGATAAGTATATCAACTAGCTTAATTAAACTTACTAAAGGATTTAACTGGGATGTGTTGAATATTCAATAGAAGGTTGTGGTAAATAATTGAAGTTGAGAGGTTGATTGTGATTGTGTCATTGTGATAGAGCTCTTATTTGAAAATAGGCTCGTGAATAAAAAGGCTCTACAATGTATTCATCAGTAAATCCCCTAGAAAAATATTGGTATCTATGGAGAAACTTATGGTAATGGAGCAAGATGCTTCGACTCGTATACAAAAACTTTCTGCGTTGCAAGGTTTTTTTTGTAACGTAAATGTTTCTTAGGTTTTTTGATCCTATTGGCAATTGATTTCTTGAAAATTTTGGTTGATTTCCACTCTCTAAGCATGGGAGAAATGTCAAGATGCTACTGAATATTGGATGTTATAAACTCAGATCTATCAACAGTAAAAATTATGGAAAGTGACAGATGCACTACTTTGTGTCCTATATGCACTGTAGAAATAGGCATATGCGCTAGAGAAATAGTCAAATGCACTACAACAGACCTCAAATATGCTACAATATGTCTCAGATGTCCTACAACAAAATGTTTTGACAATGACCAAAAACTATTTGTAGAATACTCAGCCTATACACTGAAACTCTCAATGCACGAAAATAGGCACTAGATGCACTAAACTAGCCAATGAATGCGCTAGAATAGACCTCGTATGTGCTAAGATATACCCTAGATGCGCTAAAACAATTTTTCTAAAGTAGTTTTTTGAACAGTGTTGAACAATTTCAGCTGAATTTTTGCATGTATATTTTGGATGATCTTTTGTCTGAATTAATGTGATTGAAGACACAACAAATACTCTAAAAAATAGTTGTTTTTAAGCCCTATGCTAAACATCAAGTGTATGTTCAAATTTTTTTTTCAAAAAGTGTTTTCATAGGTTTTGCACATGATAGACAATTCAGGCAAACTCACTCTTAGTACTCAAGTAGGCCATCCTAATAATCAACAACCCACATCTTAGAACTACGTTGACTCACATAGTCGTGTCACCCCCGAAGGGGTGCCCATGTTTTTGTCTTTTCTAGGAATGTACTCAAAGTGATGGAAGTGGATACTGGATCCCTTGAGAAAATGATCCTTGGAAGTTATATGGTGAGTGTCTTGGGGCTGATTCTTCCCTCCCCTTGCACTGTGATTATTAGGATGTTTGAAAATTGACTTCAACTGGCTACTACACTAGGTTCTTAGTAAGGGTTTCCATTCGGTGCGACAATAATAAAATCCCTTAGAAAACCTCCTAACCTTTAGAACAAAGGCTTTGGGGATGGCTATCTTGTACACTACCAGAAAAAGTGGGTTTCCCCAGATTTGCTTTAAATTTTATAGTGGGGTGGAATAGCCTGGTTTTAGCTTGAACCCACTTGGGTCATTCCTCTTGGGTGAGTACTTTTTCCCACAAGAGCAGGCCCTCTAAAGGATGTAATAAAGCATTAAAACTACATGAATTAAAAAGGCAAGTCTGGTATTTTGATCACCTAGTTAAGGGGAGAGCATAGACCTATTGCCACAAACAAAGTAAACAATGTTATTTTTAGAGCCCAAATGACAATGATTTAATCTATGTGAAGATATTGCATCACAACAAGCATGGGATTCATTTTAATTGCAAAAATCATTGTGTGGCGACTATCCTAGATTGCTTCATTTTAATCCATGTCTACCCTAGAGTTGCTTCTTTTTAAAACTAGATGTGACTATCCTAGGGTTGCTTCTTTTTAACCAAAAAAAGCTCTGTCTATGGAAAGCGTCAGACTTAGAACTTTGTTTAGTTACAACCTGTAAGCGCTTAAAGATCCTGCATATGCATTGAAAGAAATAGTAAATGTGCAAAAATAGATAGTAAAAGCACTACAGAAAACCCAAAATGCACTAAAAGAAATCCTATATGTGCTAATCTAGGAATGTAAGATTTTTTACAAAGTTTTTAATGAAATGAGTTGGACATATGCACCATTCTGTTCCCTAGATGCACCCAAAAATTTCCTAGATGTGCCAAAAGACCTACAAAAGCACTGAAAGAAGAACTGGATGCGCTAAAAAAGCAACGAATGTGCTAAAAGGAGAATTTTTGTCTGAAAACCAAATTCCAAAATGTGAAAACTTGTCAGAAAGCTTGCAAGTAGATGTCAAAAATGGGGCATAGGCCCCACGGTGGGTGCTAGAAATGTGTGATCGATTTTTTAGAGTGTGCAATAAATATAAATTAAAACAAATCAAACACACCAATAGAATATTATATCAAAAACAAAAAATCAAATACAAGGAATGCAAAATCAGTATTTTGTCATTGATGTCGTCCTATCGTCCTCTATCTCTAGTGTTTTTGTTGATTCCAACTTGCTCTCAGATTGTGTGCTAGGCTCAACAAACGGTCTTCCTAGAGAACAAGATTGAATATGAATGCATGTAGTGCTATGCTAAGATATGATTAACATGATTTAACTAAACATGATTTGCTAAAGTGAAATATTATGAGATTATGAAAGCTAAAGATGATAAAGACAATGCTAGAATGCTAGAATGCAATTAAGTTCTAATGCGTGCGTGTTGTAAGTTGTAGGTAACCAATGCTTGGATTAGTAGGGATATTTAAAGAGTTTTCAAAAGATTTTGATTGGGTGATGTGATCAACGGTTGTGAAAATTCCTAGCGGATCGAATGGTCGAAGATGGATGAGACTGGAGAGAAAAATAGAAGAAAACAAAAAGCAAGATTTGTTTCCTTTTTTGTGGAAGAGATAAGATGAGATGAAAGATGAATTGTAAAAATCATCTTTTTAGAAGATTTTGGAAAGATTTTGAAGATAAATAATGAATTTATCAAATTCATTATTCATTTATTGGTGACATGGAAGGTTTTCTTAATTGAATAAAATATTTAATTAAGATTTGAATAATAATGGAGGATTTTATAATTAAATAAAATATTTAATTATGATTTGAAAAGATATGAAGGGTATTTAATTAAATAAAGATATTTAATTAAATTTTAGGAAATGATATGTAGAAGAAATTAATTAAATAAAATATTTAATTAATTAGAAGAAAGATTTGAAAATAGGAGAAAAGGAAATTTTTAAATTTAATTAGATCAAAAGACTTAATTAAATTCAAAAAGGTGATAATTAATTAAAATAAAGGATATTTATTTAATTAATCAAGTAGACATATGAATGCAGAATAATTAAATAAACTGAATTTATTTAATTACGGTGGAAGAATAAAGTGAATGAACAATATAATTAAATTAATTAATTTTAATCACATGTAGAGGAATTTAGAGGATTAATTAAAAAATAAAATATTTAATTAAATGCCAGGATTAGACATGACCAATTTTATGCATATACATATTGAATGATGGATTCTATTATTATTTTCTTGTCTTCCTCATCTACTTCATCATACAATTTAGCAGTTCCTTCTAATATACCATCATGCTCTAACATTTTTTTAACCAAATCCTCTAACTTCATTGGTGAATGAGCTCTTAATAGAGGAGTTACAAGATTTGAAGTGCCTTCGCTTGATTTATTCTCCTTTTTCTTCTCAATATTTTTATGGATGTGAATAGTGAAAGTATCTTTCTCCTTTTCTATCTCCTCTTCTTTAGAGGTGTTCATGATATTGATATTGGGCTTCTTTGTTTTAGCGCCAGCTTGTTGTGAGGTTCCTTCACCACTTGTGGAGAAATTGCTTCTTCTTTTCCTTTTTAGACGTTCTTCTTCTTCCAATCCAAGCTAAATTTATTCTTCTACAACACTAAAATTTCTCTCTCTAGATGATTTTTATTTCTTCCTCCTTCCAAATGTAGTAGGGGGTACTACCGAAGGTACATTTTTCCTTTTCCTAGTCTGAGTGCTGGGTCCAAAGGTTGCAATCACTTCTAATACCAAAGCACTGGGTTCCACCTTCTTTCCTTAAATAGTAGTAGCATAACCAGAGGATTTTGGCAATGCAGAGGTAGGGGTAGAAGTTGTTCTTCCATATCTTCATTGTCTAGATGACTCACTAGCTACTCTGGCATCCCTTTCTACAGTAATTTCCCTTAACTTGTCTACTTCACCTTTCGAAAGTCCATGTAATGTGAAAAGTATTGATTCACTCTTTTTTTTTAGTCTTTTGTTCCTTACAAGTGCTAATGTATCTGAGTGCACTTCAATTGACTTTTCATCATATGTGCCATGTCTTGGCAAGGAGGGGTCTTTAGGAACCTTTAGTAATAATTCCACATATCCTTCAACATCTTTCTCTGAAACTTCATAACTGAGAGGCTCAATCCATGTTGTCCTGGGTTCAACTACCTCTATTATGCATTCATCTATCGAAAGAAGAAAAGTGGTCTCATTTGCATACTTTTCCATAATATTCTAGGGAATCCTCTCTCTATCATGCTTTTTATTTTGAAATACCATAAAAAATGAAGCCAATGCATTATCCTGAGCCTTGTAGTCACTGATTTTGTGCATGTAGTAAAAAATTTGATGACCCACTAGTTTGCTTCTATCCCAAATCAAGTCTCTTCTTCTGGGTAGCTCCCTTAAAAAATAGAACAAAAAAATATAATCAAAGTTCCAAATTTAAATGCATATTTCTTATCCTTGGTTTTTTTTAGATTCTCCAAAAGTTGCTACTAGAGCAACTCACATAAATCATAGTCCTTCCCATTCACCACCATATCATAAGAAACATAAATTATAGTTGTAGACACTAATTATCCCTAGTAGTGAAATAAATCTTATGACCTATTAAGATTGAGGCATACTTTATAGCAGGTTTGATTATAGGTTTCGTTTTCAATGCTCTTCTATCATAGGTTACACCAGTTAGCTCCATAACTACATTTTTCATAGATTTTAGTACCGGTACACGTCTGATATCACTCAAACTAGTCATGACTTTGAACACTTCTTTTAAAATTATTCCAAGCATATCTCTCCACATGAATTTTTCATGCATTCTTCTCAATTCCATCCTCACATATTTTGCATCCAATTCATTGCTATAATTGGGGAACCAATTCCAAGCATCTAATTTCTTTCAGACTAGGTTACTCTATTATGGTTTTGTCAAGAAATCATCTCTATTCAACTCCTTAGTCCATAAATAATTGATCTTTTGGTGATCATATTCATCTAATTTTCCATGTATGTAAACCCTCATTTCCTCAATGGGTAAAATGCTAGGCGTAATATTTGAAAAAGAACCTTTCAGTTTGTTTTCAAAAACTTTTCATGAATATCTCGTAAACATAGGGCTAGGTCTCTCTATAATGTTAACTACAGTCAGTGTAGTGATTATTTGCTCAATTCAACCTTAATTGCTTATGAAATCACTTTTATGTCAAACCCACAAAGAAAAAATAGTTGTAAATACCTTATATGTGCTCGATAGGAACTAGGGTTTGAATGTTCTACACCAAGTTTCTTTGAATCACCTTCAACACTCTTCCAATTCACTCTACTTTTATCCAAATGCATAAATGTGATCAAAATCAATTTAGAAACTCACTTTATGCCTTTTTGATTTTTCCTAATTTTTCATTAATTTCTACAAATTCCAAAAATGTGGTAAACACTTCATTGATATTCTATTAACCCTAAAATTCCCTAAAATTCTTAAGATTTGCATATTTTTTACTAGTTTCTTTTCTAGAAGCTTAGTAATGTCATTTTACACCATATATCTTCATTTCACTACCTGGAACCTCATACTTCTAAGGGGTTGTTATATTTTTTTTATTTCTCCCCTGAAGCCTATGCCTATGTTTAATTTCTAGGAGAATTATCTGCACCAAAGGGAGGTATAGATGCATTTGATTCAAATTTGGTCTCAGGTTTCTCTTTCCTTCTCCAAATCTTCTCCATTTCCTTCTTTACTTCAACAAGATCAACTTTCTTCACTGTTCATTCCTCTTTCCCAAATCAGACTGCCTTCCATTCCTGCATCTATAAAATCTTGAAATATGTCCAAGTTTGTTGCAATTGTAGCATACAATTTTTTTTTGACCAAACTTAATTCCATTCAATCTTGATCTCAACTAATTAGCCTTATGTCCAAATACATTGCATTTATAATAGTAACCATTGAAATATTGAGCCATTCTACTAGTATTAAATATATTCATCATTTGACTTCTGCACTCAACAACTCTATGTCCAAATTTCTTGCATGAAAAACATTGTCTAGAAAAGGATCCATCATTCTGATTCATTTTAATTCTACATTCTATAGCCTTATGTCCAAATTTATTGCATGAAAAGTAAATACCATTGAAAGATGAGTACCTTTGAGCATTTGGTTGTCTAATAGGAGGTCTTCCAGTATTTCTTCTTTGATTTCTAATCTATTTTCCATTGCCTTGAGTCTTCTTTTGATTATCGGCCTTGTTAAGAGTTTGATTTTCCTTTGATCTTTCTCCTTCTTCATGCCCTAAGCCACGTTTTTATTTATATGGTTTATATCCTATAATTAGTTCATTAAGAATTATAGTTATTGTTTTGAATTTGTCCTCATGAGCTCTTGCTTTCTCCAAATCTAGTCTTAGGGTTACCACTTCTTGTTCAAGTTTTGTGCATTCATCAATATTTCTTTATAAAGTTGCATTGAGATAATCCTCAATTCTCATTCTTTTCTTCCACTTATACTTTTAGTCTGGTGATATCTTCAGTTTCCTTCTTCAATTGTTCATTAAATTCTCTGTCTTTCTCTAATCTTCTTGATTTGTTCTCTCAACTTTTCGACACATTCATTTTATTATTGTAGGATTTCTTTCAATCTTTTGTTCTCACATTCAACTCTGTCAAAATATTCAAGAGTAGTTTTAAGTTATTCTTTTTCAAACATGTCATCTTCTATATATTCAATTGTAGAAATTTCTTCTAGAGGAATAAGACACTTTTTATCAGCCATGTTGTGAACAAGGGAAATGTCGATGTGTCTACCCTTTGACCAAAAGAGGTGCAAAGATAGAGA